>CAWUFW010013746.1:0-455174 GCA_963921515.1 Calotriton arnoldi | reverse complement strand
CTCGGCGGCCAGCTATGGAAACCTATCAAACCCACACATTTCAGAAAATTAGACACCCGGGGGGTTCCAGGGAGGTATGGCTTGCGTGGATCCCCCAACGTGTTCTTACCCAGAATCCCCTGCAAACCTCAAATTTAGCTGAAAAAATCACTTTTTCCACACATTTTTGTGTGGGAAAGTTGTGGCATCGCCGGGCAGACACGCATTTCCTACCACCCAGCGTTCCCCAAGGTCTCCCGATAAAAATGGTGCCTCACTCGTGTGGAAGGCCCAAGTACCCGCGACAGGCTAGGGCCCAAAAGGTACTGAGGTGACATTAAAATTGCCTATCACAAAACAACCTGGTTTTGTGAGGGGGTCACCTTGGTTTTTGGCCCCGTGCTCGGCGGCCAGCTAGGGAAACCTACCAAACCCACACATTTCTGAAAACTAGACACCCGGGGGGTTCCAGGGAGGTATGGCTTGCGTGGATCCCCCAACGTTTTCCTACCCAGAATCCCCTGCAAACCTCGAATTTAGCTGAAAAAAATCACTTTTTCCACACATTTTTGTGTGGGAAAGTTGTGGCATCGCCGGGCAGACATGCATTTCCTACCACCCAGTGTTCCCCAAGGTCTCCCGATAAAAATGGTACCTCACTCGTGTGGGAGGCCCAAGTACCCGCGACAGGCTAGGGCCCAAAACTTATTGAGGTGACATTAAAATTGCCTATCACAAAACAACCTGGTTTTGCGAGGGGGGTCACCTCGGTTTTTGGCCCCGTGCTCGGCGGCCAGCTAGGGAAACCTATCAAACCCACACATTTCTGAAAATTAGACACCCGGGGGGTTCCAGGGAGGTATGGCTTGCGTGGATCCCCCAACGTTTTCTTACCCAGAATCCCCTGCAAACCTCAAATTTAGCCTATCACAAAACAACCTGGTTTTGCGAGGGGGTCACCTCGGTTTTTGGCCCCGTGCTCGGCGGCCAGCTAGGGAAACCTATCAAACCCACACATTTCTGAAAACTAGACACCCGGGGGGTTCCAGGGAGGTATGGCTTGCGTGGATCCCCCAACGTTTTCTTACCCAGAATCCCCAGCAAACCTCGAATTTAGCTGAACAAATCACTTTTTCCACCCGGGTGTCTAGTTTTCAGAAATGTGTGGGTTTGATAGGTTTCCCTAGCTGTTACGCACCATCTGGATCAGGTGTGTAAACAGTTTCTTATACCAAGTGCAAGTTTTACGACTCGCATTGTATGGCTGAAGAACCTGGTCGTTCTTGTCCACTCCGCCCATGTACTTGTTGTAATCAAGTATACAGGTGGGCTTGTGGACTTCGGCCATCTGACCCCAAACCGTGACAGGGGAAGTGCTTTCAGCATGAATTGTAGTGAGCATGTACACATCACGCCTATCTGAGAACTTAACTGCGAGCAGTTCGTTGGAACGCAACGCAGTGCTCTGGGATTTCTGGAGCTTCTTGCAAACAAGCTCCTGCGGGAATCCTTTGCGGCGACAACGAATTGTACCGCAAGCCACGGTGCCAGCTTTGTAGAGCTCACTGAACAGCTCTACTCCTGTATAGAAATTGTCCACATAAAGGTTATAACCTTTGTGAAGAAGTGGCTGGACAAGCTCCCATACAATCTTTCCTGTGACCCCTAGCATGGGAGGGCAACCTACAGGGTTAAGAGTTGTGTCCTTCCCTGTATACACTCTCAAGCTGTACACATAGCCAGTCGAGCTCTCACACAGCATGTACAGCTTGATGCCATAGCGAGCGCGTTTGCTCGGAATGTACTGCCTAAACAGCAGCCGCCCTTTATACAAGATCAAGGACTCATCAATGGCTATATTCTTTCCAGGAGTATAAACCTCTGGAAACCTGGTAGACAGGCCGAATTTTGAACAACCTGTCATAGTCTGGATGGTCCCGGGGCAATGCAGCAGAATTGTCATTGAAATGCAGCATGCGCTGCAATAGCAAAAAACGATCTCTGCTCATGTATGGTGCAAAGATGGGGGTTAACCAAACCGTGCGAGTAGACCAGTAGGATAGCAAGGTTGGTTTATGCACTACCCCCATTTTAAGTGTGAGGCCCAAAAATATCTTCAACTCCCCTAATGAAGTGGGAGTCCACTTGCCCGCCCTAGAATGAGGCCCAAGAGTGCCTCCTTGCTCCCTCAGAAATTTTTCAGCACGCAAATTTGTTTGCTGCACAATTTCGTCTAGGAAGTCAACACCAAAAAAGAGATGGAAGTAGTCAATTGGCAAAAAATTTGCCGTATCTACTTTACATCCAGCGTCACCAGTGAAAGGCGGAATTTGGGGCTGAACTAAATTGGGAGGCTGCCAAGACAGCACTCCGTCTGTGCTTGCGGCCGCACGTGCCTGCACTCTGGGTTGCTCTAACCTGTTACGGGTGTCCTGCTGCACAGACTGTGCTGGCAAAGGGACAGCACGACTGACATCGTCTCCTTCAGAATCGCTGGACGATGAGTCATCGGATGGAACTGCGCCGACTGAAAAGTCACTCCCAGATTCGGCTCCATTGTCCTCTCCCTCAGATGCTGTCTCAGTATCTGCTGTCTCAGTCTCTGATCCTGCCTCAGAGCTGGACTCCAGAACCAGATTTAGGGCCTGGGCAGCATTAATCCAACGATATGCCATCTCTGCTAGTGCCTAAACTATCCTTTTAAAACACTATCCTACGTAGAAGGCAGATAGGTTGTTGGTTTTAAAGTGTAGGTGGTGTGTGCGTAAGTGAAGTGTTTAAGTCAATAATGACGAAGTCACCTTACCTTTGCGAAATCCGTACGCTCTCCAAAAAGACTAAGAAAGAGAGAAAAAAGACACAGTATTACTTTACCTTGCCACATACCCATAATCGCAGCCTTTTAGCACTGGTGGGAGCCAGTGCTACCATCATTTTAGCGCCAAGATGCCTACGGGTGAACGTGTGCTTTACAATTGCACACTATGACCTCCTTTGATGCGCCCACTACCATCCTTGCAAACGTGCCCCTCATCTCTCCATAGCCCCTCTCTCACATACATTTAGTCTGTTACAAAGTGTTTCTACTGCGTGGCTTTACTAATCCACTTAGCTGTCTATATAATACCGATCTGTTCGTTTCAGCATACCCTTTATGGCATCAAAACTGCCACTACACAAAAGTCAGATATCTCTATCTACCAGAAATGTTGTACTCTGCAGCAGTACCACACTTTACTGCCTTTCAGGTAACTTCAAAGAGACTCATTATAGTTCTTTCACAGTCTCATAATTTCAGCACTGAGAAATATCTCTGTAAATAAATATTTATATATATATAACAATTAATTCCCAATGTCAGCGCGCTCAATACCTGGTGCAGGCAGCAACGGGTAGAATCCTTACACGATATTTAAATTCAGAAACACAAAGGATGCCGCACTCCAGAGACAGGTTTCAGAGTTGCTTTATTTTCACCACCACTACCACCAGTCGTGGTGAAAATAAAGCAACTCTGAAACCAATCTCTGGAGTGCGGCATCCTTTGTGTTTCTGAATATATATATATATATATCCAAATGAATCATGACGAGAAAAGGCGCCCTTCCAGGTGGGCCAGGGCTTCGTAGCGACATTGCCGCTTTACTATTCCAAATGAAAATCATGCCGTATTATAGCACAAAGGAAGCCCTCCAGTCGAGAAAGGAGGTAACAGCAGTCAAAGAGTACATGTATCTATATATATATATATGTATATATATATTATCTACTGGCGGTCGCCAGTAGATAGTTATAGTTAGGACCTATTATCCATAGGAAATCCACGACATTCTATTTGAAATAACGTTGGCGCCAGTTGACGAATCTTCGCGAAAGTTTCCAACTTCTTGGGGCGCTCCGCTCCTACCCTGAAAGTCTCGGGTCGATTCGTCAAGCGGGGGCCGAGAAAAAAGGGGGGTCCCAAAACGCATTTTCCCCATTCATTTTTGCATAGGAACCTTTAGTCGCAGCTACAGCCCGAACTGCTGAACGGAATTACACCAAATTTGGCAAAGAGGTAGCCCTTGGTTCAGACTGGTGCCTTTGGCTTAAATGGTGTAAATCCGTTCAGTAGTTCCTGAGAAATTCACAAGTAAAGTCACATATATATCTATGGCCGAGTAGGGTCCGCGTACCCTCAGCGCACCCTGCGCGCACCGTCCCGATCACGAGCTGCATGCTAATTGGCTGTCAGCTGGCTGTCAACACTCCAAACCAGGAAGTGTTGGCAGCCATTTTGTCCCTCGGTAGAACCGAGGCACAAAAACAAGTGCGCAAACGCACAAAGGGGGCAGGGTAGAAACACCCTGACCCCTAGGCCTGCTCAGGGGGTCCCAGAAGGACCCCCTGGGCAGGAAAGCATTTTTTTTTAAATCGGCAGGATGCGCTTAGGGTGCGCGGATCCCGCCGAAAAAAAAAAAGAAACAAGTGCGCAAAACGCACAAAGGGGGCAGGGTAGAAACACCCTGACCCCCTAGGTCTGCTCAGGGGGTCTCACAAGGACCCCCTGGGCAGAAAAAAGCATTTTTTTAAAAAAAAATCAACGGGATGCGCTTAGGGTGCGCGAATCCCGCCGAAAAAAAAAAATCGAAGCGCGGTCTCCCGCGCTTCGATGTTAATTTGCCCCCGGGTGGGCCAAGTCCCGGGGGCATGGTGGGGGGGATTCAATTTATGTATGGGGGCCTCTAAGGGCCCCCCAAGCCCCGGGGACCGCCACCCCCTGGGGCTTTAACACAAAATGGTGCGGGAGGGCTCTTTGCCCCGGGGACCGCCACCTCCCCGGGGCTTCTGTTTTTTTTATTTTTAACCTGTGTGGGGGCTCCAGCCCCCCACACGCCCAGGGACCGCCACCTCCCCGGGGCACTAAAAATTAAAAATGGGGGTCCGTTTTGGACCCCCGAAGCCCCGGGGACCACCACCTTCCCGGGGCTTTGAAAATGTGGGAGGGGGCCACGCGGCCCCTCCTGGAGCCAGTGATGGCCCTGGGGACCGCCACCCCCAGGGCCAGCTCCTGCAGTGTCCCGGGGTGCCTACCCCGGGACACTGCTGTTTGCAATGACAGGGACGGGAGCCTCGCGGCTCCCGTCCTGTCATTGCAAACTTGCTTTGGATATTGGAAGAGAGGCAGGAAACCTGCTCTCGCTTCCATATCCCAAAGCTGATTGCTTTCCACATGGGGAGCTGCATCTTAGCAGCTCCCCATGTGGAAAGCAATGCCGGCTCCCAAGGGACGCGGGGAGCCGGCTGGGACTGTGGGGGAATTGGGGACCCCCCCACAGTCCCCAACCAGAGGCCAGGCCCCGGGGGATGGGGCCCCCCTCCCCAAATTAAAAAAAAAGTGCAAGGCCGGCCCCGGGGGATGGGGTCCCTGGGGCCTTAAATGGCCTGAGGAGGGGGGCCACGCAGCCCCCTCCAAATAAAAAAATAAAAATCGAGGCCATGCCCGGGGATGGGGTCCCCGGGGCCAATACAGGCCCAGGGAAGGGGGCCACGCGGCCCCTTCCCGTTTTTTTTTAATTTAAAAAAATAAATAAAATGCTCAGGCCCAGGGGATGGGGTCCCCGGGGCCAAAAGTGGGCAAGGGAAGGGGGCCACGCAGCCCCCCTCCCATTAAAAAAAATAGAAAAAAAAAAACGACCGGCATCGTGCCGGAGGCCCCGCCCCCTCCCTGCAGTACTCTGCAAACGCGCCCCTGGCGCGTTTGCAGAGAGGGAATAAATTCCCCTTGAATACTGGGGGTCCCTGGGAGCCAACTAGCCCACCAGGAACCTCCAGTATGCGCCAGGGGCTGCGTTGCAGAGACGTGTACAGAGGCCACGCCCCTTTTACACCTCTCTGCAACGCAGCTCTGTGGCGCTTTTTGGAGGTATATGGTGGGCTAGTTGGACTCCAGGGACCCTCAGGATTCAAGGGGACTTAATCCCCCAACTTAAAACGCGCCATGGGGCGCGTTTGCACAGTGGTGAAGGGAGGGGGTGGGGCTTCAAGTGACATGTGTGCAAACAGGCCCCGTGGTGCGTTTTAAGATGGGGAGTAAATTCCTTTTCAATCCTGAGGGTCCCTAGGGGCCAACTAGCCCACCAGGTACCTCCAGTAAGCGCCACGGAGCTGCGTTGCAGAGTGTTGTAAAAAGGGGCGTCACCTCTGAACACCTCTCTGCAACGCAGCCCCTGGCGCATACTGGAGGTACCTGGTGGGCTAGTTGGCCCTAGGGACCTCGGGATTGAGGAGGAATTAATTGTCCAACTTAAAACGCGCCACAGGGCGTGTTTGCAGACATGTCACCTTAGGCCCCACCCCCTTCCTTCATCATTGTGCAAATATTCCTCTAAAATCAGCCGAACTACGAATTACGATTTACTCACCTGTTATCAGGAGAGACCTCAGTGCTGCATCTTTCAGCCCAGTACTGATCCTGAAAAGTAATTTTAACCGTACTTACCAGTAACTTGAATTTCCTTCCATAGGATATCATTGCCTGCTTTTTGCTGAAAAAGTTTCTAACTGTCGATTTTTGAAACATACAAATATTCCTCTAAAATCAGCCGAAATACGAATTTCGATTTACTCACCTGTTATCAGGAGAGACCTCATTGCTGCATCTTTCAGCCCAGTACTGGTCCTGAAAAGTAATTTTAACCGTACTTACCAGTAACTTGAATTTCCTTCCATAGGATATCATTGCCTGCTTTTGCTGAAAAAGTTTGTGTCGATTTTGAAACATACAAATATTCCTCTAAAATCAGACGAAATACGAATTCCGATTTACTCACCTGTTATCAGGAGAGAACCCAGTGCTGCATCTTTTAGCCCAGCACTGACCCTGAAAAGTAATTCTAACCGTACTTAACAGTAACTTGAATTTCCTTCCATAGGAATCCATTGTCTGGTTTTCAGCAGAAAAGTTTCAAATTGTCGATTTTCACAAACTACAAATATTCCTTAAAAATCCCATGTGTGACTTAAACGCATTCTTTCAACTGTTTACAGGAGATGCACCAGTGCTGGTTCCAGGATCCACCACTGAGTAAGAAAAAGTAACGATAACACTACTTACCTGCTAAGTGAATTTCCTCCCATAGGATAACATTGGTGATTCTATATGAAAAAGTTTCTAAGTGTCAACTTTTAAAATACAATAATATTCCTTAAAAATCACTACTGTAACCAAAACGCTTTTACTCAACTGTTTACAGGAGATGTCCCAGGGCTGAATCTAGGATCCAGTCCTGTGGTTAGAAAAGTAATCCATAAAGTAACTAATTCCATTTAACTAGAAATTCACATTGAGCTCAATGTTGCTTTGTTTTTGAAATTGTGTTGCCCATTGCAACAACTGTAACTACTGTACTTAAAAGTCTATTGACTATTTGCAAAGTATTTAAACTAAAGTAATTCATTCTGAGAAAGTATATTTTGTAATGTAATGTATAATGTAATTACAATGTAATTTAAAAAATAAAATATCTAAAAATAAATAGTTTAAAAAATGTTGTAAATCAGTATCAAAAAAATAAATATAACAATTAATACATTTAAAAATTGTCATTTACAAAACCTTTGAAATTCACTGAAAAACCATAGGTTTCAGACACGTTATAGTTAGGAATTAGCATTTAAAAAACCTTTGAAATTCACTGAAAAAACCATGGGTTTCAGACAGGTTATAGTTAGGAATTAGCATTTAAAAAACCTTTGAAATTCACTGAAAAACCATAGGTTTCAGGCACGTTATAGTTAGAAATTAGCATTTAAAAAACCTTAGAAATTCACTGAAAAAACCATAAGGTTTTAGGGACAGTTATAGTTAGTTGGACATTGCACTCGTACAAAACCCGTGAAATTCCCCGTTATAGTTAGTTCTGGTAACTATAACTCGCGCCCCCGCAATGCACTGCTGATGACGTCACATATTACATCACTCATGACATGGTCAGTGACATCACTGATGACATCACTGATGACATCTCAAATGACATCCCTGGTGTCGTTTGAAAGGGGAAACTCTCCCCTTTCAAACGAGGCCTCCCTGAAAGCTGGGGAGGCCGTTTCCAGCCAGATTTCCCCATCGGAGTCGAGCGCGGCCTTACCTGCTGCTGTCCTCGGCTCCGGTGGGGAAATCAGTGACGCTGCAGAGCGCCTCGCGGCGCGCTGACGTCACAGTTGGGCGGGAGGGGCGGGGGAAGACGCGGAAGCCTTCCGCGTCTCCCCCAGTAAAAATAATTAAAAAAAAAATCCGGTGCGATGCACCGGACGATTTATTATTGCCCTCCCTGGTGACGTCCAATGGACGTGCGCAGCACCAGGGAGGTAGTGCTTGCGTCGGCCATTGGCAGACGCAAGCACCAAAAGGGTTAAAGAAAGACACTTTATTTTTCTAAACTGGTGTGGTGTCCATTTGTAGTGTTTTCACTGTGTTACTGTGTGTATGGGTGCAAAATCTTTACACATTGCCTTTATGATTAGCCTGTCTGCTCGTGCCAAGCTACCAAGGGGGTGAGCAGGGGTTATCTAAAGTGTGTAACTCCCTTATCCTGACTAGAACAAAGGGTTCCTACTTGGACAAGGTGCATACCTCTGCCAACTAGAGACCCCGAATTATAACAGGATTTACCTGTAACTAATATGAATATCAATTCTCTTATTGTTTTTATTTGTATTTTAGTATTTGGATGTACCTCCCTAAACGCCTCCTTAAATTTCCCTTATTCCCACCTATTCAGTAATAAATATTTACCTTTTTCCAACAACTCCCTCTTGTCCCTTGCACATTTACCCCAAAAACGTTTACTGATTGCGGCGATCTCTGCACATAACAGATAGGCCAGGCGAAGATCTTCAGTTGGAGATTCATGAATAGCATTTGTAAGTACAGGAAGTAGTGCTACTAACTACTACTGCCTGTACTAAAATCATGTCCTTGTGAATAAGCCCATTATAAATGTAACTTTAATTTTTGCAATCATTATATTTTTACCATATTTTTGTGGTCCAACGAGATATCTGAATCGATATTTAGGTACTAGAGAGAAAACCCACAGCTAGACCATGTTCTAGATTGATTACTAGATCAAAGTAAAGTGAACAGCATACGAAAAGGCTTCTTGGGGAATCTAAGGCAGTCAAAAGGCCACAATTGCAGGCCATGTGTCATTGTTATCAGAACATTAGCTCCAAAGCATTAGCATATAAATCAGAAAACTGTTTTTACACATTAAAGTCCCACCTAATATATGCTTATGGTACATGTGACTGACAATAGGCAAACCTAGCTTAAATGTTGTTCCCACGGTTGATTTGTTATAGTAGCTGGCTTATGTTTATACTTGTAAAGCACTCATATAGTCAGGGATCACCTGAGCTCGCAAACCTCTGATAGCTCTGCATGGCAAACTGTACTGAGGTTCCATGGCACCCTCTGTTAAATGTATCACAAATAAATGCACCTGACATCCTGCTTCATTACTTTATTAGCCAAATGAGTTCCAAACAAAAGCACCAGCTGGGCAAAACCTTTAGGAACTTTTGTACTCTGTAGTTTGCAATTTATTGCATGTCAGTTGAGATTGCATATTGATCAATTCCTGCAGTATTTTTAATGTGAACTCAAGCATTGTCTCAAACATTGACTGCTTTGCAGTGCTCTGGATGTCAGGAGTTGGATCCTGGAATGGTAAACCCATCTTTCCAAAGGTGGGTAAACTGAGTAACATAGTGCCAGTATTTAAAAAGGGTAATCGAGTTAGTACTCTCTGCTATAGACCAATATCTATGTTGGACTCTGTGGTTAAGGTGGTGGGCCGAGTTCTCGTAGATAGACTGACTAGCTGGGCAGAGGATAATGATATTTTAACTGATGTCCAGTATGGGTTCCGTCCTGGGCGGTCTACCGTAACCCAGCATCTCAACTTATCCATGATTGTTAATAAATATACGGTCACCCGCCCCGGTACTATCTATCTGGCCTTCATGGATCTGTTGTCCGAGTTTGATCGCGTGAACAGAGTTAAGCCTTTGCAGACCATGTTGGCCATCGGAGTGGATAGGTACATAGTTTATTTTTTGGAGGACCTCACAGAGACACAAAGGCAGAGGTTAGATACTCACAAGATCTTAGGGTTTCCCGCCAGATTTCAATAAAAAGAGGAGTACATCAAGGTTGCATTTTAGCCCCTTTTTTGTTCAATTTGGACATTAAAAATTTGGAAAAAGTTTAATTAGAGACAAAGGTAGATTACCCTCAGGTAGGTTGGCGTGGCCTGCCGGTTTTATTATACGTGGGCGATGCGGTCCTTATGTCTCGGACCGCAAGAGGGTTGCAATTACTGCTTAACTCCTTTTCCTCTTTTATGGTGGATTTGGACCTGTCAATAAATGACTCCAAATCATACGTGATGCAGGTGGGACCTCGATCCAGAAAGCCTTATCGGTTTATGGTTGGATCTATTCAGGTCACTCGTACAGGCGTTTTTCGTATCTTGGGGTCCTGACAGATGACAAGATGAAATGGGGGCCATTAAAACAGAGAAAAAGGGGAGACCTAGTGCGCGCAAATACAGCATTTTTGAATTTTGCTTCAAGACTAGGCAGGAGACTGATCGCAGCACTCCTGCAGTTATATCAGGCTAAATGTGTCACCAAAGCCTCTTATGGTAGCGAAATATAGGGTCATGTTGCTATGAATGAACTACAAGTGGCTGAGAATACTATCCTGAAACGTCTTTTATGTGTGCCCCAGGGAACATCTAATATGGTGGTACATGAAGAATTGGGGGTGCCCTACCTTCCTGACCTGTTGGCTCTTCGTCCTCTAATATTATGGTTGAAGATCTGGCTAAACGAAGGGTTATCTTTAGGTAAATTGATCTTGGAGGAGTGTATGGCTCTTGATCACGCTCATCATATTCCGTGGCTTAACAGTATAAAGAGTTATTTGGGAAGACTGGGAAGAGCCGAATTATTCACCAACCAAGAATTAGTGATTAAGAAAGACTTGGTTTGGATGCGAGAGGCTTTCTATCATCAGAGGATACTAGATAGGGAAGAGGGTGAACTGAGGAAACCTAGTGTCAGTAAATTCATCATTCTGAAAACTGTGCAATCGACAAAGCCATGTCATTCAGGGCCTCTTAATACCTATGAACGTTTCCTATTGACCAGGTTCCGCTTTGATCTCTTCCACCTTCTGTTGGCTCAGCCACGCGGGTGTAGCAG
Organism: Calotriton arnoldi; assembly: GCA_963921515.1. Taxonomy (NCBI): domain Eukaryota; kingdom Metazoa; phylum Chordata; class Amphibia; order Caudata; family Salamandridae; genus Calotriton; species Calotriton arnoldi. The sequence continues at coordinate 443,942 of CAWUFW010013746.1, read as the reverse complement.
AGGTCAGATCCTAGAGTCCGGTGGCCGCAACGGCAAGTCTCCACAGGACATGCTTCACTTTTTAATGTTCTGCAAGCACTATGTGACCCCTCTGAAAAGTTTTATCATCCCAATTTTAAAAAGGTTGGAGTTTTAGCAGGTGAGACCAGCTTTTATTTATTTACAATTATCTGGTGATACTGTCTTTTTTGTTCTTAACTTTCTGAAATCAGCAGTGAGGCTTAGAGTCTGTTGCGATTAATTAAAAGTTGTTTATAAATGATGGTGTATCGCCTTGTTAGGCTTGCTGGTGACACATATAGCTCAGTTAGGGTTCTTGTGCTTATTCTCCCTTCTTTCTCTTATTTTAAATGATTTATTGTGTATGCATTTTATAATATTCTTTTAATGAACTATGAGAATTTTATTTTAGATTTGCTATTTATGTGCTTTTTTATTAAATATATATATTGTATTAGATTATACTTGATACTATGTACAGTTTTAGAATACTTTTATCGTTTTATGCAGAAACCAAATAAAGTGCAGTTGATTGATTGATTGATTGAGTACCAGTTATTAGGAAATAGTAACATCTGTTGATTACAGCAATTAGAAATGCCAGTAGTGTATTACTTAGTCCTATGTGAAGAACACATTCCTATATAAATATGTGTTTCATCTGTGGAAATCCCCATCACAAATATATTCATGGATATATAATACGTGTAGGAGAGGTTATACCTCAGCTATGACTGCAAAGTAGGATACATTAAGGTTGTGAGAGTGTTTTATATGGTGGGGTGTCATCATTGCCCGTTTATCAGCACAACCTGTGTTTTTTTTTAAGAATTCCTACCTGCATTGTGGGTTCTAGGAAGGGGAGTTTGGGGGCCCAGTACTGCTTGTCATGGTACAAACGTCTTAAATTAATGGTTTATGAAGGGTTCCAGAGTCTGGGTCATGTGGACATTACCAAGACTTTACCATTCTCACTTGACCTGGGGCTGGGACTCACCAATGATTTGGGGAACTGTGTTCCCACGATCCTATCAGTGGTGGAGCACGAATGCCATGGGCCATAATGTGAAAAAGAATATTGGGCTCCCTGTTTTAAAGCTGGATATAAAAAAATGCAATGGGCCCGTCTCTTCCATATGCCCAGGTTCCACTGCACCTGCGGGACCAGTGATAAAACCCCCATGTATGTTTTCCTTTCAGGGGCACAGATGGGGCTCGAGTGCACACCTAGAAAACAAATGAGGCAGGAAACGAAATGATACATTTTAAATTCTACATCAGTGATATCATATTTTTTAATGCTTGGCACTCCGGACATATATTTAATAATATTCACAATATTTCAAATGGCTGGACTGCAGAATATGTGAATGTGTTATTATTTCAAATGTATTTAAAGATGCTCGATGTTTCGAAGTGGGCATTTTTGAGATATAGGGGCATATTACTAAGGTCCGGCGATAATTATCGCTCAGCGTGCTTAGCGCGAGGATAATTATCGCCGGACTAACGCTGAATTTTATCACTGAGATAGCGTGCTATCAGCAACGCTCATCTCAACAGTGATAAAATTGCAAGCGCTAACTGCCAAATGTGCGATTATCGCTGGAAATCCAGCGATAATCACACAACTTTTGGCGATAGCTTGCTGATAGGGCAGGACAGACTCAGCCATGATATCCACCTTCCGTTGGATATCATGGCTAAGTCATACTGCGAGCAGGCGTTAGAAAAGTAGTGCTAATCGCGGTTAGCGCTACTTTTCTAATCGCTCTGCATGTTCGCCTGCAGCTTGATAATAGGAGAAATGTCGGTTAGCGACATTTCTCCTGTTATCCTGGGAAGGAACGCCCACTTTGCATCTCATTAGAGATGCAGAGCGAGGCGTGGGGAAAACGGGTGCTAACATGCGTTAATGCATGTTAGCACCCGCCTTGGTAAAAGGGCGGTAATATTATCTCCGCTTTTTTGGCTCTTAAAGCCAAAAAAGCGGAGATAATGGCCCTTGCTAATATGCCCCATAATATTTTACTTTCATATTTATTACTGTGGGCCCGATTTAGAGTTTACTCCATCACATGCGTGAAACAGTCAGCCAAGAGCAGAGGCTGAGAGATGTTTACTCCTATGAAACCTAATGTAGGTAAATAGTCCAAAGAGTATTAACAAGAGCTCTGGCAGACAACCGTGCTGCCAGAATTTGTAGCACTCAGCAAAAACAAAAACAATTCCTTTCACTGGAGTCTTGTCGAGGAAGCTGCCAGATACTGGAGCACTATTGGAAGAGCATCCACAGGTACAACTGACCTGGTTGCCCCTTGCAAAGCATCCGACTCATTGAGAGAACACCTACACCATGGACCTGGCTGCTCCCTCTCCTCATTCTAACCAGCATTCAGCAGCACAGACCCGCTACTGCTCTGAGCATCAGGGCTGTGCATCGCCTCACTCCTGCTTACCACTGGTGGTGGCATCCATGACGGTCAGGCCGAGAGTCATGGAAGGACCATGCAGGCTGGACCCAGTGCTGTACATATCTGCTGCAGGCTGCCTGAGCTTCTCCTCAGACTGGTGGGTTTCCACTACACTTTCCTGCTTCTTGCCCTGTCTGCTCCATGCTTCAGCTGCCGCTCTCCCAGTGTAGCATTAATTTTCCATGTGAATCTGAATGCCATGAGTTGTCCTAGTGCTCGGGAGGGGTTTGAGAGTAGATGGTGCAGAGGCTCTGTCCTTCTAGGGCCAAATTAATGATGTCTGTAAATTCTTGCTAAATCAGCACATCTTATGAATTTTTGAGACCACTCAATCTTTCACGAATGTCATTTATCACTTTTCCAGTCTTCTCATTGACTTCCTCTGTAATTAAATTTTACCCCTCCACAATTACTTCGATGTCTCCATCAATCTTTTTTCAAAGAATACACTTTTACTCTTATTTCTCCAGACCTTTCTCCTTCCATTTTCCTTGTGTCATTTTTTTGCATTGCTTTAAATGCACACAAAGTCTAGCCCAACCTTACCTTGCATTTTTTGTTATAAAATCCCAGTCACAAATTTCAGTCTTCTCTAATCATCTCTTACTCGCTGTCTTTCCCGCACTGTCCCTCGCGTCTCCTTCACTTCCTGCACACCTTCTCATTTTACCGTAATCTACTCACACTACTCTCTTTCTTTTCTCAATGCTCATCTTAAAGTCCACATCCTGTCTCCTCCCATGCCATTTTCAGTCAACAAATGGTTGATATTTTACCTGTACCTTAATCATCTGATTGTTCCATTTCTGATGTGACATACCCACACTGTGGTGCGATCAATAAAATATCCTCTCACAAAACAACTTAAAGTGAGTTCTCACAAAAACACATTAAAGAGTTGTGTAACTAACTACTTGTAAGGGCTGTTGAAGTTTAATAGGACTGTTAGAAATGGGGGTCTCTAGTTGACAAAGGTATGCATCTTTGTCCAAGTGGGGACCCTTGCTTCTAGTCAGGGTAAGGGAGTTACACACTTCAGATAACCCCTGCTCACCCCCTTGGTAGCTTGGCATGAGCAGACAGGCTTATCCCAAAGGCAATGTGTAAAGTATGTGTACTCAAAACATAAATCCAAAGTACGACGCCGACCGCGAGGTGCGCAGCATTGGGCATGGAGTCACACGGACCCCTAAACAGCAGCAACTTGGAAAGCAAAGTGTATGGATAATGCACGGCGTCATGGAGCTCAGGGGTTGGTGCCTAGGTCGAGACCGGTTCCCTGGTTGCCACGGGGGAGGCAAGGAATCGAGTCCATGAGGAGGCGAGGTGTTAAATCCAGGACAGGGGAAGTTAAGTGGAGTCGGCGGTGAGGCGTCGGTTCCTGTGAGACGAAGCAAAGTCGAAGAATTTGTTAAGTCACCCTCGTTGGTTATCGGCTCCGCGATGAGATGATGCAGGCGCTGGCAGTGGTTGGCCTACAATTGTCAGCTTTGTTTATATTTTAATGGGATAGCAACAGTGCTTGTTGCTAGTGCTTTTGTATTCAGTGGGACAGTGTCTGGCGTGTTGGGAATAGTGCTATATTTTAATGGGATTGTACCTTCCTTCACTTTTCTACAACGTTTCCACTGAGACAGTGTGTGAAGATCTTAACAGTATCCTTATCATTTTAATGGGGTTGTTTTTGGATTGTCAGCAATGCTGTATGTACACTATTATTTGTTAGTAATGACATTTGTTAGCACAGGATTTAGGCAGCAAACACAACTGCACATTCCAAAATTCATAGCAGACAATGGATGAGAAAGTCGGCAGATGCCCATTAACAAACAGTTTACTTGTCAACATTCTGTGCTGGTATGGTGATGACGTGATTGCATATTTCAGGTTCCAAAAGCATTACCGCCATTATGCCAGTAGAACTAAGCTTGGTGTGGGCATCATCCCATGCAGTACAAATTTGCATGGTATGTCCCCACCCGGAGTTTATGCTCATCTTCGGCCAATTTGGTTAAGGTGCCTAAATTCAGAAAGATAACATCAGGTGGGAGAGCTTTCAGCATTGCGGCAGCAAAGCTTTGGAATAAACTCCCCACCAATATCAGACAGTCAGAAGATCTGATGCAGTTTAGGAAAAGAGTAAAAACTTGGCTCTTTCCCAGGGAATGAACTTTCCCATAATTAGCCTGCCTCGATCAATCTGCTCATGGCCGCTTATCCATTCATGGCTGACTAGAGCACATGTTCGACAGCGCCAGGATACCCTTTGGGCAACAGTGCGCTTTACAAGTGTTTAATACAATACAATACAATACAATACAATCATGCCTTGACATGAATGTTCTTAGTATGGCAAGAATCATAGTCGTTATTTTCCATGGCCAGAACTGTTTCCTTTGTGTACAATAACATTGTGTCTATGTCTGCTGAAATAGATAAATCACTAGTGTTTATTTTTTACGAATTGGCAAAAAGGTATTGCATTAGTTATCTTCAGAAGGCAAATTGACCAACTGAGCTAGCTTCAGGCGGTAAGCCAAACTCTGTTAGCAGCTTATTGTGCACCATGTCTAGGTTGCACAATTGCACATAATCTTCCCGTATCCACTCCCCCCTTTGCCTGAGCTGCCTATGTGCTCAGTTCTGCTAGGGCTATTTCTATGCCTTTGTCTCTAGTAGGTGCCTTGGCTGAGTTCTATCATGGCTCAGGTATGAGACTCAAAAGTAGGGCATCCATTTGAAAGAAAGGCCTAGCAGGACCTTACTTTGGATTGAGGAGCAGTACCTGAGTCTGAGCGGGCCTCTTGAGAATACACTAGGAGGGGTCCGACCTGGAAGGCAGCCCTCTGTATTCTGTGGGGGGATCAGTGTGCTTCAAGCAGAATGGACACCTACTCGTCTGGCATTTCTGTGGGTGAGCTGAAGACGTGCAAGGAAGAGGGTCTACCTCATGAACTGAGTACCCAGGAACAGGTGCGGGTTTGCATGAGGCACAGTCAGAAATATAAACATCTACTATACATTCTGAAGCTGAACTTTAATTGATGGAGGAGAAAGACAAATTAGGAGTCCCCCGTTCAAAGCAGCCAGCTTGTTGGCTGAAGTGAGGTGCGTGAATTATTGACGGTGACGACCTGTGCATAAACACTTTTACTTTCGCCTTCACTTGCGCTTTAATGACTTCACACATTCTGAAACCATTTGACCCTTACATGTGCAGGGCTTTGCTTTAAGTGCTTCCTGTGTAGAAGCGCAGGAATTATCAAGACCTGCCCGGCCTCAAGGAAGAAGATAGCCTGGAAGTGAGGGCGCCCCCAGTGCCTTCTGAAACTAGACTCCAGGCCACCAACAAACTGAAGGATTGCTCAGTGTCTGCCATGGCCAGCCCATTCTTAAGGAAGGGGTCGCAAAGGCAGTGACCCCTAAATGACGTCCATGATTTAAAGGGGTCCCCACTCACTGCTGGAGTGAGCTCAATAGAGGTATTTTGTGACTAATCCTACATTGCTATTGTTTTTCAGTTCTGTTCGCTTCACTTTTGCAGGGCATGGATGGAATTACGTGACAGTGTCCGCACTCAGCTAGCAGGCCGTATTATTGGTACATAGCCAGACAATTCAGCTAAGGTCACAAAAGTTTAGGGGCATCCACCCGTTCCGTTGCTGGAAGGAACTATTCAGATCACTGGCTTTGCACCAGACCTTTGCCCATAGATCTATACTACATCAAGCTTTTAAGGTCTCAGTTCCCTCTTTTAGATGCATTAATCCAGGCATCTGTTAGTCACCCAAACTTCTAGGAGATACCATTGTCGCTAGGGAACCTTTTTCCTTTGACTTCGCCAGTGATCTCTCCTTACGTCCTCCGACCTGGGGGCGAGATGGAGGACGATGCCGACGGCGCCTCCCAGTAACACCGGGACTGATGCCTTCTATGGAACTATGACGATGCCCCACGGGCTGAAACTATAACTGTTTGTACTTCCGCGGAGCCCGAGTACCCTTGGCCGCTGCCCGGTGGAGCTGTCCTATGCAGCTATAGCGGAGTCTGGCTCTGGGTCACCCCCTCGGCCGTCACCTACCCAGCCGGACATCGGACATTGTTTTTCACGGTTCTTCACGGTTTTATCTGTCTCTCTCTTCGACTGCTTTGACTGCTTTGTTCCCCCTGGAGTACTTTCCCCCTTCAGATTTACCTGACTCTGTCTACTTTCCTCTCCCCTGTGTACCTTTCCCCCCCTACCTTCCATTCCCCATATGACGTGTGTCTTGGATATGCTACGCGCTAATATCTTATATTATTGTGTAAGCTCACGTTTTTCTCCTACGCATATACTGGTAACTGCAACTGTAACTGTAACTGATGTAACTATGTAACAATGTTCTGAAACAATGTCCTATCTCATGTAAAGCGCTCTGATACCTCCGGGTCTAGCCAGCGCTATATAAAACTTTTAAAATAAAATAAAAATAAAAATAATGAAGGGAGGCAGAGGCCTCTCACGCTGCCTGGGCGGCAGGGGCTAGCGTCACGCCCTGACATGACAACTTCTGTTAATCCTGGATTTCAAAGGAATCATTGCCATATATTAGTAGTTTCCTTACCATGGGAAAGCATCAGCAATACAACAAAATCATCTGGGTACAGCAAAACCGAAGAAAAAAGAGGCGTATGAAAAGCAACAGTTTCAACTGAGACTGGTTTATTGATCATTGCTTTTGTTCAGAAAAAAATCTATATTTAGGAACCACCAGTTCTGATGAAAATGAATGATGACAACAAATGTGAATGATGGCACAGAGTGACCAGTGCAGGAGGGTGGAGTGCATAATAGACGAAAGTAATAATTATAAGCACCCCATTTTTTCAATATTCTTTAGGCAGCTGTGCACAAGAACATTTCACACATCAAAGAGTAGGCCAGAGGGGGTAAATTGAAATTTCCATGGAGTTCCACTGAGCATGAATGCAAAATTCTAATGTAGTATACACTGACGGAATAACCCAGATGTCAGGACTGCTTCCAAAATGACGTCGGAATAATCAGAAAATGGGGAGGAAAAACAAATCCACATCTAGAACCATGGGCGTCCGCAGAAATGTTTCCAGGGGGGGGCAACATTTTAACATCGTCATTAACCTCCGATATGATGTGTGCCAGGTGGGGCACAAGAAAAACAAGCATTGGCATAGCCAATAGGTCTCGCCTTTAGGACCTTACAAGTGTTTAGCCATGCAGCACATTATCCTTGATGCTGTGCCACCAGGGAGTGAAGAGCTATACAATAGCTACACACTAGATCATGCAGTCCGAGTTAGGAATATATGCTTGCCTTAGTAAACACTTTTGAACACATTCCAAAGCTTTTTAACGCCATGGCAGAAAAACAAGTGGCTTGTGCAAGTGAACGGCAAGAAACGAGAGGAAATGCTGCTTTCAGAGAAAGAAGGTCTTACAGAGGGAGTGATGCCAGACTTTGGCAAACCGGTGGTACTCTCTGTACTGGGAGAAGGTGCGGGCTGAAGGAGAGATAGACCAGATCTGCCAGGGGGGAGGTTGGAGTAAGAACATAGGTAGGGAGTGGTGTGCTCAGAGAGTGGTGAAGGAGGAGAGAGAGTGAAGTCAGAGATGAAAAGAGGAAGGGAGGGAATGGTTTGGACAGAGGTGGGCGAACCGGTCGTACTCTCTGAACGGGGAAAAGCATCAGATGGAATGGGAGATGCATCAGCCTTCCCAGTGGTGAGGTTGGTGACTGTTCTACGGTTCATAGCGATACCAAAGGGGATGTTGGACGGAGCGTTTGAGCTAATCAAACACTCACCCCCAGTCAACTGATCTCGGTTTAATCCATCATCATTCTTTAGCTCACTCCACCACCCCAGTTCAGACATGGCCATATGCAAATCAGTCTGACCCTGTGCCTCATGGGAACAGTCCAGCCCGAACTGCCAAGCCATGTCTTCCCTGGACCGGAAACAAGCATCCTGGGACCGGTTTCTGGCTATTCAGCCGTCATCAGCCAAGCTAGCTTGAATCCAGTGGCAAAGTGAGCAAGGGACCCACGTCTGGGCATACCCTGCCAACTTAGATCGAACAAAGCGATACCAAAGGGGATGATGGACGGAGCGTTTGAGCTAATCAAACACTCACCCCCAGTCAACTGATCTCGGTTTAATCCTTCATCATTCTTTAGCTCACTCCACCACCCCAGTTCAGACATGGCCATATGCAAATCAGTCTGACCCTGTGCCTCATGGGAACAGTCCAGCCCGAACTGCCAAGCCATGTCTTCCCTGGACCGGAAACAAGCATCCTGGGACCGGTTTCTGGCTATTCAGCCGTCATCAGCCAGGCTAGCTTGAATCCAGTGGCAAAGTGAGCAAGGGACCCACGTCTTGGCATACCCTGCCAACTTAGGGCGAACAAAGCGATACCAAAGGGGATGATGGACGGAGCGTTTGAGCTAATCAAACACTCACCCCCAGTCAACTGATCTCGGTTTAATCCATCATCATTCTTTAGCTCACTCCACCACCCCAGTTCAGACATGGCCATATGCAAATCAGTCTGACCCTGTGCCTCATGGGAACAGTCCAGCCCGAACTGCCAAGCCATGTCTTCCCTGGACTGGAAACAAGCATCCTGGGACCGGTTTCTGGCTATTCAGCCGTCATCAGCCAGGCTAGCTTGAATCCAGTGGCAAAGTGAGCAAGGGACCCACGTCTGGGCATACCCTGCCAACTTAGATCGAACAAAGCGATACCAAAGGGGATGATGGACGGAGCGTTTGAGCTAATCAAACACTCACCCCCCAGTCAACTGATCTCGGTTTAATCCCTCATCATTCTTTAGCTCACTCCACCACCCCAGTTCAGACATGGCCATATGCAAATCAGTCTGACCCTGTGCCTCATGGGAACAGTCCAGCCCGAACTGCCAAGCCATGTCTTCCCTGGACCGGAAACAAGCATCCTGGGACCGGTTTCTGGCTATTCAGCCGTCATCAGCCAGGCTAGCTTGAATCCAGTGGCAAAGTGAGCAAGGGACCCACGTCTGGGCATACCCTGCCAACTTAGGGCGAACAAAGCGATACCAAAGGGGATGATGGACGGAGCGTTTGAGCTAATCAAACACTCACCCCCAGTCAACTGATCTCGGTTTAATCCAACATCATTCTTTAGCTCACTCCACCATCCCAGTTCAGACATGGCCATATGCAAATCTGTCTGACCCTGTGCCTCATGGGAACAGTCCAGCCCGAACTGCCAAGCCATGTCTTCCCTGGACCGGAAACAAGCATCCTGGGACCGGTTTCTGGCTATTCAGCCGTTATCAGCCAGGCTAGCTTGAATCCAGTGGCAAAGTGAGCAAGGGACCCACGTCTGGGCATACCCTGCCAACTTAGGGCAAACAAAGCGATACCAAAGGGGATGATGGACGGAGCGTTTGAGCTAATCAAACACTCACCCCCAGTCAACTGATCTGGGTTTAATCCATCATCATTCTTTAAAAAATAAAATAGATTCAATATATATTTTAACAAATATAACAAATAAACGAAATCTTAAAAAAGTTAAACTCACATATATAATAATTAATATATATATATTTACATATGTCTACGTAAAAACAATTTTTAAACAAATAATTTTAATTCATATAATTTCGAAATTATTAAACAATATAATAATATAACAAATATATATATATATATATATATCAATATATTATCTACTGGCGGTCGCCAGTAGATAGTTATAGTTACAACCTATTATCCATAGGAAATCCGCGACATTCTATTTGAAATAACTCTCTTGCCGGTTGACGTATCTTCGCGAAATTTTCAAACTTTGTGGCCCGCTCCGGTCCGCTCCTACCCTGAAAGTCTCGGGGGATTCGTCAAGCGGGGGCCGAGAAAAAAGGGGGTCCCAAAACGTGTTTTCCCCATGCATTTTTCCATAGGAAACTTTAGACACGGCTACAGCCCGAACTGCTGAACGGAATTACACCAAATTTGGCAAAGAGGTAGTTCTTGGTTCAGAAAGAACCCTTTTGTTAAATGGTGTAAATCCGTTCAGTAGTTGCTGAGAAAATGAAAAGTAAAAAGTTAGTGATATCTATGGCCGAGTAGGGTCCGCGTACCCTCAGCGCACCCTGCGCGCACCGTCCCGATCACGAGCTGCATGTTAATTGGCTGTCAGCTGGCTGTCAACATTCCGATTCAGGAAATGTTGGCAGCCATTTTGTCCCTCGGTAGAACCGAGGGACAGAAACAAGTGCGCAAAGCGCACAAAGGGGGCAGGGTAGAAACACCCTGACCCCCTAGGTTTGCTCAGGGGGTCCCACAAGGACCCCCTGGGCAAAAAATAAATAAATTTTTTTTTTAAAAATCGGCAGGATGCGCTCAGGGTGCGCGAATCCTGCCGAAAAAAAAAAAAATCGAAGCGCGGTCTCCCGCGCTCGATAGTTAATTGGCCCCCGGGTGGCCCAAGTCCCGGGGGCATGGTGGGGGGGATAATTTAATGTGTGGGGGCCTCAGGGCCCCAAGCCCGGGGACCGCCACCCCCGGGCTTTAAATGGTGCGGAGGGCTCTGAGCCTCCCGCAGCCCCGGGACCACCACCTCCCCGGGCTTTTTTTTTTATAGATTATAAAACCTGTGTGGGGGGCTCCAGCCCCCCACACGCCCCGGGGACCGCCACCTCCCCGGGGCACTAAACATTTTAATATGGGGTCCGACGACCCAGAGCCCCGGAGACCACCACCTCCCCGGGCTGTGTAGTGAATGGGAGGGGGCCGCGCGGCCCCCTCCTGGAGCCCTTGATGGCCCTGGGGACCACCACCCCCAGGGCCGGCTCCTGCAGTGTCCCGGGGTGCCTACCCCGGGACACTGTAGTTTGCTATGGCAGGACGGGAGCCTCGCGGCTCCCGTCCTGCCATAGCAAACTGCTTTGGATATTGGAAGAGAGAGCAGGAAACCTGCTCTCTCTTCCAATATCCAAAGCCGATTGCTTTTCCACATGGGGAGCAGCATGTCAGCTGCTCCCCATGTGGAACAGCAATGCCGGCTCCCAAGGGACGTGGGGAGCCGGCGGGACTGTGGGGGATTGGGGACCCCCCACAGTCCCCAACGGAGAGGGCCAGCCCCGGGGATGGGGTCCCCGGGGCAAGTAGTGGCTCGGGAGGGGGCCACGCGGCCCCCTCCCCAAAAAAGAGAAGAAAAAAAAAAAAAATGGAAAGGCCGGCCCCGGGGATGGGGTCCCCGGGGCCTTAAAATGGCCAGAGGAGGGGGCCACGCTGCCCCCCTCAAAATAATAAATATAGAGGCCATGCCCCAGGGGATGGGGTCCCCGGGGCCAATACAGGCCCAGGGAAGGGGGCCACGCGGCCCCCTTCCCGTTTTTTTTTTTTTGTAATTTAAAAAAGGGGTAAGGCCCTGGGGGATGGGGTCCCCAGGGCCCAAAAAGAGAAAAAAGGAAGGGGGCTACACAGCTCCCCTTCAGGGGACAACATTTTTTTTTTTTTTTTAAAACGATCGGGCCCGCAGGCCCCGCCCCTTCCTTCACCACTCTGCAAACGCGCCCCTGGCGCGTTTGCAGAGGGGGAACGATCCCCTTGAATACTGGGGGTCCCTGGGGCCAACTAGCCCACCAGGAATCTCCAGTATGCGCCAGGGGGCTGCCTTGCAGAGACGTGTAGAGAGGCCACACCCCTTTTACACCTCTCTGCAATGCAGCTCTGTGGCGCTTTTGGAGGTATATGGTGGGCTAGTTGGACTCCGGGGACCCTCAGGATTCAAGGGGACTTAATCCCCCAACTTAAAATGCGCCACGGGCGCGTTTGCACAGTGGTGAAGGGAGGGGCGGGGCTTCAGGTGACATGTGTGCAAACAGGCCCCGTGGCGCGTTTTAAGATGGGGAATTAAATCCTCTTCAATCCTGAGGGTCTCTGGGGGCCAACTAGCCCAACAGGTACATCCAGAAAGCGCCACAGAGCTGCGTTGCAGAGAGGTGTAAAAGAGGTGTGGCCTCTCTACACGTCTCTGCAACGCAGCCCCTGGCGCATATTGGAGGTTCCTGGTGGGCTAGTTGGCCCCTAGGGACCCTCAGGATTCAAGGGGACTTAATCCCCCAACTTAAAACGCGCCACGGGGCGCGTTTGCACAGATGTCACCTCAGGCCCCGCCCCTCCCTTCACCATTGTGCAAATATTCCTCTAAAATCAGCCGAAATACGAATTCCGATTTACTCACCTGTTATAAGGAGAGACCTCAGTGCTGTATCTTTGAGCCCAGTACTGGTCCTGAAAAGTAATTTTAACCATACTTACCAGTAACTTCAATTTCCTTCCATAGGCTAACATTGACTGGTTTCACTTGGAAATTCTTCTAAGTGTGGAGTTTTGGAACTTTAAAATATTCCTCTAAAATCAGCCGAAATACGAATTCCGATTTACTCACCTGTTATCAGGAGAGACCTCAGTGCTGCATCTTTCAGCCCAGTACTGGTCCTGAAAAGTAATTTTAACCGTACTTACCAGTAACTTGAATTTCCTTCATAGGCTAACATTGACTGGTTTCACTTGGAAATTCTTCTAAGTGTGGAGTTTTGGAACTTTAAAATATTCCTCTAAAATCAGCCGAAATACAAATTCCGATTTACTCACCTGTTATCAGGAGAGACCTCAGTGCTGCATCTTTCAGCCCAGTACTGATCCTGAAAAGTAATTTTAACCGTACTTACCGGTAACTTGAATTTCCTTCATAGGCTAACATTGACTGGTTTCACTTGGAAATTCTTCTAAGTGTGGAGTTTTGGAACTTTAAAATATTCCTCTAAAATCTGCCGAAATACGAATTCCGATTTACTTACCTGTTATCAGGAGAGACCTCAGTGCTGCATCTTTCAGCCCAGTACTGATCCTCAAAAGTAATTTTAACCGTACTTACCAGTAACTTGAATTTCCTTCCATAGGATATCATTGCCTGCTTTTTGCTGAAAAAGTTTCTAAGTGTTGATTTTTGAAACATACAAATATTCCTCTAAAATCAGCCGAAATCCGAATTCTGATTTACTCACCTGTTATCAGGAGAGACCTCAGTGCTGCATCTTTCAGCCCAGTACTGGTCCTGAAAAGTAATTTTAACCGTACTTACCAGTAACTTGAATTTCCTTCCATAGGCTAACATTGACTGGTTTCACTTGGAAATTCTTCTAAGTGTGGAGTTTTGGAACTTTAAAATATTCCTCTAAAATCAGCCGAAATACGAATTCCGATTTACTCACCTGTTATCAGGAGAGACCTCAGTGCTGCATCTTTCAGCCCAGTACTGATCCTGAAAAGTAATTTTAACCGTACTTACCGGTAACTTGAATTTCCTTCATAGGCTAACATTGACTGGTTTCACTTGGAAATTCTTCTAAGTGTGGAGTTTTGGAACTTTAAAATATTCCTCTAAAATCTGCCGAAATACGAATTCCGATTTACTTACCTGTTATCAGGAGAGACCTCAGTGCTGCATCTTTCAGCCCAGTACTGATCCTCAAAAGTAATTTTAACCGTACTTACCAGTAACTTGAATTTCCTTCCATAGGATATCATTGCCTGCTTTTTGCTGAAAAAGTTTCTAAGTGTGGAGTTTTGGAACTTTAAAATATTCCTCTAAAATCAGCCGAAATACGAATTCCGATTTACTCACCTGTTATCAGGAGAGACCTCAGTGCTGCATCTTTCAGCCCAGTACTGATCCTCAAAAGTAATTTTAACCGTACTTACCGGTAACTTGAATTTCCTTCATAGGCTAACATTGACTGGTTTTCAGCAAAAAAGTTTCAAAGTGTTGATTTTCACAAACTACAAATATTCCTTAAAAATCGCCTGTATGACTTAAACGCATTCTTTCAACTGTTTACAGGAGATGCACCAGTGCTGGATCCAGGATCCAACACTGAGTAAGAAAAAGTAACGATAACAGTTTTTACCTGCTAAGTGAATTTCCTTCCATAGGATAACATTGGTGATTCTATGAGAAAAAGTTTCTAAGTGTCAACTTTTAAAATACAATAATATTCCTTAAAAATCACGACTGTAACCAAAACGCTTTTACTCAACTGTTTACAGGAGATGTACCAGGACTGAATCTAGGATCCAGTCCTGTGGTTAGAAAAGTAATCCATAAAGTAACTAATTGCATTTAACTAGAAATTCACATTGAGCTGAATGTTGCATTGTGTTTGAAAATGTGTTGCCCATTGCAACAACTGTAACTACTGTACTTAAAAGTCTATTGCCTATCTGCAAAGTATTTAAACTAAAGTAATTCATTCTGAGAAAGTATTTTTTGTAATGTAATGTATAATGTAATTACAATGTAATTTAAAAAATAAAATATGTAAAAAAAAATTGTTTCTAAAAATGTAGTAAATCAGTATGAAAAAAATTAATATAACAATTAATACATTTAAAAATTGTCATTTACAAAACCTTTGAAATTCACTAAAAAAACCGTAGGTTTCAGGCACGTTATAGTTAGAAATTAGCATTTAAAAAACCTTTGAAATTCACTGAAAAAACCATAGGTTTCAGACACGTTATAGTTACAAATTAGCATTTAAAAAACCTTTGAAATTCACTGAAAAAACCATAGGTTTCAGACACGTTATAGTTACAAATTAGCATTTAAAAACCTTTGAAATTCACTGAAAAAACCATAGGTTTTAGGGACAGTTATAGTTACTTGGACATTGCACTCGTACAAAACCCGTGAAATTCCCCGTTATAGTTAGTTCAGCTAACTATAACTCGCGCCCGCAATGCACTGCTGATGACGTCACATATTACATCACTCATGACATGGTCAGTGACATCACTGATGACATCACTGATGACATCTCAAATGACATCACTGATGACATCATCCACGTGATAATCTGATGCACCTCCTCACACCCTAATATTACCTTTGATACACCCACTCTAAATTACAGACTGCCATTCGCAAAACCATAGACACTCCAACACCAATAACTACATACCCACTCACTGATTCTTAGGTCTACACACACACATCCACTCACTCACCCGTACAGTCACTCATACTTACGGTCACTCAGTACAGGACTATCATATGCACTCATACTCCTATATAGACTCTCAAACACCGCCACTCATCCATAGAGGTACTCACACACCTAGTCAGTCATGCAAATAATTAAACACACTACCATTTACTCACCTATACAGTTATACACACACCAGCTCACTTACTCATACAAATACTAGCACATTCTTACGCTCTTATACAATCACTGATACAAGCACACACTCATCCATACAGCCACTATCACAATCAGTCACTCTCGCTTATAGCTATTTATATACTCCAACACACATATATACTGCCTTTCACATATGTAGTTACTCACACATGTACCACTGGGACATACATTCACTCACTAACACACTCTTACACACACTTACCCACCCATACAGTCTATCACAGATGCACTCTTGAAACCATCCACCCAGTGAATCACCCACTCACACATCTATGCACAGAGTCGCACACACCCTCCCACACAAACACTCAGGCACCCATACAGATACTCACACAAGCATTCAATAACTCAAATAGACACTCATGTAGCTATTCACAAACACATGCAGCCACTTACACAGCAACAGACAAACGGATACAGACATTCACCCAGTTTAGTCACTTACCCATGCATTCAGTAAGATACGTTAAATCACTCACTTATACAGTCAGTCACGCACCTACTAAATCATCCATACAGACACTTACACACCCACTCATTCTTCAATACGTCTTTTCCTATATATATTAAAAATATTTAAACTTTAGAGAAACACACAGTCACTGGATGATGTCATCAGTGATGTCATCAGTGATGTCATTTGAGATGTCATCAGTGATGTCATCAGTGATGTCACTGACCATGTCATGAGTGATGTAATATGTGACGTCATCAGCAGTGCATTGCGGGCGCGAGTTATAGTTAGCTGAACTAACTATAACGGGGAATTTCACGGGTTTTGTACGAGTGCAATGTCCAAGTAACTATAACTGTCCCTAAAACCTATGGTTTTTTCAGTGAATATATATATATTTATATATATATGTATATATATATATATATATATTCACTGAAAAAACCATAGGTTTTAGGGACAGTTATAGTTAGTTGGACATTTCACTCGTACAAAACCCGTGAAATTCCCCTGTTATAGTTAGTTCAGCTAACTATAACTCTCGCCCCGCAATGCACTGCTGATGACGTCACATATTACATCACTCATGACATGGTCAGTGACCTCACTGATGACATCACTGATGACATCTCAAATAACATCACTGATGACATCATCCAGTGACTGTGTGTTTCTGTAAAGTTTAAATATGTTTAATATATATAGGGAAAGGCGTATTGAAGAATGAGTGGGTGTATAAGTGTCTGAATGGTTGATTTAGTAGGTGCGTGACTGACTCTATAAGTGAGTGATTAAACATATCTTTCTGAATGCATGGGTTAGTGAGTAAACTGTGTGAATGTCTGTATCTGTGTGTCTGTTGGTGTGTAAGCGGCTGCATGGGTTTGTGAATAGCTACATGAGTGTCTATATGGGTTATTGATTTGTTGTCTGAGTATCTGTATGGGTGCCTGAGTGTTTGTGTGGGTGGAGTGTGTGTGACTCTGAGCATAGATGTGTGAGTGGGTGATTCACTGGGTGCATGCTTTCAAGAGTGCATCTGTGATGGACTGTATGAGTGTGTGTATGGGTGTGTTAGTGAGTGAATGTATATCTCAGTGGTACATGTGTGAGTAACTACATATGTGAAAAGTAGTATATATGTGTGTTGGAGAACATAATTGGCTACAAATGAGAGTGTGTTATTGTGAGAGTGGCTGTATGGATGAGTGTGTGCTTGTATCATTGATTGTATAAGAGCGTAAGAATGTGCTAGTATTTGTATGAGTAATTGAGCTGGTGTGTGTATAACTGTATATCTGAGTAAATGGGAGTGTGATTAATTATTTGCATGACTGAATAGGTGTGTGAGTACCTCTATGGATGAGTGGCGGTGTGTGAGTGTCTATATAGGTGTATGAGTGCATACGATAGTCCTGTACTGAGTGACCGTAAGTATGAGTGACTGTACGGGTGAGTGAGTGGATGTGTGAGTAGACCTAAGAATCAGTGAGTGGGTATGTAGTTATTGGTGTTGGAGTGTCTATGGTTTTGAGAATGGTAGTGTGTAATTTAGAGTGGGTGTATCAAAAGTTATATTAGTGTGTGAGAAGATGCATGAAATTTTCAATGGATGATGTCATCAGTGATGTTATTTGAGATGTCATCAGTGATGTCATCAGTGATGTCACTGACCATGTCATGAGTGATGTAATATATGACGTCATCAGCAGTGCATTGCAGGCGCGAGTTATAGTTAGCTGAACTAACTATAACGGGGAATTTCACGGGTTTTGTACGAGTGCAATGTCCAACTAACTATAACTGTCCCTAAAACCTATGGTTTTTTCAGTGAATTTCAAAGGTTTTTTAAATGCTAATTTTTAACTATAACGTGTCTGAAACCTATGGTTTTTTTCAGTGAATATATATATATATATATACATATATAGATATAACAATAAAATACAATATTTTAAAAACAAGCTATTCTTATTACATTAAAAAAGTAAACAACTTAAAAATCTTGAAATTTAGTAAAAATATTTTACACATTAAAAACATCAATAATTATAAATTTTATAATTTGAAATAAACAAAAACATCATAATATAAATTATAACAATATAAAATAAAATATAAAAAATAAACTTTTATACATATACTATTACCACTACAATGTATACAAACTATTATAATAAATATATAAAAAACGTACAACTCCCACTTCACGCAATGCAATCCAATGCAAAAATAATAAAACTTGGTAACATTTTCAAACCTCCCTCCAATAAATGCAACAGTAGTGAAAATGTTTGATTGCCTATAGGTAATATTTACTATAACCATTCCAGCCAGGTTCACTTTTGACAGCCTGCATCGTAATGCAGCGGTCGAAAGTGAAACCCACGGTGTGAGTCGCAAAGTCTCCGACCTGTGGTAATCGTAATGAGGCACATATTATTTTTTTTAAACTAAATACTAATTCATTAAAATTAATTAACTTCCCGCCCTTTACCTCGATAAACCCAACAACCCACACCTAAAATTAAGCTTAAAAAATTAATTACACAATTAAAATAATTAATTGTTACCTAAATAATTAATAGTATTGAATAACTAGTTATTAATTAATTAAAAATAATTTACTTCCCAGCCTTTACCCCATTACCCAACAACCCGCACCTAAAAACATTAATTAAATAATTAACATAATTGATGATCAATTAATTAATTAATATTACTTAACAACTCATTGTTAATTATTTAAAAATAAATTACTTCCCACACTTGACCCCTATAAACCCCACAACCCGCACAAAAAATGTATTTAAAAAAAATAATAACACAATTAACATAATTAAATAACAATTAAATAAATAATATTAAATAAAAAATAATTATATATTTATTATAATTAAATCACTTCCCACCCTATCCCCCTAGAAACCCACAACCCATTACCCTTTTTTTGCAAAGTGCCTAGCTGTGGATTTTGAACCATAGCTCAGCCGGCACCAAGGGAAACCTAGCAAACCTATACATTTTTGAAAACTAGACACCCAGAGGAATCCAGGATGGGGTGACTTGTCTGGCTCTCACCAGGTTCTGTTACCCAGAATCCCTTGCAAACCTCAAACTTTGTAAAAAAAACAAAACACATTTTCCTCACAATTCTGTGATGGAAAGTTCTGGGATCTGCGTGGATCCACAAACTTTCACCCACCCGCACATTTTTGTGTGGGATCACCGTGCCAGCACAAATGTCCTACCACCCAGTGTTCTCCTTGTTCTCCCGAGTAAAATGATACCTCACTTGTGTGGGTGGGCCAAAGTCCTGTGCCTGGGAAGGGCAAAAAACATAGGGATTAAGAGTATCGCACCACAAATTATAAGTGCTACATTTTTTAAAAATACGTTTTTAGCTGATTCTGCATTGGACAGCCACACAAGTGAGTTATCATTTTACTCGGGAGACCAAGGTGAACGCTAGGTGGTAGGACATTTGTGCAGGCACAGTGATCCCGCACAAAAATGTGTGGAAAAAGTGATTTTTCAGCTAAATTTGAGGTTTGCAGGGGATTCTGGGTAGGAAAACTTTGAGGGATCCACACAAGCTATACCTCACTGGACTCCCCAAGGTGTCTAATTTTCAGAAATGTGTGGGTTTGGTAGGTTTCCCTAGATGGCTGCGAGCCCGGGGTCAAAAAACCAGTTGCCCCCCCTGCAAAACTAGGTCGTTTTATGATAGGTAATTTTGAAGTCTCCACAGAACGATTTGGGCCATTTCCTGTAGCGGCCACTATGCCTACCCACACAAGTGAGGTGCCATTTTTATCGGGGGTCCTTGGGAATGCTGGGTGGTAGGGAATTTGTGTCAGCCTGGTGATCCTACAACTTTCCCACACAAACATTTGAGAAAAATCTGATTTTTTGCAGCAAAATGTGAGGTTTGCAGGGCATTCTGGGTAGGGAAACGTTAGGGGATCCATGCAAGCCATACCTCACTAGTCTCCCCAGGGTGTTTAGTTTTCAGAAATGTGTGGGTTTGGTAGGTTTCCCTAGATGACCGCTGAGCCCGGGGCCAAAAACTCATGTGACCTCCCTTGCAAAAGCACATCGTTTTGTGATAGGTAATTTTGATGTCTCCACAATTTGGGCCCTTGCCTGTCGCGGGTACTTGACCCACCCACATGAGTGAGGTACCATTTTTATCGGGAGACCTGGGAGACGCTGGGTGGTAGGAAATTAGTGTCAGCCCGGTGATCCTACAACTTTCCCACACAAAAATTTGAAAAACATTTGATTTTTTCAGCAAAATTTGAGGTTTTTCAGGGGATTCTGGGTAGGGAAATGTTGGACACACGCAAGCCATACCTCAATGGACTCCCCAGAGTGTCTAGTTTTCAGTAATGTGTGGGTTTGATAGGTTTCCTAAGATGGCCGCCGAGCCAGGGGCCAAAAAATCAGGTGACCCCCTTGCAAAACTAGGTTGTTTCAAAATAGGAAATTTTGATGTCTCCACAATATGTTTTGGGCCCTTCCCTGCCACGGGTACTTGGCCCACCCACACAAGTGAGGTGCCATTTTTATCGGGAGACTTGGGGAAATGCTGGCTGGTAAGAAATTTGTTGTTTCTTTCTGAAACGTGGAAATTATGGCACAGTAATGCAAGGAAAATGTGACAGACACATTTTGAAGTTTGCAGGACATTGTGAGTAAGATAACTTGTTGGGATCCACGAGAGAGACGTCACCATGGACTCCCCTGGGTGTTTAGTTTACGAGAATATCTAGAGTTGGTAGGTTTATCTTAGATGGAATGTACACCTTGGCAGAGAAAGACAGAAAAGACAAATATTACTACACAACCATCTATTCCTCATGCACACACACATACTGGTAGGATTTGACACGAGGGTCGCCCAAGGGGTCGCTTCCAGTGCACAAAAAAGAAAATCCCTGGTGCCTAGTGGGGTTTTCTGCCCCCCCCCCCCCCCGGGGCAGAAAGGCCAAAAAATGGGCCAATCTGCAGGGAAGTGAAACTCATTTAGAGTAAATAGTACAAAAAAAATTCTCCTACCAAACATATGCAACTACACAAACTGCAGAACCACCAGTAACGAAACCGCAACCTGGAACAGTCTAAAGAGCAAAAGCCTTGAAGTAGAATAAAAAGGAGAAATAAAACATTACAATTGCAATTCACAAGAAATAAAACAATTAACATTATAACATGTTATGTCACTACCCAAATGGTCAAGCTGCCAGATGGGCCTTCAAATAGGGCCGAGAAAAATGGGGGGTGATCTTGCTCAAGGGATCGGGTGGGGTTTTCTGCCAGGCCGATCTGTCCCCCAGGTGGAGCAGAAAACAGCAGAAAGAAATGTGCCCCCTTTGCAAAAGAAATAGATCCCTGGTGCCTAGTAGGGTTTTCTGCCTCCCCCTCCTGCCTAGGGGAAGAAAGGCCAAAATAAGGGGCAGATCTGTCCCTAGGGGGGCAGAAAATGCATAAACATAATTTAACCGCCTTGGAAGCAACCCTTGGCCAAGGGGTCGCTTCCATCTACAATAAATAAGAATCCCTGGTGCCTAGTGGGGTTTTCTACCCCCGGGGGGGGCAGAAAGGCCACAAACAAGCCGATCTGCCCCCAGGCGGGGCAGAAAAAACATAAACTTAACTTGCCCCCTTGGAAGCAACCCTTGCCCAAGGGGTTGCTTCGATCTGCAATAACAAAAAATCCCTGGTACCTTATGGGGTTATCTGCCTCCCCTGGGGGCAGAAAGCCCAAAAATAGGGCCGATCGGCCCTCAGGGGGGGGCAGAAAAAAACATGCACTTAAATTCACCCCCTTGGAAGTGACCCTTGCCCAAGGGGTCGCTTCCAGTGCACAAAAAAGAAAATCCCTTGTGCCTAGTGGGGTTTTCTGCCCCCCCCCCCGGCAGAAAGGCCAAATAAATGGGCTGATCTGCCCCCGGGGGGACAGAAAAAACATGCACAAAAAATCACTCCCTTGGAAGTGACCCGTGCCCACAGGGTCGCTTCCAGTACATAGAAAAGAAAATCCCCGGTGCCTAGTGGGGTTTTCTGCCCCCCCCGGGCAGAAAGGCCAACAAATGGGCAGATCTGCCCCCAAGGGGGGCAGAAAAAACATGCACATTAAATCACCCCTTTGGAAGCGACCCTTGCCCAAGGGGTCGCTTCCATTACATAAAAAAGAAAATCTGTGGTGCCTGGTGGGGTTTTCTGCCCCCCCCCCCGGGCAGAAAGGCCAAATAAATGGGCTGATCTGCCCCCGGGGGACAGAAAAAACATGCACAAAAAATCACTCCCTTGGAAGTGACCCTTGCCCACAGGGTCGCTTCCAGTACATAGAAAAGAAAATCCCCGGTGCCCAGTGGGGTTTTCTGCCCCCCCCCCGGGCAGAAAGGCCAACAAATGGGCCAATCTGCCCCCAAGGGGGGCAGAAATAACATGCACATTAAATCACCCCTTTGGAAGCGACCCTTGCCCAAGGGGTCGCTTCCATTACATAAAAAAGAAAATCTGTGGTGCCTGGTGGGGTTTTCTGCCCCCCCCCCGGGGGCAGAAAGGCCAAAAAACAGGCCGATCTGCCCCCAAGGGGGGGCAGAAAAAACATGCACAATAAATCACCCCTTAGAAGCGACCCTTGCTCAAGGAGTCGCTTCGATTACATAAAAAAGAAAATCCCTGGAAGCGACCCTTGCCCAAGGGGTCACTTCCATTACACTAAAATAAATACCTGGTGCCTAGTGGGGGCATTTCTGCTGCACGATAGTGAAGCAGAAATGCCCTGCACAGAGACATCAGGAGAGAGGAAAAACTCTTTCCTCTCCCCCGATGCCTCTGTGTGCGGAGGAAACCCCCCCCCCCCGGAGCAAGGATGCCTGGAAGCAAATGGCTTCCAGGGCGTCCGGGGCTTCCTGATGACGTTGGCACACGCTGTGCACGCTGACGTCATGGAATTGCCATGGGGGGGTCGTGGGTTAATGTTAATGTTAAGGGGACTTATAGAGCGCACTGTTACCAACCAGTGTCCTGGCGCTAACCTTTAATCGGATCCGAGAAAATCTGGACACATTACCAATAGTCAGATCTGCTAAAGAGCCAAGTTTTCAATTCTCGTCTAAATTCCAGAAGAGACGAGGCTGAACAGATAGACAGAGGGAGTTTGTTCCAAATTGTGATGGTACCGAGGTAGAAACTTCTACCCCCAACTTGATTTTTTAAATCTACGTACCCACAAGGTTCTAGAATTATCGTATCTAAGTGCCCTACTGGGCGAGTACCATCTAAAGTGCTGAGCTAGGTCCCGCGGTCCAATATTATGCAAAGCCTTGTACCCAATGCACAAGGCTTTGAATTGAATCCTCTGCCTAACTGGCAACCAGTGTAACTGTTTAATGGTATTCTAACCAAGAAATTTTTTGGCGTACGAGTGAGAACTCTTGCCGCAGTATTTTGCAAAACCTGAAGTTTACTCAGATGTTGGGCCTGCATAATAAGATAAAGGCCATTACAGGAGTCTAGTCTGGCCAATATCAGGGCTGATATAACAAGTTTTTGATAATTTCCTGGAATAAAAGGCAGAATCTTTTTATTTTTTCTTAAAATGAAAAAAGTGGACGAGGAAAGGGCATTAATCTGTTTAGCAAAGATAAGCCTATTATCTACAATAACCTTTTTTGGACTTTTCCACTGGTTTCGGGAGATCACCTAAGTTCGTTGGCCGCCATTCCAGAGACCAAAAAGAAGGGTCATTGCCAAAAAGAACCACCTCCGTTTTATTGGAATTCAGTTTCAAACTATTCAAACTCATCCAAAGGCTTACCGCTGACATACAATCATTAAACTGTTTACTAATGGTGGATGGTTGTTTCATGACTGCTACGGCGATTTGGGTATCGTCGGCATAGGAGGTATTGGCAAAGCCGAAAGATGTTATGATTGGGGCCAGGGCTGCAATATAAACGTTAAAAAGAGTGGGGCTTATTGAAGAACCCTGTGGCACTCCACACGGGAGCTGAAAAGGATTAGATTTAAAAGGATCCATCGCCACAAATTGCGATCTATCTTCTAAGACGGATTTCAACAGGTGAAGTGCTGATCCCTGCACTCCAATACCTGCTAACCTATCAATCAGAATTGAGTGGTGCACAGTATCGAAGGCTGCCGATAGGTCTAATAAGATAAGGGCGGCCCTACCACCATTATCAATAGCCTTCCTAATTTCCTCTACAGATTTAATCAGAGCCGACTCCGTACTGTGCACAGTCCTAAAGCCATGTTGTGATTCATCTAAGCAACCATGTATGTTGATATAATCCATCAGTTGCTTATTCATGGCTTTCTCTAAAAGTTTAGCCGGAAATGGCAGTCTTGATATCGGGCGATAGTTGCTAACATTTGCCGCATCTTAATTAGGTTTTTTCAGGATAGGCAAAATTGATGCCCTCTTCCATTGGCTGGGAAACACTCCTGTCTTAAAGATTACATTAAACACTTTTACCAAATTATCCGCTACGATATCTTGTGCCAGTTTTACCACTGTCACAGGGCAAGGATCAATTGGTGAACCTGACTTTGAGTTATCAATGAGGTCCATCACTTGCCCCTTATCAAGATCCACAAAATTCCCAAAACAGAATTCCCCAGCTAATCTATTTGCTGCTGGTTCAGTGTTGGGGCTGATGGAATTTGCTCTAGTGCTGCGACTACCAACTTCATTAAAGATGCTTTCCACTTTGTGAACAAAGTGTTTAGCAATCTTATCGTACAGATCTTGAGTTGGCACGGCTTCAGGAACGGGAGGCGAGGTGAGCTTTAACACAGTGCTAAATAGTTCCTTAGAAGAATTTTTTACACTATTGATTTTTTGTGAGAAATATAGTTTTTTCACTCCCAATCATTTCCTTATATTTACTCAAGCTGTTTTTGTATTTTATCCCTTCTGCTGGATCGTAAGCTGATCTCCAAATACGTTCTTGTTTTTTACAACTTAATTTACCATCCTTCAACTTATCCGAATACCATGGGGCCGAAGGACGGTTACGTTTCAAACGAATGGAGATCAAAGGGGCTAATTGTGAACTATTTTTTCCCAGCCAAAGATTATAAAGGGAGGCATTTACCTCTGCATTCTCCCCATAATCCGGATGGGAGCTCGCTAGATTCGCTTGCAATGTCTGTTGGTTAACCCTGCACCAGGCTCTCTCCGCTCTACTTCTGGCTATTCTGCCAGTTTGGGACTCAGATTCTAATGGTCCAACATTAAACATAATGGACGAATGGTCTGACCAAACAAGAGGAAGGATGTCTTTAACTACGAGTAAAGGATTGTTTGAAAAGATCCCATCAAGAGTATGTCCTGCCCGATGGGTCAGACCCTTCACCCGTTGTGGGAGCCCAAAACTCTCCATGTTGTCCAGGAGATTAACTGTGTCCGCCTCCTCCATAGCTTCTAAGTGAAAATTAAAATCCCCTAACACTGTAATGCTCGAGGCAGCTAGCTGGTCTTCTAAAAGATAATGTAGATTATCAATAAAAGTACCTCTCGGGCCTGGGGGGCGGTACACTAAGATGCCCTTAAAATTTTGCTGTGCGCTTAATTGAACAATAAATGATAGTGCCTCACACCCAGGCAAGGTTAAGGAGTCCGAAGTAACAACAAAAGATGCTCGATAGAGAATAGCTAAACCCCCGCCTTTCCAGTCAAGTGTGAAAATACCGTAACCAGGGGGCGTTGCCTCGGCTAAGCTGGGACCAGAGGCCAGATCAGTCTACGTCTCTGTGATAAAAATTAAATCACAACCATGGCTCTCTAAAAATTCTGCACATTCATGACTATGCTTAACTAGATATCTGGCGTTTAGTAAGGCGCAACTTATTGATCTTACAGAACTCCTGTGTTTAACTACGTCAACTTTAGGCATTTCTTCCTATCTGACTCTCTGCCCAATAAATATGGGGATCGTGTTCCTGCAAACAGGACATACCTGATGCCACACACTCCCCTCCATGCTAACTTCAGGACAAACTGCAGCTGACTTACCTCTTGGGTTAAGAGCTAATAATTCCTTTCTAGAGAAATGAATCTGCAACTGCGTGGATGGGAAAGAATGAGCAGAGTGGCTGGCGCTGACGGGCTTGCCTTCGGCGCGCCACCGGCAATGACGCGCTGTGGCCATGTTTAAGTACTCTCCCATTTGTGAGGGGGGTGTATCCCAATTTCGGCCCTAATTTCAGGCCAATGCAAAGTGCAACTAACACGTTCAGCTGCTTAACCAGCTGACGCACGAACTTTAAAATGCAATATTGAAAGAAAACCTAGGTAACATGACGATACGCCAATTTAACACTAGTTAAATATGGCGCCCGCATGACGGGAGCCAGGCACCTCCCGAGTGCACTTAGGGTGCAGTTTACAAGGAAATCAAATGAGGTTTTAAAAAGACAAAACAAATGCTCTTCCGTTGCCATCCCCCTTTGTGGGAAGTTGATGGACTGCCCATGAGGGGAGTGCCAGCGCTTCCCCCATGTGTGGGTGCCATGATGGAGCAGTTCCGTCATGAGCACACGCCCGCCGTGGCTCATGACGGAACCGCTCCGTCATGAGCATGGTAGGGGTTAACAGCTATGGGCCTAATTATGATGCAGGTCAGACCACAACCGATGGCTCGTAGGTTGCGGTTTGACTGGCATGTACTACTGCTGCCATCTGACCTATGCATTACGGATCATGGAGCCCATCGGTCAGTCAGAAACTCATCATAATCCCTTATGGACGGCATTTCCGCCGTCAGGATTATGATGTCAGTTTCCGACAGCCATTCCATGTTGGCCTTTATGACATGGAAAGGCTGTCAGAAAGCGACATTGGGGGCCCCCTAGCAGGGCTCCCTTCCCTCTGCGGCCTCTGCATTTGGGCCCGGGGGGCACCTATGGTTCCCCCTGAACATCCATACACCGAGTGGCAGGCACCGTGATGGGCCTGCCACACAGTGCAGGGATGTTCACAAACTTCCATTTCTCAAAGGGTGTTTGTGCTGTGGGCGGTTTCCGCAATTCACAATTTCTAATATATGACTAAATTATGGTGTGGTAGCGCACTGTCATTTACAGACAGCACATTCTCTATTGTGATGGATACTAATTGTGCCTAGACATACAGTTTTACTAATAAAACTATACAGCGCACAAATGATAATGTGTGGAAATCAGTTTTCAGTGAACATTTGTCATTTGTGCATCACCATCTAAAGTATCTTCATTAGTTTTGATCCAATTGAAAACTTTGTTTTCATCACACTTCATATATATTTAGTTTCAAATATTTGTACAGTTAACTTACAGGTATTTAAATTGTGTTGTGTGCTGGAAAAACTGCCTTCCTGCATCATTTCCTGTCACACCAGCACAATTGTCACATCCATCATTTTACAAGATTCCCTCATTTTGTAGTCAAAGGAAGTAAACAGCGATTTCCATGTTAAAGGAATAAGCAACAGTTTGTCAGTAGAGACAGCCTGACATTTGATTTCTGTCTTTGAAGGAACACACAGCAAATGTGACAAGACTAAAAAGGAATTTAAAGGAATATTTATTGCTCCTTCACCTTTGGAACTCAAGCATTGTCATTTTGGGGGAGCTGCAGCACACCTTGAACCCCTACGCACTGTAATTGAGTAATCACAATGGTTACCAATTGCAGACAAAGGTGAAGACAACTATGAGGCTGATTAGAATGGCGGTCAGAGGACGAGCGTCCGACCGCCATCGTTGCAGGAATGGAACTGACCGACAGGTAGTCGGTGGTCCCACCCTCCAAATTATGATCCGACCACCTTGGAGGCGGTCAGAAACATGCATCTTTGCATTGAGACTTGTGCTGTGGCCCAGAAAAGGGCCACAGCACAAGCCCCAATGCCAAAAGGCATGTTTGTAAACATCCCTGTACCCTGTGGCAGGCACCATGCGGTGCCTGCCACATGATGCAGGAATGTTTGGTGCCCCCCAGGGCCCATAGAGGGGGGCCAAGGGGGGCATGGGCCCTGCTATGACCCCCCAAAAGCCTTTTCACAAGCCTTTTCACTTCAGAAGAACCAACGTGAAATGGTTGGCGGAAAGGTGTACGTGCTCCCCACAGCGGTGCCTGAGAAGGCACAGCCTCCATTGTGGGGAATACGTTCGGATCGACCACCTGACGGGCTCCTTGAGCCTGTCGGAAGCTGTCGGTCAGTCCCTGGGCCAATGTGGCCCAACCGACCGCATCCTAATGTGATGGTCTGACCACGGTTATAGAAGTTGGTGGGACTGACACCAATGGCCCGTCGGTGTCAGTCCCACCGACATCGTAATCGGCCCCTCGTTTGCTTTGCATCACAACATTTAATACTTTAAGCAACAGGATCAAGATGGGCGTGGTACCAGTCAGGTATTCACAGAGAGCATGTCCAAGACAGAGCTTCTTGCCATGGATGTACAGGCCTTTTATTTCACCAAGCATTTCCCGATGGGCTGGAGCCCTTGAAGGCTAGTTTTGAAACCCAGGATCACCCCTGGTACCTCTGTCACTTTTAGAGAGAAAGTGATCAGAGAGGGAGAAGAGAGTGAGAGGAAAAAGGAGAGAGAGATAAAGGATGAATGGAAAAAGGCAAATTGCATGAGGTAAAGAAGGGAGCAGGGCTGGTTTGGGTATTTTTCCCAGGCTGCTTTTGGTTTCAAAGCCCGGCCCTGCTTCTTGCTTCCGTTCCTAATCCCCTCTTTCTCTATGTCCTGGTCACCAGGCCCCTGGGTCCATCCCTTTCCCAAACATGTTCCTGGAGCATTTCCTGCTTCTAAGCTGTGCTGTAATGTTACCAACTGGTCTGCCGCCCATTTTGGTCACTGTCCAAGTTTTGCCCCTGTTTTGTCATCACCATTACAACATGTGGCAGTTGAAGCTCCACTGGGCAATAACTGTCCTGCAGGGTTTGGCTTCCTTTTTAAATCTTTTTGTATTTAAATCATATCTTCATGAATAAAAAACTGTTTTAAAGCATTCTAAGCTAGCATTTCAAGCTGATGGAAGTCGGACACTGGGTCTACATGGCATAAATAATATATTTTAATATTATGACAAACGTAAGAGTTGCAACGTGCCCGTGAATTTCAAGGAGCTGGTGATCACAGAGCGATAAATAAATTGTCAAACATAGGAGGTCATATGATTAGAAATTATCTACTGCAAGAAACTATCTTTAGAAACAAAGGGCCATATTTATAATTTTTTCATGCAACACAATGCAGCAAGACACCTTGTGCTGCGCTGCGTGAAAGGGAGAGGGCAGAAATGCGCAATATCTATCAAGGTATAGGGCATCCCTGCTCTTGCGCTGGTGCACTTTTGGTTGTCTAGCGCCAACGCAGGCACCCTTGCACAATGGTGCAAGGGTGCCTGCGTTGCATGCAGGATTTTTTTACTTCCTGCACAAAACAATCCTTTGAGGCTTTTCCTTTTTCTATGTGTGCTGCAGACTGCAGCACATGTAGAAAGTGGAAAAAATTAGGAGAAAAAATGATATTTCTCCTTGTTATGCCTCGCCTGGGAAGGTGTCACATTTTGACGCAGTCCCATGCCTACCACTCATGGTAAATCTGGGAATGCGCCAAAATCATTCATTTCATTCATTTCATTTCATTTCATTCACATGGAATGCCTCCCTGTGGCAGAGTAGCACAAGGCAGTGACTTGTGCTGCCTGCGTTTCTCCAGATTTACCAAGCCCTACAGGGCCATGCAAGGTGGCCATGCATGGCTTAGTAAATCCCATCTACATTTTGCATCAACCTTTGCATTACCTTACAAGGTGAAAGGGTGACACATAACTTTCATAAATATGGCCCAAACATTTTTTAGTCCATTGTGGGAAACAAACACCATGCCTCACTGTATGAAGACCTGGATAAGCTCAATTGTGTTATAATTACCTTGTATAAGTTTAACCCCTTTTCAAGTTGGATGGACACCCGTGCGAGCAAGGGACTAGTAACAGTATTTCAGGAGAAGCCAAGTCCCTGCAAAATAAAACAAGCATTTGCAATGCAATAGGTCTCACATTTGTGAGAGTAATAGCTATTGAGGTTGTAAATGGCAATGTCTTTTACCCATGTGTTTTGGTTTAGAGTGGAGTGGATGTATGTGGTGTGGAGTGGAATTATGCAGTTTGGATTTGAATTATTAGTTGTGTAATTGTGTTTGGCGAAAATGTGTGGTGTGGAGTGGATTTGTGTAGTGGAATTATGTGGCATGGTGTGCTGTGAAATTAGGTGGATAGCAATTATGTGGTATTGAGTGTAGTGGAATTATGTGGAGTGGGATTGTGTGTCCTAGAGTGTAATTATGTGGAATGGTATTTTGTGTTGAGGAGTGGTATGTAGTGGAGTTTAATTATGTCTTGTGCTGTGGAGTGGAGTGGATTTGTGTAGTGGAATTATGTGGCGTGGTAGATAGATAGGGGTGAGCGATACCCATAATAGATTAACCATATCAGGATGCATAGACACCAACATATACTAATGTCAAGATATGCTGACGTCAAGATACGCCAACATTAAGGTATGCCGATGTGAACATAGGCTGATGTCAAAATATGCTGATGTTAAGATACGCCGTCGTCAAGATATGCTGATTTCTGCATACAGAAACATCAGAATATGCTGATGATAAACCCTGAAAAGATAGTAGTGCTAGTGCATGCATGTCACCTATCTTTAATCCCCATTAGGTATATATTTATATTTATATTTGAATATTGTACACTTGCATGGGAAATAGCTGGACGGACGGAGGTGGGTGTACATAGTAAATGAGGAAAGACAGACAGAAAGCAAAGGTAAGAAGGGAGACATGCAGATAAAAAAATGAAAATGACAGCAAGGAGACAGTTACAGTGAGCAGTGGCTAAAGTGGAGGCTGGCAGATAGAAAAAGAAAAAAAGAAAAAGCAAAAGATTGAACGAATATTTGGACGGGCATGTGCCTCGTGACCAAGAGACACAAGAAGGTAGATTAAAAGGCATAGAAAAGCTAGCCACAAGAGAAGTAAAAGTAAACAGAGAATGACATGGCAGGCAGACAGTTAAAGAAGGGATACACACACGTAAAACAAGAGGGGAAAAGGTATACATCAATCACAAAAATAATATATTTGTAGAATCAGCCTGAAAATTGACGAATAAAGATCACAAATAAGAAAAAAACGGGGAATGGCTCAAAGGTGCAGATAGTTAGAGGTTCCTGTAAAGCAGGGGTCTTCAATCTGTGGGGCACAACCCCCAGGGTGACCGTGGAGTCATACAAAGGGGTTCGCGCCTTCCCAATTGCACTTCTGCCTGGAACTGCCTGGATCTGGAATCCAAAATGCTTGCTCTTCATTTTGGATTCCGAATAGTGCATCTCAAGGTACTCTCTGATTGGAGGGCATCGTAAAAGAATACCACATCATTGACGGCTGTCCTCCAATCAGAGAGACTGCAGGATGCACACCAGGAAATGCCGGGAACTGGGGTCATAGTTATACACCAGTGGAATGAACAAGAGTTCATCAATATTTTTTTTGTCGCTGCCTTGCATTCCTGTTGCCTTTCTTGGACTTCCTCGTTGCTGCTGCTCCTGTCCTTTTCCAGCTGGTGCCCTTTTCATGCTTTTCACTCGTGACTGCCTCTGGAATCTGATCTCCTTGCTGTTTCCTGGTTTTGAAGGCAACCGAAGCTTCGAAGAAATTGTGAATAAGCTGCCTCTTCCCCCACCTTCCTACGCATCCACCATGCCCTGGCTTTTCACCCCTCACACACACACACACACACCCCTCACCTTTTTTCTTTCAAACTATGCTATTTACGAAACCTGGCTACTCCTGTTACATTACACAAATAACGTTTATTTATGTTCACTTCCGCTTTCACACCGACTGCATAAGCCCTATCTCTCTATTATTCTGCGCGGTCCCTTGATTTCTTTTAAAGCAATTTTTTCAGCATCATTCCAAAGCTACTAGGTGACACCAAATTACAGCAAAGGACTGAAATGATGTATGGGCCTTTAATACATAAGAGGGTCTATTTTCCAATATCAAGCGTTAGGAGTTGGTGTTATGTCAGCCCCAATGGATTATGAGATCGCACTGATCTGGGTCTGGTGGCTCAATAAACATTTCCACATGCTCCTGGAGTTTCTCTTTGACCACATGGTCACAGGTTTGAATTCCGGTGAGTCCACTCTGCCTTCCATCCTTTCTAGGTTGATAAAATAATTTCTGTTGATTTGAGTAAAAATAAACATTCATTATCTGTCAGTGGCAACAAGGGACCTTCTTGGGGTGAGCTGGACGCTCTGCAAATGCATTTTCTATTATATAGATACCAAGTGAATGAGCATTCAAATCTCAGAGGTAAAACTGAAGAAAGCTGCAGTGTGCCATTGTTTCTACATTGCACTGAAATGTCTTGGCCTGAATGGTATTTATTGTTTTGAATGTATATTGCGGGGAAGGCATTTTAAGTTTTTAAATAAAAATCTGCCCAATGTTTTGTTCACGTACTGTTAGCCAAAAGGTGGATGGAAAACACACTGATGAGAAACTTAACATGTTTTATGGTCTGATGGACTGTTTTTACTCTTGATTTTTGTACTATTACCACAGATATTGTCTGCTGGAAGCACAAATGCATGCAGTCTCCCATACCTTGCAAAACACCTATACAGCTCAATCCATTACAAGTTTAAAACTACCCTGCTTTACAAACAAGGGCCCCTTTTTAAAATCTTATATATGCTGCACTCACATGTACTAAACTTCATTGTCCACTCCGCGCTATATCCCTTAAAGCTCAGTGACCTCCAGTGATGAGTGAGAGGGGAGGCGACACTTGGTGACACTAGCAGAAGCCAGAGAGTGTCAAGCTGAGCGCCAGGTTCAGAAATCATAATTATAGGTGACAAACATGGAGAGAATTTATGCAGGCTTTCATCTCAGGCTGTCACGAAGTAGAGGATGGTCAGGCACCAACCTGTCAGGGAAATGTGAATTTCCAGGGAGAGAGTACAAACTCTTTGAGTGTGGTGCTTGTGATTGATAGATAGTCCTCATCAGAATACATCAGGGAAGCCTTCATGTCCACTGAATGTGTACTGTGCCCCACACAAGTCTGAAGCCCTGAGGAGAGGTAAATTATCTTCAGCTAGATCTAGCCAGGTAGTCAAAACTCTTTAGGTCTGTCTTTTGTCTGTAAACTGAGCTCTTCACCGAATGTGAATAAATGGGAATCAGACTACAAAAATAGAATTGTCAGCCTTAGGGGCTGCTCCAAGTATTGGGAATCTCAGATGGTATCCCCTATCCCCACTGAGGCAACAACCATCTTGTTTCGTATGCTATTTTTTTAACATTGGAAGCATAATTGATACCGTACACATTTTTCACGTACACGTTTGAAGCAGGTGACACAAACTTTGGAGCAGTATTTGTTTGAGACCAGTGACCACCCCCTGTTATGTGTGTGAGTGGCCTCTTGGTGCATCCCCGGTTCAGCAGAGCCTGGTGCGCTGCTGGTAAAGTGAAACAAAAACATATATAGCTCCCACGGGGTCTTACAGTTGTAAAATGCATTATGAGTTATTTTGAGGCAAATAGGATGAGACAGAAGGTCTGACAAAATGGCAGAATGCCACCAGTGTCTGCACATGTATGGACTTTCATTCCTTCAAGAGAAATAGAGATGAGGAAGAAAGGTTAAATGCAAGGAAGGAGATAGAATATGAGAGCAAAGACAAGAAAGTCAATAGAGGAATACAATGTATCACTGAGTAACCAAGAGTCTGCCACAACAGCCTACACTTGTCTGGCAGGGTAATTAAGTTAGCACCGCAAGGCTGGCTTTTGCTGGATAGCCGTGATCTTCTTTCTGAGATCAATTATGACACGAACAACAACCTTGTAGTCCTTCTACCTTTCATGAAGAAGGCTCAGAAGATCAGGAGTTGGACTAGCCTCCATAGAGAGCACTACAATAATCAATTTGGGCACGAACAGCAGATTTTTAATCTCATTAGGAAGTAAGAGGTGGATGATTCTAAGCATGTCATCCACCCATGATACCTATTGCTATCAATGTGTGTGCCCTCAAGGGAAGGGGAACCTTGGTGATGACCCACAATGCAGCTCACATAATGGAAGCCAGGACCAAGTGCAATTTGTGTTTTAAGCATGTGGAAGAAACATAATGTGTTATTCGCATTTTAGATAAGATGAGAAGATTTTAAGACATCTTGAGGACTGCCAAAAGTTTTTTTTTTTAAAAAGACAACTATACTTCATGCAGCAGCAAATCTGTGGTAATCATTAATATTGAACTTTGGAATTTTGTATCATAGTTCCACACATTTGACATAGATCGTTTCCTGCTGCCAAAAGATAGTAGGGCACTCAAACGAAAGGCTGAAACAGATGGCGAGAAAAGAGCTGCAAAAAGTAGGAAGCATGACACCTACTACCTGGACTTTGGATTCACCTGCATCACCACAAATGAGAAATTAGGCCACAGTGTGTGGTTTGTGGCATGACCTGGGCTATCGAAAATCTGAAACCAAACAAATTGAAGCGCCACTTGGAAACTAAACAAGGGCCACTGGTAGGAAAGAATACTGATTTTTTTGCCAGAATGCTAAAAAAGACATCATCCACCAAAAATACGCTGTGAAAAATGTGGTCTCCGTGCCAACAAATGCCGTGAAAGCATCTTACCAAGTGGCGTACCACATTGCCAAAAACAAAAAGCCTTTTACAGATGGAGAAAAAGTGATTCTTCCAGCAATGCTTGATGTGGCCAAGACAATGCTTGGTGAAAAAGCGGTGGCGAAGTTTAAAATGGTACCCCTCTCAGACACAACAATTTGCCACTGCATCTCTGACATGTCAGACAATATCCACAGACAACTCCTAGCATGCTCAGTGAATAGCTTGAAATCCTACCTATTAAACCATGAGCTGTCCCAAATCTGCGACAGACCTACACACAACAAGGGTGAGACTTTGGACCTTATCATCGCTAAGTCGGACATTATCACCTTAGAGTCTATTACCCCATGTGACTGGACAGACCATCATTGCATCACCTTCCACATCAACTTAAAGGAGATCCCAAAGAATGGCCAACCGACGAAAATCAAACAGTGGAAAAGGAATCTTCGTAATATAAACCACAATGAACTAACCACTCTATGCAATAACACCTTGATCCCACAGACCAACATGGAGTACGTCAATGATCTCACAGACTACTACAATACATCTATCCTGGAAGTCATGGACTCCATCGCTCCCCTACAACAGAAAAATATTTCCAATAAAACCTCAAAGCCATGGTTCAATGATAATTTGAACACAGAAAGACACAATCTAAGAACAGCAGAAAGATCATGGAGATACTCCCCATCCATGGAATCGCTAAAACGCGTAAGATCAATGAGGAACACATACAACAGAAGAATAAGACAAGTGAAAGCTAATTTTATCAGAACGCAACTCGACCAAGCCAGAAATAGACCCAAAAAACTATTCAAAATTGTCAAACAGCAATCGCGCAACACTTCAAACCTGTTAGACTCCGGACCCAGCACCTTGCCAAATTGTGAAGCACTGGCCACCTTCTTCAAGGATAAAACAACAAAGAAAGAGAACGAACTTCAACTAGCGAAGGAACTACTACCAGCTGCCCCAGTCAGCTTTTCATACACCTCCCAATGTACGGAAGGGAAGGAACCACCCTGGCCCCCCTCCAAAAACAATGCCACTTGAAACACCTTCTCCCCAATCAGCAAACAGGAAATGTACAACATTCTCTCTTCTTTAAACCCATCTAACCACTTCACGGACCCTCTACCGCCCAGCATATTCAAAGAGATCAAAACATGTACTCTCCCACTATGGTCAAAGATTGTAAACGCCTTACTACATCAAGGCACTATTCCTGACTGCCTAAAAATCGGTCAAGTAACACCCATCCTAAAAAAACCTATGGCAGACTGCTCTGATCTTAACAACTTCTGTCCCATCTCCAACATCCCCACACTAGCTAAGCTCTTAGAAAAATGTGTTCAGAACCAACTCTGCAATCACATAGAAAACTTTCAACTACTCGATCAACACCAATCAGGCTTCCGTCAAGATCCCCTTTTGTCCCCCTTTACCTTCTCTGCCCCTTATGATTTGCCATTTACTTTGTAATTACTGTGCAACAAATGTTTAAATTATTGTACCTTGTAACTCGCTATGTTGTTCCTTATGTAAAGCGCTCTGATACCTCCGGGTCTAGCCAGCGCTATATAAAACTCAAGTAAACAAAAATAAAGATCACAGCACAGAATCTGCCCTTACTCATATTGTAGATGACATACTAAAAATGGTAGATCATAACGAATCATGCCTTCTAATATTGCTTGATTTATCGGCTGCCTTTGACACCGTCAAACACGACAACCTACTGAAACTACTGGAACAAAGGATGGGCTTATCAGGGGTCGTATTATGATGGTTCTCTTCATTCCTCTAAAACCGATCCTTAAAAGTCAAGATGAATCAATCTCTCTCTAAGTCACACGCGATAACTCTTGGTGTTCCTAAAAGATCCTCTCTCCCCCCCATTCTCTTTAACCTATTCCTGGAACCACTAGCAAACCTCCTAAAATCTGCTAACATCCACTACCATATGTACGCGGATGATACTCAGCTATATCTCAAAATAGCCTCTCCAGATGACATTATATCCCTCAATTCCATTCTACAAAATATACACCTCTGGCAATGGTTAACCACCTCAAACTCAACGCTGATAAAACTGAATTTCTTCTCATCTCTCCGCCGAATAACAACCCCAAGATTGATCTGTGACTGAAACATCTTACAGCCCTCAAATGCTCGCCCCACATCATAGACTCTGCCAGATCCTTGGGTATTACATTAGACAAACACCTAAATATGCAGGATCACATCAATGCAGCCACCAAAGGAGCAAACTACCAACTGAGCATCCTACGGAAACTTAAACCCTACCTACCACACGAAGATCTAAAACAAGCGGTCCAAGCCCTAGTATTACCCAGCCTGTATTATGGTAGTGCCACACTTTGTGGCCTACCTTGATACAAACTGGCCCCTCTAAGAGCCTCCCTCAATGCAGCAGCAAGACTTAAAGAAATGAACACATCTCTCCAGCCCTAAAAACCTTAAACTGGCTACCATACGAAGCAAGAATTCAACTGAAAATTGCTTGCATGACGCACAAAGCATTACACTTCAACACCCCCAGTTACCTGGCCCAAAAGCTAGAAATATCAGGGGGCAGCAGACCCTCACGAAGTGAACTCACCTTGCTTCTGAAACCCCAACGAACCCACAAAAAGAAAACTGGGGCTAGAGCTTTCTCGGCTATCGCACCCAAGATATGGAACTCTTTACCATCTGACCTTCGCCTAATTTCCTCTACCTCCATCTTCAAAAAAGAAGCCAAATCTTATCTTCTGACTAAGTTCTTACCCTAAGTCAATATATCAGTGACATTGAAATGGTATTGATACCAAACTCTTATGTAGACTGTCCTTCATAGTACGGGCTCTATACCAGTCCAATACCTGTTAACCTACTTTTTTTTTTGTAGCTATGACATGTTCGGCTCTCACGCATATGTTTGCCTGTTGACCAGACCAATTGTTAATTGTATTCTCCTCATGTAAAGCGCTCTGATAACCACTAGGGTCACATTCGCACTATACAAAACTTTATAAATAAATAAATGCTTGAAATCGAGTTTGTTTGCTTTGCAATTGGATGAAGCGACTGACTTATCTAAGGAGCCTCATTTAATTTCTTATGTCAGATACTGCAACAAAACTGTAATATTGGAAGACTTTTTGTTCTGTAAACCAATCAAGGGTCAGACAATAGCATCAACCCTGTATGATATTCTCAATGACTCCCTGTGCTCCAATGACTTAAAATTGGACAGCTGTGTTGGGATCTGTATGGATGGTGCTCCTTCCATGTGTTGGGCTAGGGCAGGCCTAAACGCCAAAGTGTTGAAAGTGGCTCCTCATGTTTCATGGACCCACTGTATGATACACCAGGAAGCCCTTGCAGTCCGAAACATGGATAGAGAACTTGGGGATGTGTTGAACTGTGCTGTGAAAATTGTAAATTTCATAAAGGCTCACCCAACTAGAGCTCGTCTATTTGCAATTTTGTGTGCAGAAATGGGGGCTGAACATGATGGTTTGCTTTTCCATACAGAAGTACGATTGTTATCCAGAGGGAAGGTTCTGAATCGCATTGTTGATTTGAGAAATGAAGTACGGCAATTCCTTCTAGATTTGGACCCATACAAAGCAGAACAGTTGTGCAATCCCCGTTGGCTTGTGCTTTTAGCATACTTTGCAGACATCTTTGATAAATTAAATTCCTTGAATTTGTCTTTGCAAGGAGCTGAAAGTGCATCTTTCGCAATGTACAAAAAATATCTGCTTTCAAGAAGAAGCTGGAGTTGTGGAGAAGACTAATTCAAGATGGCCTGCCTGTGGCATTCCTATGTTTAGCAGGAGCTGTTCAGGACACAGGATATGAACTTGAAAGTGCTGCTGAGGTCACAAGAAATCACTTGACTTCTCTCAAGTACTTTGCTGAGGACATTGATCATGACAATGACTGGTTCTTTCAACCTTTTCTAGTGGATGCAGGTACTCATCTCTCAGTGCACCTTCAGGAAGACCTAATTGAGGTCCAGAGTGACGGTGTTCTCCAAATGCAATTCAGCAAAAGCTGATTGTGGGAATTTTGGCTGAAAATGTCTGAAGAATATTCATGTTTGTCAAAAATTGCTTTCAAGGGGTGTGGCCAAAATGGCAACTGAGTAGGACGCACCTGCTCGTTGCTCCGTCCTACCGACCAGGCCTCTAGCCCAAGCATTGTGTAGCTTGTCCGTGGGAGCCGTTCTCGCTCACCAAGGGGCTAGGGGACGACAGGGAGAAAACCCTGCTGGCCTTGAAACGGCGCTCGGTGGTCCCCGACATCCAAGAGCGGGTCTGCAGAAGATCAAGAGGGTGCGGCTCAGCGACGGACCGGAGGAGTGGCAATGGGGCAGAAGATCGGCTCAGAGGAGTGGCAGTGAGGCTGAAGGCCAGCGAACTGGCTAAGACCAGCAAAGCCCAGAAGGTGAGCCTCCCTGGTGCCGGGGTGATAGTGGCAAAAGACACACAATTGATGGACGGAATGCAGAACAAATCAAAACATTCACCCCCTGTCTAGAGATCTGGGTTAAATCCATCATTCTTTTGCTCACCATGCCACCCAGTTTAGACCTGGCCATATGCAAATCAGTCTTGACCCTGTGCCTCCTGGGAACAGTCCAGCCTGAACTGCCAAGCCAGGTCCTCCCTGGACCGGAAACAAGCATCCTAGGACCAGTTTCTGGGTTTCACCCCTCATCAGCCTGGCTAGCTTGAATCCAGTGGCACAGTGGGCCCGGGACCCACGTCTGGGCATACCCAGTGCACTTAGGGCAAGAAAGCAAAAGACACACAATAATAGCGTTATAGTGATAGTGGCAGCCTCTGACGCTGGTGAGGTGGAGACCAGTTGACCCGGAGCGGTTTGTCGAGGACTGCAGGGGCCAGGGCCGAGGCCCAGCTAGGACATCGCGCCTGCTGAAGGAGCCCTCCGGCCTGCAGCAGGGTCCCGTGAGAGCACCGGATGATTGGACTGCAGCCCATTAGAGGCAGGAGCCCACGGGCGGTCTGTAGTGACAGAGGGGACTGGCCGAGTGGAACTACAATGAGTGCAGTCTTCCAGGCCGCCTAGAGACCTGCTGTTGCCTTCCTTTGGCAGGCTCCTGGACTCTGCCGTGCTTGGCGAGCAACAACCATCAATTGTGTAAGGAGGCCGAGGTGGAGGGCTGGGATTGCTTCAGGGACGGGGCACAGCGGTGATTGACACAGCCGGGAGCACAGCCTGGCGTTGCGGGCCCATCTTTGCGCCTGGGGGATGAAGGAGCTGAGAGGGGAGCGGCACAGCCTCCTCGCGGAGTAACTAGAGGCGCCACCGAACGTAAGAAACACAGCGCACGGCTGGAGAGGCGGCAATCTGCACCCACACCACACCTGACAGGGGGCAATGGCAGGGTGCAACTGGAGGAGGTGAGGCCTGAGAGGTGGTGGTGGGGCCCCTTCTCCCGCAACTATGCCACAACCTTGGTGGGGGCTCGAGACTGCTGACTAGGCCCGAGGTGGCCTACACCGCATGCACAGGCTCTACCACACAGAGCCCCCTGAGAGAGCGGGAGCGGACTTCCTGATCGCCCTTTGTCACCGCGGAGGCGTGAGGGCCGAACTGCAGGCCGGGACTGTGCGGTGTGTGTACCCCCCACGAAGCCTGGGGCATACTTACAACACCGGAGCTACATCGGGTGGCCTCGTCGAACCCCTGGCGCCTGCTGGAGACCCCCTGCAAAGCTGGACCCTTGCATCCCCATTAAGACTTTGAGAGGCCCCCGCTCCCCCGACTACATAGCGATTGTCTCAAAGAGAAGCCTAGCCTATGCCAAGGTACGAACATTATCATTGACTGGCTCCTGGGACAGACGCCCCACCTTGTGTCGCCACAGGGGGAGATGCCTAAGGGGTCGGGCATAGAGGTCCAGCCGGCGTAAGCCCCATCTGCCCTCTTAATATGACAGCCTTTGACAAAGAGGGGCCAGGGGTTCTAAGGGCATTACGACGGGAGGAGAAGCTGAACGCTGGGAGAGTGGGGGACCGGGAAAAGGTGCATAAATTGTACTGCCCCTGCACTGTTCCGCTGAATTGCGAGAAACAGCAATGAGGGGGAGTGACAAGCAAGATGATAGTACACAGAAGCGCATAGAAAAGAAAAAAAGGGGGCCGGAGGGTACAGGGGTTGAAAGAAGCATACAATGGCCTACACCGATCGTTGGTTTGGAGGGAGGACGGCAGCAGCCCTGCAATTTACGCGCTTGTCAAGGGAAGCTGTAGGTAAAATGGCTGGTTCCCTATTGCTCAGCGTGGAAATCAGCCTGTGAGAAATAAACAGTAGCGTCTGTGCCTCACACGCTTGGTGGGGGTGGCAGCCTCATAAACAATGCAACCGCAGCTGTTCAGAATTTATAAAAAGCACTGTTAAAGCCAGCAAGCGGCATCTCAAAATAATGAAAAATGAATTGGAAAATAGCCTGAAAGCAAAAAATACACGCCTTGGCAAAGAGGAGAGGGGGGTAGCAGAAATAGGACCTGCATCACTGTGGACAGCCACTAATCAACGGAAATTAATCTGTACGTAGTCAGTGCTCCTCAGCTAGAAACAGAAGTGATGAATTGGGTGCACAAACCAATTAGGAGGCATCAAAGAAGAGTGACACTGGAGTCAACCTGTGGTAAGCGGCAGGCAGTATCAAAGTCTTATATTGAATACAGCATGTCTCGAAGACACCACATGTGCGCTGCCTGGGCTCGACCTCCTAAATATTGTGAAAGGTAAAAACATAAATTTTTATTAAAAAGGATATATTGGCTCATGAGTATCTGGCACTGCCGCAGACTCCTTGTTATCCACATGTGTAATGCTTTCACTCATAGTGAGGAGAGACAATGGCTGATCCATTACCGAGTACTGTGGTGGACTGCAGTCAAAGGTGAATGACACAACAACTAACTAATAGATGAAAAAGGCTGACTGAAAGCCTTTGTATGTTTGTCTCTTCTAAGTAAAGTTTTTAAAAACAAAAGGTCTTGGCTAATGCCAGACTAAAAATGCTAAACAAGAAGTCCTAGGATGCAAATCACTGACGTTTTGAAAGTTAAGACTGGGTGAGGGTGTAACATGTGACAAGATGCCACTTGTTAACTGTACATTTGAGCTTAAAATAATTAGGGTTGGAAGAAATTGTACCTTCGTCTGTGAAGTTTGAAGGTGGAGACAACATTCACTGTTAACCACTAAAAAGCAAACATGGATCTAGAGGGTTGTTTCTATCAAAACCTACTTTTGTAGGAATATTTTCCTCTATTTTTAAACTTTGCAACCTCCTTGAAATGTACGTACCTTTCGAAAAATAATTCATAAACTATGCAGCGGAAAACATTTGCAACTTCTCACACCACTAGAAATATTGTTTTTGAAACCAGCATGTTTGTTGGCAAATGGTAGGTAGTTTTGTAATTCTGGACCATTTGTTGCAGCCAACAAATTATCTGCTTTCAGGGAATCTGCTCCATGTGTCACCAGGTGGCTTAATTTGAATACCGTGATTTCTCAACAGGAACAATATGCAAATCAGATAGATTGTTGGCTAGTTTTGTTCCAAATTGTATTCCTGGGAGCCCTCAGGCAAATTATAGCTCTTTGTTTCAATTTTTATTACTGGCTCTTTACCAGCATTAGTAGGTTAAGCACTGGAACACTTCATGATTTATTCAAAGTTTATATAAATGGCAAAATATGAAACATGCAGAAAGGGAAACAACCTTAACAACGCTGGCTTTACCAAGTAATGCCTCTCCCACGAATGCCTTTTTATATATATATATGTGTGTGTGTGTGTGTCTATATATATATATATATATATATATATATATATATTCACTGAAAAAACCATAGGTTTTAGGGACAGTTATAGTTAGTTGGACATTGCACTCGTACAAAACCCGTGAAATTCCCCGTTATAGTTAGTTCAGCTAACTATAACTCGCGCCCCCGCAATGCACTGCTGATGACGTCACATATTACATCACTCATGACATGGTCAGTGACATCACTGATGACATCACTGATGACATCTCAAATGACATCACTGATGACATCATCCAGTGACTGTGTGTTTCTGTAAAGTTTAAATATGTTTAATATATATAGGGAAAGGCGTATTGAAGAATGAGTGGGTGTATAAGTGTCTGAATGGATGATTTAGTACGTGCGTGACTGACTCTACAAGTGAGTGATTAAACGTATCTTACTGAATGCATGGGTTAGTGACTAAACTGTGTGAATGTCTGTATCCGTCTGTTGGTGTGTAAGTGGATGCATGGATTTGCGAATAGCTACATGAGTGTCTATATGGGTTATTGATTGGTTCTATGAGTATCTGTATGGGTGCCTGAGTGTTTGTGTGGATGGGGTGTGTGCGACTGTGCATAGATGTGTGAGTGGGTGATTCACTGGGTGGATGGTTTCAAGAGTGCATCTGTGATAGACTGTATGGGTGGGTAAGTGTGTGTAAGAGTGTGTTAGTGAGTGAATGTATGTCCCAGTGGTACATGTGTGAGTAACTACATATGTGAAAGGCAGTATATATGTGTATTGGAGTATATAAATAGCTATAAGCGAGAGTGAGTGATTGTGATAGTGGCTGTATGGATGAGTGTGTGCTTGTATCAGTGATTGTATAAGAGCGTAACAATGTGCTAGTATTTGTATGATTAAGTGAGCTGGTGTGTGTATAACTGTATAGGTGAGTAAATGGCAGTGTGTTTAATTATTTGCATGACTGACTAGGTGTGTGAGTACCTCTATGGATGAGTGGCGGTGTTTGAGTGTCTATATAGGAGTAAGAGTGCATATGATAGTCCTGTACTGAGTGACCATAAGTATGAGTGACTGTACGGGTGAGTGAGTGGATGTGTGTGTGTAGACCTAAGAATCAGTGAGTGGGTATGTAGTTATTGGTGTTGTAGTGTCTATGGTTTTGCGAATGGCACTCTGTAATTTAGATTGGGTGTATCAAAGGTTATATTAGGGTGTGAGGAGCTGCATCAGATTATCACGTGGATGATGTCATCAGTGATGTCATTTGAGATGTCATCAGTGATGTCATCAGTGATGTCACTGACCATGTCATGAGTGATGTAATATGTGACGTCATCAGCAGTGCATTGCCGGGCGCGAGTTATAGTTAGCTGAACTAACTATAACGGGGGAATTTCACGGGTTTTGTACGAGTGCAATGTCCAACTAACTATAACTGTCCCTAAAACCTATGGTTTTTTCAGTGAATTTCAAAGGTTTTTTAAATGCTAATTTCTAACTATAACGTGTCTGAAACCTATGGTTTTTTCAGTGAATTTCAAAGGTTTTTAAAATGCTAATTTGTAACTATAACGTGCCTGAAACCTACGGTTTTTTCAGTGAATTTCAAAGGTTTTTTAAATGACAATTTTTAAATGTATTAATTTTTATATTAATTTTTTTCACACTGATTTACTACATTTTTAGAAACAATTTCTTTTACATATTTTATTTTTTAAATTACATTGTAATTACATTATACATTACATTACAAAAAATACTTTCTCAGAATGAATTACTTTAGTTTAAATACTTTGCACATAGGCAATAGACTTTTAAGTACAGTAGTTACAGTTGTTGCAATGGGCAACACATTTTCATACACAATGCAACATTCAGCTCAATGTGAATTTCTAGTTAAATGCAATTAGTTACTTTATGGATTACTTTTCTA
Source organism: Calotriton arnoldi (assembly GCA_963921515.1). Lineage (NCBI taxonomy): Eukaryota > Metazoa > Chordata > Amphibia > Caudata > Salamandridae > Calotriton > Calotriton arnoldi. The sequence goes on along the minus strand of CAWUFW010013746.1, from coordinate 399,189 downwards.
ACCACAGGACTGGATCCTAGATTCAGTCCTGGTACATCTCCTGTAAACAGTTGAGTAAAAGCGTTTTGGTTACAGTCGTGATTTTTAAGGAATATTATTGTATTTTAAAAGTTGACACTTAGAAACTTTTTCTCATAGAATCACCAATGTTATCCTATGGAAGGAAATTCACTTAGCAGGTAAAAACTGTTATTGTTACTTTTTCTTACTCAGTGTTGGATCCTGGATCCAGCACTGGTGCATCTCCTGTAAACAGTTGAAAGAATGCGTTTAAGTCATACAGGCGATTTTTAAGGAATATTTGTAGTTTGTGAAAATCGACACTTTGAAACTTTTCTGCTGAAAACCAGACAATGGATTCCTATGGAAGAAAATATAAGTTACTGGTAAGTACGGTTAAAATTACTTTTCAGGACCAGTACTGGGCTGAAAGATACAGCACTGAGGTCTCTCCTTATAACAGGTGAGTAAATCGGAATTCGTATTTCGGCTGATTTTAGAGGAATATTTGTATGTTTCAAAAATCAACACTTAGAAACTTTTTCAGCAAAAGCAGGCAATGATATCCTATGGAAGGAAATTCAAGTTACTGGTAAGTACGGTTAAAATTACTTTTGAGGATCAGTACTGGGCTGAAAGATGCAGCACTGAGGTCTCTCCTGATAACAGGTGAGTAAATCGGAATTCGTATTTCGGCTGATTTTAGAGGAATATTTTAAAGTTTCAAAACTCCACACTTAGAAGAATTTCCAAGTGAAACCAGTCAATGTTAGCCTATGAAGGAAATTCAAGTTACCGGTAAGTACGGTTAAAATTACTTTTCAGGACCAGTACTGGGCTGAAAGATGCAGCACTGAGGTCTCTCCTGATAGCAGGTGAGTAAATCGGAATTCGTATTTCGGCTGATTTTAGAGGAATATTTTAAAGTTCCAAAACTCCACACTTAGAAGAATTTCCAAGTGAAACCAGTCAATGTTAGCCTATGGAAGGAAATTCAAGTTACTGGTAAGTACGGTTAAAATTACTTTTCAGGATTAGTACTGGGCTGAAAGATGCAGCACTGAGGTCTCTCCTGATAACAGGTGAGTAAATCAGAATTCGTATTTCGGCTGATTTTAGAGGAATATTTGCACAATGGTGAAGGGAGGGGCGGGGCCTGAGGTGACATCTGTGCAAACGCACCCCGTGGCGCGTTTTAAGTTGGGGGATTAAGTCCCCTTGAATCATGAGGGTCCCTACGGGCCAACTAGCCCACCAGGAACCTCCAGTATGTGCCAGGGGCTGCGTTGCAGAGACATGTACAGAGGCCACACCCTTTTACACCTCTCTGCAACGCAGCTCTGTGGCGCTTTCTGGACGTACCTGTTGGGCTAGTTGGCCCCCAGGGACCCTCAGGATTGAAGAGGATTTAATTCCCTATCTTAAAACGCACCACGGGGCCTGTTTGCACACATGTCACCTGAAGCCCCGCCCCCTCCCTTCACCACTGTGCAAACGCGCCCCGTGGTGCGTTTTAAGTCGGGGATTAACTCCCTTGAATCCTGAGGGTCCCTGGGGTTCAACTAGCCCACCATATACCTCCAAAAGCGCCATAGAGCTGCGTTGCAGAGAGGTGTAAAAGGGGCGTGGCCTCTGTACACCTCTCTGCAAGGCAGCCCCTGGCGCATACTGGAGGTTCCTGGTGGGCTAGTTGGCCCCCAGGGACCCCCAGTATTCAAGGGGAATAAGTTCCTCTCTGCAAACGCGCCAGGGGCACGTTTGCAGAGTGGTGAAGGAAGGGGGCGGGGCCTACTGGCCCGATCGTTTTTTTTTTTTCCCCCTGAAGGGGGCTGTGTGGCCCCCTTCCTTTTTCCTATTTTTAGGCCCTGTGGACTCCATCCCCCAGGGCCTTACCCCTTTTTTTAAATTAAAATAAATTAAAAAACGGGAAGGGGGCCGCGTGGCCCCCCATCCCTGGGCCTGTATTGGCCCCGGGGACCCCATCCCCGGGGCATGGCCTCTTTTTTTTTTTATTTGGAGGGGGCTGCGTGGCCCCCTCCTCAGGCCATTTAAGGCCCCGGGGACCCCATCCCCGGGCCGGCCTTGCACTTTTTTAAATTTTTTTACTTTGGGGAGGGGGCTGCGTGGCCCCCTCCGTGGCCACTTATGGCCCCGGGGACCCCATCCCCGGGGCCTGGCCTCTCGTTGGGGACTGTGGGGGTCCCCAAACCCCCACAGTCCCGCCGGCTCCCCGTGTCCTACGGGAGCCGGCATTAGCTTTACACATGGGGAGCAGCTAACATGCAGCTCCCCATGTGGAAAGCATCAGCTTTGGATATTGGAAGAGAGAGCAGGTTTCCTGCTCTCTCTTCCAATATCCAAAGCAGTTTGCAATGACAGGACGGGAGCCGCGAGGCTCCCGTCCTGCCATAGCAAACAGCAGTGTCCCGGGGTAGGCACCCCGGGACACTGCAGGAGCCGGCCCTGGGGGTGGCGGTCCCCAGGGCCACCACAGGCTCCAGGAGGGGGCCGCGCGGCCCCCTCCCTACATTTTGAAAGCCCCGGGGAGGTGGTGGTCCTCGGGGCTTGGGGTCCAAAACGGACCCCCATTTTAATTTTTCTTAGTGCCCCGGGGAGGTGGTGGTCGCCGGGCGTGTGGGGGTCTGGAGCCCCCACACAGGTTTTTAATTTAAAAAGAAGCCCCGGGAGGTGGTGGTCCTCGGGGCTGCGGGAGGGCTCAGAGCCCTCCCGCACCATTATACATAAAGCCCCGGGGGTGGTGGTCCCCGGGCTTGGGGGCCCTTAGAGGCCCCCACACATAAAATTAACCCCCCAGCATGCCCCCGGGACTTGGCCCACCCGGGGGCCAATCATCGAGCGCGGAGACCGCGCTCGATTTATTATTTCGGCAGGATTCGCGCTCCCTGAGCGCATCCTGCCGATTTTTAAAAAATTTTTTTTATTTTTTGCCCAGGGGTCCTTGTGGGACCCCCTGAGCAAACCTAGGAGGTCAGGGTGTTTCTACCCTGCCCCCTTTGTGCGCTTTGCGCACTTGTTTCTGTCCCTCGGTTCTACCGAGGGACAAAATGGCTGCCAACATTTCCTGAATCGGAATGTTGACAGCCAGCTGACAGCCAATTAACATGCAGCTCGTGATCGGGAGGGTACGCGGACCCTACTCGGCCATAGATATCACTATCTTTTTACTTTTGATTTTCTCAGCAACTACTGAACGGATTTACACCATTTAACAAAAAGGGTTCTTTCTGAACCAAGAACTACCTCTTTGCCAAATTTGGTGTAATTCCGTTCAGCAGTTCGGGCTGTAGCCGTGTCTAAAGTTTCCTATGGAAAATTGAAAGGGAAAACGCGTTTTGGGACCCCCCTTTTTTCTCAGCCCCCGCTTGACGAATCCCCCCGAGACTTTCAGGGTAGGAGCGGACCGGAGCTTGCCACAAAGTTTGAAAATTTTGCGAAGATACGTCAACCGGCAAGAGAGTTATTTCAAATAGAATGTCGCGGATTTCCTATGGATAATAGGTTGTAACTATAACTATCTACTGGCGACCGCCAGTAGATAATATATATATATATATATATATATATATATATATTATCTACTGGCGGTCGCCAGTAGATAGTTATAGTTAGGACCTATTTTCCATAGGAAATCCGCGACATTCTATTTGAAATAACTCTTGCGTCGGTTGACGAACCTTCGCAAAATGTTCAAACTTTATGGCCCGCTCCGGTCCGCTCCTACCCTGAAAGTCTCAGGGTGATTCGTCAAGCGGGGGCCGAGAAAAAGGGGGTCCCAAAACGTGTTTTCCCATTCATTTTCCCATAGGAAACTTTAGACACGGCTACAGCTCGAACTGCTGAACGGAATTACACCAAATTTGGCAAAGAGGTAGTTCTTGGTTCAAAAAGAACCCTTTTTGTTAAATGGTGTAAATCCGTTCAGTAGTTGCTGAGAAAATCAAAAGTAAAAACACATATATATCTGGGCGGAGCCTAACCACACATGTCATCGTGAGATCTGATTGGCTGTCAGCACTTCATCCTGGAATTGCTGGCAGCCATCTTGGGACCAATATAAATGATAGTACCCCATTGAAATGCATTGTAGTGAATCGAAGATTTTGAGGGTTACCAAAAGGAGAACTATAAAGGGTGATAACAGACTTTAGTTACATTAGAATTCATTTGTTGATGGTACCATACTAATTTCAGGAATTGTGGTGTGTTCTAAGGTGATTTTACCCTGTGAAAAACCTTCTGCTGGGATATCATGAATCATGTTTGAGAGAAAACTATTTTCACATGCTTGTCCCATACAGTTTTGGAAGGTGCCCCAGAAGCTAAAATGAGAGCATATTTTCTGTAAATTCACATTATCTTTCTCAGTCATGTGAGAATGAAGTCTGACATTCTCAGTAAAACATGTACATCCAACAAGGGCAGAGACTGTCAGTTGATTCCTTTGTGTTCTACTGCAGCTTCCCAGAGTGTTCTAAAGAACAACTAGAGTGCTAACAGCCTTACTTATGACAAAAGTATGGTACACCTGAAGCCATCTTGATTGGAATAAACTGGTAACACTTAAAACATTTAATTTAAAAAGGAACAAAATGATGGGGTTCATCTTGTCATAGAAATTATGGTTAGTGCTCTGGAAAGAAAAATTAGGACATGTTTCAAGTGTGATCTCAAATATCTTCCTGTTATATTTCAACAGGAGCAGCCTGTCAGTTGATGCCTTTGTGTTCTACTGCAGCTTCCCAGAGTGTTCTAAAGAACAACTAGAGCGCTAACAGTCTTACTTATGACAAAAGTATGGCACACCTGAAGCCATCTTGATTGGAATAAACTGGTAACACTTAAAACATTTAATTTAAAAAGGAACAAAATGATGGGGTTCATTTTGTCATAGAAATTATGGTTAGTGCTGTAGAAAGAAAAATTAGGACATGTTTCAAGTGTGATCTCAAATATCTTCCTGTTATATTTCAACAGGAGCAGCCTGTCAGTTGATGCCTTTGTGTTCTACTGCAGCTTCCCAGTGTGTTCTAAAGAACAACTAGAGCGCTAACAGTCTTACTTATGACAAAAGTATGGCACACCTGAAGCCATCTTGATTGGAATAAACTGGTAACACTTAAAACATTTAATTTAAAAAGGAACAAAATGAGGGGTTCATTTTGCCATAGAAATTATGGTTAGTGCTGTAGAAAGAAAAATTAGGACATGTTTTAAGTGAGATCTCAAATATCTTCCTGTTATATTTCAACAGGAGCAGCCTGTCAGTTGATGCCTTTGTGTTCTACTGCAGCTTCCCAGAGTGTTCTAAAGAACAACTAGAGTGCTAACAGCCTTACTTATGACAAAAGTATGGCACACCTGAAGCCATCTTGATTGGAATAAACTGGTAACACTTAAAACATTTAATTTAAAAAGGAACAAAATGAGGGGGTTCATTTGACCATAGAAATTATGGTTAGTGCTGCAAAAGAAAATTTAGTGCATGTTTTAAGTGAGATCTCAAATCCTCTTCTATTTCATTAGAAAATTCTGACATGCAGACTGAAACAATCACTTTCAATACCAGCAGTAGACTTCCAGTTAACTCCTTGGTGAGCAGTAGCTTTACTACAGTGATCTAATGAACAACTAGAGTAATAACATTCTGAATTTATGGCAAATGTGTGACACATCTGAATGCCTTCTTGATGGAATCAAAGTAAAAACTGAAAGCATTTCCTACTGAGGAGACTGCAGTAAATGAGGAAATTAGGAAACTTCATAACAAAGAAGTCTTCCAAGATGGCCACCAGTGAAAAAAGAGCCCAAATGTAGCACAAATATTACCCAGATGTAGCCCACATATAGCCCAATGACAAAAGTGTGCAAAACACTTTTTATTTTTATTTTTTGCAGTTTTATGTAGTGCAGACTGGTCAGGTATTGGAGCGTTGCATCTTAAAACATGACCCCCTACACTACAAAAACACCACTGCACTACCCTAAACCCTAAAACACTACCCCAGCACGACCCCTACACTACACAAGCACCACTGCACTATCCTAAACCCTAAAACACTACCCCCAGCATGACCCCCTACACTACACAAACACCACTGCACTACCCTAAACCCTAAAACACTACCCCAACACCACTGCACTAACCTAAATCCTAAAACACTACCCCCAGCACGACCCCCTACACTACCCAAGCACCACTGCACTACCCTAAAACATGACCCCCTACACTACACAAACACCACTGCACTACCCTAAACCCTAAAACACTACCCCCAGCACGACCCACTACACTACACAAGCACCACTGCACTACCCTAAACCCTAAAACACTGCCCCCAGCACGACCCCCTACACTACACAAACACCACTGCACTACCTTAAACCCTAAAACACTACCCCCAGCACGACCCCCTACACTGCCCGAACACCACTGCACTGCCCTAAACCCTGAAACACATACCCCAGCACGACCCCCTACACTGCCCGAACACCACTGCACTGCCCTAAACCCTGAAACACCACCCCTTCACGACCCCTACACTGCCCGAACACCACTGCACTGCCCTAAACCCTGAAACACCACCCCCAGCATGACCCCTACACTGCCCGAACACCACTGCACTGCACTAAACCCTGAAACACTACCCCCAGCAAGACCTCCTACACTGCCCGAACACCACTGCCTGCTAAACCCTGAAACACCACCCCCAGCACGACCCCCTACACTGCCTGAACACCACTGCACTGCCCTAAACCCTGAAACACCACCCCCAGCACGACCCCCTACACTGCCCGAACACCACTGCACTGCCCTAAACCCTGAAACACCACCCCTGCACGACCCCCTACACTGCCCGAACACCACTGCACTGCCCTAAACCCTGAAACACCATCCCCAGCATGACCCCCTACACTGCACGAACACCACTGCACTGCCCTAAACCCTGAAACACCACCCCCAGCAAGACCTCCTACACTGCCCGAACACCACTGCACTGCCCTAAACCCTGAAACACCACCCCCAGCAAGACCCCCTACACTGCCCGAACACCACTGCCCTAAACCCTGAAACACCAGCCCCAGCACGACCCCTACACTGCCCGAACACCACTGCACTGCCCTAAACCCTGAAACACCACCCCCTGCACGACCCCCTACACTGCCCGAACACCACTGCACTGCCCTAAACCCTGAAACACCACCCCCAGCACGACCCCCTACACTGCCCGAACACCACTGCACTGCCCTAAACCCTGAAACACCACCCCCTGCACGATCCCCTACACTGCCCGAACACCACTGCACTGCCCTAAACCCTGAAACACCACCCCCAGCACGACCCCCTACACTGCCCGAACACCACTGCACTGCCCTAAACCCTGAAACACTACCCCCAGCAAGACCCCTACACTGCCCGAACACCACTGCACCTAAACCCTGAAACACCACCCCCAGCAAGACCCCTACACTGCCCGTACACCACTGCACTGCCCTAAACCCTGAAACACCACCCCCAGCATGACCCCCTACACTGCCCGAACACCACTGCACTGCCCTAAACCCTGAAACACCACCCCAGCACGACCCCTACACTGCCCGAACACCACTGCACTGCCCTAAACCCTGAAACACCAGCCCCAGCACGACCCCCTACACTGCCCGAACACCACTGCACTGCCCTAAACCCTGAAACACCACCCCCAGCATGACCCCCTACACTGCCCGAACACCACTGCACTGCCCTAAACCCTGAAACACCAGCCCCAGCACGACCCCCTACACTGCCCGAACACCACTGCACTGCCCTAAACCCTAAAACACCACCCCCAGCACGACCCCTACACTGCCCGAACACCACTGCACTGCCCTAAACCCTGAAACACCACCCCCAGCACGACCCCCTACACTGCCCGAGCAGTGCAGTGGTGTTCGGGCAGTGTAGGGGGTGGTGTTTCAGGGTTTGGGGCAGTGCAGTGGTGTTCAGGCAGTGTAGAGGGTCGTGCAGGGGTGGTGTTTCAGGGTTTAGGGCAGTGGTGTTCGGGCAGTGTACTGCACTGCCCCTAAACCCTGAAAGCACCACTCCCAGCACGACCCCGTACACTGCTCGAGACACCACTGCACTGTTCTCAGACCTCTGAAACACCACCCCTGCACGACCCGCCCGAGCACTGCCCGAACCCACACTGCCCTAGACCCTGGAAACCACCCTGCGGACCCCTACACTGCCCGAACACCACTGACTCCACTGGCCCTAAACCCTGAAACACCACCCCCTACTCGCCTGGAACACCATGCACTTTAAGCTCCTGAGACACCACCCCAGCACGACCCCTACACTGCCCGAACACCACTGCACTGCCTTAAACCCTAAAACACCACCCCCAGCATGACCCCCTACACTGCCCAAACACCACTGTACTGCCCTAAACCCTAGAACACTACCCCCAGCACGACCCCCTACACTACCCGAACACCACTGCACTACCCTAAACCCTAAAATACTACCCCCAGCACAACCCCCTACACTACCCGAACACGACTGCACTGCCCTAAACCCTCAAACACTCCCCCAGCACGACCCCTACACTACCCGAACACCACTGCACTGCCCTAAACCCTAAAACACTCCCCCAGCACGACCCCCTACACTACCTGAACACCACTGCACTGCCCTAAACCCTAAAACACTCCCCCAGCACGACCCCCTACACTACCCAAACACCACTGCACTGCCCTAAACCCTAAAACACTACCCCCCGCATGACCCCCTACACTACCCAAACACCAATGCACTACCCTAATCCCTAAAACACTACCCCCGCATGACCCCTACACTACCCTAAACCCTAAAACACTACCCCCGCATGACTCCCTACACTACCCAAAGACCACTGCACTACCCTAAACCCTAAAACACGACCTCCTACACTACACAAACACCACTGCACTACCCTAAACCCTAAAACACTACCCCCTACACTACACAAACACCACTGCACTACCCTAAACCCTAAAACACTACCCCCAGCAGTACCCCTACACTACCCAAACACCACTGCACTAACCTAAACCCTAAAACACTACCCCCAGCAGTACCCCTACACTACCCAAACACCACTGCACTACCCTAAATCACTACCCCAGCACGACCCCCTACACTACCCAAACACCACTGCACTACCCTAAACCCTAAAACACTACCCCCAGCACGACCCCCTACACTACCCAAACACCACTGCACTACCCTAAACCCTAAAACACTCCCCCAGCACGACTCCCTACACTACCCAAACACCACTGCACTACCCTAAACCCTAAATCTACCCCCAGCATGACCCCCTACACTACACAAACACCACTGCACTACCCTAAACCCTAAAACACTACCCCCAGCACGACCCTCTTCACTACCTAAACACAACTGCACAATTTGTTACAGGCGTTGCAACGCAGGCCTGTGGTGCTTACTGGAAGTACCTAGTGGGCTAGTTGGGCCCCAGGGACCCTCAGGATTCAAGGTGACCTAATCCCCCAACTTAAAACGCACCACGTGGCGCGTTTGCACAGTGGTGAAGGGAGGGGGCGGGGCCTCAGGTGACATGTGCGCAAACACGCCCTGTGGTGCATTTTAAGTTGGGGAATTAATTCCTTTGAATCCTGAGGGACCCTGGGGGCCAACTAGCCCACCAGGTACCTTCAGTAAGCACAACAGAGTTGCGTTGCAGAGAGGTGAAAAAGGTGCGTGGCCTCGGAACGCCTCTCTGCAACTCAGCTCTGTGGTCCTAACTGTAGGTACCTGGGGAGCTAGTTGGGCCCCAGGGACCCTCAGAATTCAAGGGACTTAATCCCGCAACTTAAAACGCGCCACGGGGTGCGTTTGCACACATGTCACCTCAGGCCCCCTCCCTTCACCACTGTGCAAACGCGCCCTGTAGCGTTTTAAGAGGTAGTTTTAATCCTCCTGCCCTATTATGTACTAGGGACTTGCAGAGGAGGTCATGCTAATCACAGGGGTACCCCAACGCATAGTGTTCCCTAGTGTATGTAGGTGTTTTCACTGTATTCTAAGTGTCTTTTAGCATAGCACTGGCTCTGGTTAGTCAGAGTCAGTTACCACCAGTACCCGTCTGAAAAAGTTGTGGGCACAGGATGATTTTGCAACAAGGCCTCTTTCTGCTCCTCTGTTGGTTCTTTCTGCACATCTTTTGCTTCTTTCTGTGCGTTTTTCTTCTTTCTTCACATGTCCTACCTCTGTAGGCATAGTTAGAAACTAGCATTTAAAAAACCTTTGAAATTCACTTAAAAATCATAGGTTTCAGGCACGTTATAGTTAGAAATTAGCATTTAAAAAACCTTTGAAATTCACTGAAAAAACCATAGGTTTCAGACACGTTATAGTTAGAAATTAGCATTTAAAAAACCTTTGAAATTCACTGAAAAAACCATAGGTTTTAGGGACAGTTATAGTTAGTTGGACATTTCACTCGTACAAAACCATAGAAATTCCCCGTTATAGTTAGTTCAGCTAACTATAACTCGCGCCCCACAATGCACTGCTGATGACGTCACATATTACATCACTCATGACATGGTCAGTGACATCACTGATGACATCACTGATGACATCTCAAATGACATCACTGATGACATCATCCATGTGATAATTTCATGCATCTTCTCACACCCTAATATAACTTTTGATACACCCACTCTAAATTACAGACTGCCATTCTCAAAACCATAGACACTCCAACACCAAAAACTACATACCCACTCACTGATTCTTAGGTCTACACACACATCCACTCACTCACCCGTACAGTCACTCATACTTAGTCACTCAGTACAGGACTATCATATGCACTCATACACCTATATAAACACTCACACACCGCCACTCATCCATAGAGGTACTCACACACCTAGTCAGTCATGCAAAAACTTAATCACACACCCATTTACTCACCTATACAGTTATACACACACCAGCTCACTTACTCATACAAATACTAGCACATTCTTACACTCTTATACAATCACTGATACAAGTTCACACTCATCCATACAGCCACTCTCACAATCACACACTCTCACTTATAGCCATTTATATACTCCAACACACATATATACTGCCTTTCACATATGTAGTTACTCACACATGTATCACTGAGATATACATTCAATCACTAACACACCCATACACACACTCACCCACCCATACAGTCCATCACAGATGCACTCTTGAAACCATGCACCCAGTGAATCACCAACTCACACATCTATGCACAGAGTCACACACACCCCACCCACACAAACACTCAGGCACCCATACAGATACTCAGACAATCAATCAATAACCCATGTAGACACTCATGTAGCTATTCAGAAAGCCATGCAGCCGCTTACAAACCAACAGACAGACGGATACAGACATTCACACAGTTTAGTCACTAACCCATGCATTCAGTAAGATACATTTAATCACTCACTTGTAGAGTCAGTCACTCACGTACTAAATCATCCATTCAGACACTTATACACCCACTCATTCTTCAATATGCCTTTCCCTATATATATTAAACATATTTAAACTTTACAGAAACACACAGTCACTGGATGATGTCATCAGTGATGTCATTTGAGATGTCATCAGTGATGTCATCAGTGATGTCACTGACCATGTCATGAGTGATGTAATATGTGACGTCATCAGCAGTGCATTGCGGGGCGCGAGTTATAGTTAGCTGAACTAACTATAACGGGGAATTTCTATGGTTTTGTACGAGTGAAATGTCCAACTAACTATAACTGTCCCTAAAACCTATGGTTTTTTCAGTGAATATATATATATATAATATATTATCTACTGGCGGTCGCCAGTAGATAGTTATAGTTAGGACCTATTTTCCATAGGAAATCCGCGACATTCTATTTGAAATAACTCTCTTGCCGGTTGACGTATCTTCGCAAAATTTTCAAACTTTGTGGGCGCTCCGGTCCGCTCCTACCCTGAAAGTCTCGGGTGATTCGTTAAGCGGTGGCTGAGAAAAAGGGGGTCCCAAACGCGTTTTCCCCATTCATTTTTCCATAGGAAACTTTAGACACGGCTACAGCCCGAACTGCTGAACGGAATTACACCAAATTTGGCAAAGAGGTAGTTCTTGGTTCAGAAAGAACCCTTTTGTTAAATGGTGTAAATCCGTTCAGTAGTTGCTGAGAAAATCAAAAGTAAAAGTACATATATATCTATGGGCACGGAGGATCCGCGCACCCTCCCGATCACGAGCTGTCTGCTAATTGGCTGTCAACACTCCAAACCAGGAAGTGTTGGCAGCCATCTTGTTCCTCGGTAGAACCGAGGAACAAGAAAGCAGTAAAAAAGTGCGCAAAGCGCACAAAGGGGGCAGGGTAGAAACACCCTGACCCCTAGGTCTGCTCAGGGGTCCCACAAGGACCCCCTGGGCAAAAAGCATTATTTTTTTAAAAAATCGGCAGGATGCGCTCAGGGTGCGCGGATCCTGCCGATAAAAAAAATCGAAGCGCGGTCTCCGCGCTTCGATGTTAATTTGCCCCGGGTGGGCCAAGTCCCGGGGGCATGCTGGGGGGTTTATTTTATGTATGGGGGCCTCTAAGGGCCCCCAAGCCCCGAGGACCGCCACCCCGGGGCTTTATTTGAAAAAGTAGCGGGAGGGCTCTGAGCCCTCCCGCAGCCCCGGGACCACCACCTCCCGGGGCACTAACAGAATTGAAAATGGGGGGTCCGTTAGGACCCCCGAGCCCGGGGACCACCACCTCCCGGGGCTGTGCATTTGGATGGGAGGGGGCCGCGTGGCCCCCTCCTGGAGCCTGTGGTGGCCCTGGGGACCGCCACCCCCAGGGCCGGCTCCTGCAGTGTCCCGGGGTGCCTACCCTCGGGACACTGCTGTTTGCAATGACAGGATGGGAGCCTCGCGGCTCCCGTCCTGTCATTGCAAACTGCTTTGGATATTGGAAGAGAGGCAGGAAACCTGCTCTCGCTTCCAATATCCAAAGACAATTGCTTTCCACACGGGGAGCAGCATGTTAGCTGCTCCCCATGTGGAAAGCAATGCCGGCTCCCGTAGGACACGGGGAGCCGGCGGGACTGTGGGGGTTTGGGGACCCCCACAGTCCCCAACCAGAGGCCAGGCCCCGGGGATGGGGTCCCCGGGGCAAGTAGTGGCCCGGGAGGGGGCCACGCGGCCCCCTCCCCAGAAATAATAAAAAAAAAAAAAAAGGCCTGCCCCAGGGGATGGGGTCCCCGGGGCAAAAGGAGGCCTGAGGAGGGGGCCACGCAGCCCCCTCCTTAAAAATTAATGTAAAAGTGTGGCCATGCCCCGGGGATGGGGTCCCCGGGGTAGGATTCGGCCAGAGGAGGGGGCCACGCGGCCCCCTTCCCGTTTAATTAAAAAAAAAAAAAGGGGATAAGGCCCTGGGGGATGGGGTCCCCAGGGCCCAAAAATAGGAAAAAGGAAGGGGGCCACACAGCCCCCTTCAGGGAAAAAAAAAAGCGATCGGGCCGCAGGCCCGCTCCCTTCCTTCACCACTCTGCAAACGCGCCCCTGGCGCGTTTGCAGATGGGAAGTAATTCCCCTTCAATACTGGAGGTCCTGGGGGCCAACTAGCCCACCAGGAACCTCCAGTATGCGCCAGAGGCTGCGTTGCAGAGAGGTGTACAGAGGCCACGCCCCTTTTACACCTCTCTGCAACGCAGCTCTGTGGCGCTTTTGGATATACCTGTTGGGCTAGTTGGCCCCCAGGGACCCTCAGGATTCAAGGGGAGTTAATCCCCCGACTTAAAACGCGCCACGGGCGCGTTTACACAGTGGTGAAGGGAGGGGCGGGGCTTCAGGTGACATGTGTGCAAACAGGCCCCGTGGCGTGTTTTAAGATGGGGATTAAGTCCCCTTGAATCCTGAGGGTCCCTGGAGTCCAACTAGCCCACCATGTACTTCCAAAAGCGCCACAGAGCTGCCTTGCAGAGAGGTGTAAAAGGGGTGTGGCCTCTGTACACGTCTCTGCAACGCAGCCCCTGGCGCATACTGGAGGTTCCTGGTGGGCTAGTTGGCCCTCAGGGACCCTCATGATTAAAGGGGACTTAATCCCCAACTTAAACGCACCACGGGCGCATTTGCACAGATGTCACCTCAGGCCCCGCCCCTCCCTTCACCATTGTGCAAATATTCCTCTAAAATCAGCCGAAATACGAATTCCGATTTACTCACCTGTTATCAGGAGAGACCTCAGTGCTGCATCTTTCAGCCCAGTACTGATCCTGAAAAGTAATTTTAACCGTACTTACCAGTAACTTGAATTTCCTTCCATAGGATATCATTGACTGCTTTTACTTGAAAATTCTTCTAAGTTTTGATTTTTGAAACATACAAATATTCCTCTAAAATCAGCCGAAATACGAATTCCGATTTACTCACCTGTTATCAGGAGAGAACCCAGTGCTGCATCTTTTAGCCCAGCACTGACCCTGAAAAGTAATTTTAACCGTACTTACCAGTAACTTGTATTTCCTTCCATAGGAATCCATTGTCTGGTTTTCAGCAGAAAAGTTTCAAAGTGTCGATTTTCACAAACTACAAATATTCCTTAAAAATCGCCTGTATGACTTAAACGCATTCTTTCAACTGTTTACAGGAGATGCACCAGTGCTGGATCCAGGATCCACCACTGAGTGAGAAAAAGTCACGATAACACTACTTACCTGCTAAGTGAATTTCCTCCCATAGGATAACATTGGTGATTCTATGAAAAGTTTCTGTGTCAACTTTTAAAATACAATAATATTCCTTAAAAATCACTACTGTAGCCAAAACGCTTTTACTCAACTGTTTACAGGAGATGTCCCAGGACTGAATCTAGGATTCAGTCCTGTGGTTAGAAAAGTAATCCATAAAGTAACTAATTGCATTTAGCTAGAAATTCACATTGAGCTCAATGTTGCATTGTGTTTGAAATTGTGTTGCCCATTGCAACAACTGTAACTACTGTACTTAAAAGTCTATTGCCTATTTGCAAAGTATTTAAAGTAAATTAATTCATTCTGAGAAAGTATATTTTGTAATGTAATGTATAATGTAATTACAATGTAATTTAAAAATAAAATATCTAAAAATAAATAGTTTAAAAAAATGTAGTAAATCAGTATGAAAAAATAAAAATAACAATTAATACATTTAAAAATTGGCATTTACAAAACCTTTGAAATTCACTGAAAAAAACCATAGGTTTCAGACATGTTATAGTTAGGAATTAGCATTTAAAAACCTTTGAAATTCACTGAAAAAACCATAGGTTTCAGACATGTTATAGTTAGAAATTAGCATTTAAAAAACCTTTGAAATTCACTGAAAAAACCATAGGTTTCAGGCACGTTATAGTTAGAAATTAGCATTTAAAAAACCTTACAAATTCACTGAAAAAACCATAGGTTTTAGGGACAGTTATAGTTACTTGAACATTGCACTCGTACAAAACCCGTGAAATTCCCCGTTATAGTTAGTTCAGCTAACTATAACTCGCGCCCGCAATGCACTGCTGATGACGTCACATATTACATCACTCATGACATGGTCAGTGACATCACTGATGACATCTCAAATGACATCTCAAATGACATCACTGTTGACATCATGCAGTGACTGTGTGTTTCTGTAAAGTTTAAATATTTTTAATATATATAGGAAAAGACGTATTGAAGAATGAGTGGGTGTATAAGTGTCTGTATGGATGATTTAGTAGGTGCGTGACTGACTCTATAAGTGAGTGATTTAACGTATCTTACTGAATGCATGGGTTAGTGACTAAACTGGGTGAATGTCTGTATCCATCTGTCTGTTGCTGTGTAAGTGGCTGCATGTGTTTGTGAATAGCTACATGAGTGTGTATATGAGTTATTGAATGGTTGTCTGAGTATCTGTATGGGTGCCTGAGTGTTTGTGTGGGAGGGGTGTGTGCGACTCTGTGCATAGATGTGTGAGTGGGTGATTCACTGGGTGGATGGTTTCAAGAGTGCATCTGTGATAGACTGTATGGGTGGGTAAGTGTGTGTAAGAGTGTGTTAGTGAGTGAATGTATGTCCCAGTGGTACATGTGTGAGTAACTACATATGTGAAAGGCAGTATATATGTGTGTTGGAGTATATAAATAGCTATTAGCGAGAGTGAGTGATTGTGATAGTGGCTGTATGGATGAGTGTGTGCTTGTTTCAGTGATTGTATAAGAGCGTAACAATGTGCTAGTATTTGTATGATTAAGTGAGCTGGTGTGTGTATAACTGTATAGGTGAGTAAATGGCAGTGTGTTTAATTATTTGCATGACTGACTAGGTGTGTGAGTACCTCTATGGATGAGTGGCGGTGTTTGACTGTCTATATAGGAGTAAGAGTGCATATGATAGTCCTGTACTGAGTGACCATAAGTATGAGTGACTGTACGGGTGAGTGAGTGAGTGGATGTGTGTGTGTAGACCTAAGAATCAGTGAGTGGGTATGTAGTTATTGGTGTTGGAGTGTCTATGGTTTTGCGAATGGCAGTCTGTAATTTAGAGTGGGTGTATCAAAGGTTATATTAGGGTGTGAGGAGGTGCATCAGATTATCACGTGGATTATGTCATCAGTGATGTCATCAGTGATGTCATTTGAGATGTCATCAGTGATGTCATCAGTGATGTCACTGACCATGTCATGAGTGATGTAATATGTGACGTCATCAGCAGTGCATTGCGTGGGCGCGAGTTATAGTTAGCTGAACTAACTATAACGGGGAATTTCACGGGTTTTGTACGAGTGCAATGTCCAAGTACCTATAACTGTCCCTAAAACCTATGTTTTTTTTCAGTGAATTATATATATATATATTAATGATATTATACATTATGGGTGTATATATAACAATTCTGGTGCATGCTGGGGCCTGTAGTTGAGCCTTAAGGCCTCGTGACCACATGGATGAATATTAAACTCACCTGTGAGAAAGGCGTGGTGACGCCGAAACCAGTCAGGACCATGAGTTATTTAAATGCTGCCTCAGATGAATAAAGTCTTTTGTTTTGCACAGAAGTCGGAGTGGGGCTTTGTTTCTTTGGAATTCTATGCATGCAGGATTCTCCGCTCCTGCAATTAAGAGCCCGCCCTGCATAGTCGGTGGCCCCCAGTAAAACGGAGGATGTTTTCTGGATTTTATGGAGGGGGCATGACACGCTCTTGTGCGCACCAAACTACGGACTGCCACAGGTATTGGTGGTGCTACTGAGAGAAAGGGAATAGGGGAGACATTTCTCCTCTTGTAAGCTCCGCAGTGCAAATGCTTATCATGGATGGGGGCAGCATTATTGTGCACTCGCTGTGAAACTTCATTGTGTGCACCATACACTTTGGAAGATTGTTGGGACATTGTTATAATAACGCTATTTTGGCAAACATGAACACTGTGCAAAGCCTTGTGAATATAAAACAATTCTGGTGCATGCTGGGGCCTGTAGTTGAGCCTTAAGGCCTCGTGACCACATGGATGAATATTTAACTCACCTGTGAGAAAGGCGTGGTGACGCCGAAACCGGTCAGGACCATGAGTTATTTAAATGCTGCCTCAGACGAATAAAGTCTTTTGTTTTGCACAGAAGTCGGAGTGGGGCTCTGTTTCTTTGGAATATATATATATATATATATATATATATATATATATATTCACTGAAAAAACAATAGGTTTTAGGGACAGTTATAGTTAGTTGGACATTTCACTCGTACAAAACCATAGAAATTCCCCGTTACAGTTAGTTCAGCTAACTATAACTCGCGCCCGCAATGCACTGCTGATGACGTCACATATTACATCACTCATGACATGGTCAGTGACATCACTGATGACATCACTGATGACATCTCAAATGACATCACTGATGACATCACTGATGACATCATCCAGTGACTGTGTGTTTCTGTAAAGTTTAAATATGTTTAATATATATAGGGAAAGGCGTATTGAAGAATAAGTGGGTGTATAAGTGTCTGAATGGATGATTTAGTACGTGAGTGACTGACTCTACAAGTGAGTGATTAAATGTATCTTACTGAATGCATGGGTTAGTGACAAAACTGTGTGAATGTCTGTATCCGTCTGTCTGTTGGTTTGTAAGCGGCTGCATGGCTTTCTGAATAGCTACATGAGTGTCTACATGGGTTATTGATTGATTGTCTGAGTATCTGTATGGGTGCCTGAGTGTTTGTGTGGGTGGGGTGTGTGTGACTCTGTGCATAGATGTGTGAGTTGGTGATTCACTGGGTGCATGGTTTCAAGAGTGCATCTGTGATGGACTGTATGGGTGGGTGAGTGTGTGTATGGGTGTGTTAGTGATTGTATATATATCTCAGTGGTACATGTGTGAGTAACTACATATGTGAAAGGCAGTATATATGTGTGTTGGAGTATATAAATGGCTATAAGTGAGAGTGTGTGATTGTGAGAGTGGATGTATGGATGAGTGTGTACTTGTATCAGAGATTGTATAAGAGCGTAAGAATGTGCTAGTATTTGTATGAGTAAGTGAGCTGGGGTGTGTATAACTGTATAGGTGAGTAAATGGGTGTGTGATTAAGTTTTTTGCATGACTGACTAGGTGTGTGAGTACCTCTATGGATGAGTGTATGAGTGCATATGATAGTCCTGTACTGAGTGACTAAGTATGAGTGACTGTACGGGTGAGTGAGTGGATGTGTGTGTAGACCTAAGAATCAGTGAGTGGGTATGTCTATGGTTTTGAGAATGGCAGTCTGTAATTTAGAGTGGGTGTATCAAAATTTATATTAGGGTGTGAGAAGATGCATGAAATTATCACATGGATGATGTCATCAGTGATGTCATTTGAGATGTCATCAGTGATGTCATCAGTGATGTCACTGACCATGTCATGAGTGATGTAATATGTGACGTCATCAGCAGTGCATTGCGGGGCGCGAGTTATAGTTAGCTGAACTAACTATAACGGGGGAATTTCTATGGTTTTGTATGAGTGAAATGTCCAACTAACTATAACTGTCCCTAAAACCTATGGTTTTTTCAGTGAATTTCAAAGGTTTTTAAATGCTAATTTCTAACTATAACGTGTCTGAAACCTATGGTTTTTTCAGTGAATTTCAAAGGTTTTTAAATGCTAATTTCTAACTATAACGTGCCTGAAACCTATGATTTTTAAGTGAATTTCAAAGGTTTTTTTAAATGCTAGTTTCTAACTATGCCTACAGAGGTAGGACATGTAAAGAAAGAAGAAAAAACGCACAGAAAGAAGCAAAAGATGTGCAGAAAGAACCAACAGAGGAGCAGAAAGAGGCCTTGTTGCAAAATCATCCTGTGCCCACAACTTTTTCAGACGGGTACTGGTAGTAACTGACTCTGACTAACCAGAGCCAGTGCTATGCTAAAAGACACTTAGAATACAGTGAAAACACCTACATACACTAGGGAACACTATGCGTTGGGGTACCCCTGTGATTAGCATGACCTCCTCTGCAAGTCCCTAGTACATAATAGGGCAGGGGATTAAAACTACCTCTTAAAATGCGCTAAAGGCGCGTTTGCACAGCGGTGAAGGGAGGGGGGCCTGAGGTGACATGTGTGCAAACGCACCCCGTGGCGCGTTTTAAGTTGCGGGATTAAGTCCCCTTGAATTCTGAGGGTCCCTGGGTCCCAACTAGCCCCCAGGTACCTACAGTTAGGACCACAGAGCTGAGTTGCAGAGAGGCGTTCCGAGGCCACGCACCTTTTTCAACTCTCTGCAACGCAACTCTGTTGTGCTTACTGAAGGTACCTGGTGGGCTAGTTGGCCCCAGGGTCCCTCAGGATTGAAAGGGAATTAATTCCCCAACTTAAAACGCACCACAGGGTGTGTTTGCGCACATGTCACCTGAGGCCCCGCCCCCTCCCTTCACCACTGTGCAAACGTGCCCCGTGGTGCGTTTTAAGTTGGGGGATTAGGTAACCTTGAATCCTGAGGGTCCCTGGGGCCCAACTAGCCCACTAGGTACTTCCAGTAAGCACCCCAGGCCGGCGTTGCAACGCCTGTAACAAATTGTGCAGTTGTGTTTAGGTAGTGAAGAGGGTCGTGCTGGGGGTAGTGTTTTAGGGTTTAGGGTAGTGCAGTGGTGATTGTGTAGTGTAGGGGGTCTTGCTGGGGGTAGATTTAGGGTTTAGGGTAGTGCAGTGGTGTTTGGGTAGTGTAGGGAGTCGTGCTGGGGGGAGTGTTTTAGGGTTTGGGGTAGTGCAGTGGTGTTTGGGTAGTGTAGGGGGTTGTGCTGGGGGTAGTGTTTTAGGGTTTAGGGTAGTGCAGTGGTGTTTGGGTAGTGTAGGGGGTACTGCTGGGGTAGTGTTTTAGGGTTTAGGGTAGTGCAGTGGTGTTTGGGTAGTGTAGGGGTACTGCTGGGGGTAGTTTTTTAGGGTTTAGGGTAGTGCAGTGGTGTTTGGGTAGTGTAGGGGTTCGTGCTGGGGGTAGTTTTTTAGGGTTTAGGGTAGTGCAATGGTGTTTGTGTAGTGTAGGGGGTAGTGTTTTAGGGTTTAGGGTGGTGCAGTGGTGTTTGTGTAGTGTAGGAGGTCGTGTTTTAGGGTTTAGGGTAGTGCAGTGGTCTTTGGGTAGTGTAGGGAGTCGTGCAGGGGGTAGTGTTTTAGGGTTTAGGGTAGTGCAGTGGTGTTTGGTTAGTGTAGGGGGTCGTGGTGGGGGGAGTGTTTTAGGGTTTAGGGCAGTGCAGTGGTGTTCGGGTAGTGTAGGGGGTCGTGCTGGGGGAGTGTTTGAGGGTTTAGGGCAGTGCAGTCGTGTTCGGGTAGTGTAGGGGGTTGTGCTGGGGGTAGTATTTTAGGGTTTAGGGTAGTGCAGTGGTGTTCGGGTAGTGTAGGGGGTCATGCTGGGGTAGTGTTCTAGGGTTTAGGGCAGTGCAGTGGTGTTTGGGCAGTGTAGGGGGTAATGCTGGGGGTGGTGTTTTAGGGTTTAGGGCAGTGCAGTGGTGTTCGGGCAGTGTAGGGGGTCGTGCTGGGGGTGGTGGTTCAGGGTTTAGGGCAGTGCAGTGGTGTTCGGGCAGTGTAGGGGGTGGTGTTTCAGGGTTTAGGGCAGTGCAGTGGTGTTCAGGCAGTGTAGGGGGTCATGCAGGGGGTGGTGTTTCAGGGTTTAGGGAGTGGTGTTCGGGCAGTGTAGGGGGTCATGCTGGGGGTGGTGTTTCAGGATTTGGGGCAGTGCAGTGGTGTTCGAGCAGTAAAGGGGTCATGCTGGGGGTGGTGTTTCAGGGTTTAGGGCAGTGCAGTGGTGTTCGGGCAGTGTAGGGGGCGGTGCAGGGGTGGTGTTTCAGGGTTTAGGGCAGTGCAGTGGTGTTCGGGCAGTGTAGGGGGTCGTGCAGGGGTGGTGTTTCAGGGTTTAGGGCAGTGCAGTGGTGTTCGGGCAGTGTAGGGGGTCGTGCTGGGGCTGGTGTTTCAGGGTTTAGGGCAGTACAGTGGTGTTCGGGCAGTGTAGGGGGTCGTGCTGGGGCTGGTGTTTCAGGGATTAGGGCAGTACAGTGGTGTTTGGGCAGTGTAGGGGGTCGTGCTGGGGCTGGTGTTTCAGGGTTTAGGGCAGTACAGTGGTGTTCGGGCAGTGTAGGTGGTCGTGCTGGGGCTGGTGTTTCAGGGGTTAGGCCAGTGCAGTGGTGTTCGGGCAGTGTAGGGGGTCATGCTGGGGCTGGTGTTTCAGGGTTTAGGGCAGTGCAGTGGTGTTCGGGCAGTGTAGGGGGTCTTGCTGGGGCTGGTGTTTCAGGGTTTAGGGCAGTGCAGTGGTGTTCGGGCAGTGTAGGGGGTCGTGCTGGGGCTGGTGTTTCAGGGTTTAGGGCAGTGCAGTGGTGTTCGGGCAGTGTAGGGGGTGGTGTTTCAGGGTTTAGGGCAGTGGTGTTCAGGCAGTGTAGGGGGTCTTGCTGGGGTTGATGTTTCAGGGTTTAGGGCAGTGCAGTGGTGTTCGGGCAGTGTAGGGGTGGTGTTTCAGGGTTTAGGGCAGTGCAGTGGTGTTCCGGCAGTGTAGGAGGTCATGCAGGGGTGGTGTTTCAGGGTTTAGGGCAGTGCAGTGGTGTTCGGGCAGTGTAGGGGTCGTGCTGGGGGTGGTGTTTCAGGGTTTAGGGCAGTGCAGTGGTGTTCGGGCAGTGTAGGGTGTCGTGCTGAGGGGTGGTGTTTCAGGGTTTAGGGCAGTGCAGTGGTGTTCGGGCAGTGTAGGGGGTCGTGCAGGGGGTGGTGTTTCAGGGTTTAGGGCAGTGCAGTGGTGTTTGGGCAGTGTAGCGGGTCGTGCAGGGGGTGGTGTTTCAGGGTTTAGGGCAGTGCAGTGGTGTTCGGCCAGTGTAGGTGGTCTTGCTGGGGGTGGTGTTTCAGGCTTTAGTGCAGTGGCGTTCGGGCAGTGTACGGGGTCTTGCTGGGGCTGGTGTTTCAGGGTTTAGGGCAGTGCAGTGGTGTTCGGGCAGTGTAGGGGGTCGTGCTGGGGCTGGTGATTGAGGGTTTAGGGTAGTGCAGTGGTGTTCGGGCAGTGTAGGGGGTCGTGCTGAGGCTGGTGTTTCATGGTTTAGGGCAGTGCAGTGGTGTTCGGGCAGTGTAGGGGTCGTGCTGGGGGTGGTGTTTCAGGGTTTAGGGCAGTGCAGTGGTGTTCGGGCAGTGTAGGGGGTCTTGCTGGGGGTGGTGTTTCAGGGTTTAGGGCAGTGGTGTTCGGGCAGTGTAGGGGGTCTTGCTGGGGGTGATGTTTCAGGGTTTAGGGCAGTGCAGTGGTGTTCGGGCAGTGTAGGGGGTCTTGCTGGGGGTAGTGTTTCAGGGTTTAGGGCAGTGCAGTGGTGTTCGTGCAGTGTAGGGGTCGTGCTGGGGGTGGTGTTTCAGGGTTTAGGGCAGGTCAGTAGTGTTCGGGCAGTGTAGGGGATCGTGCAGGGGGTTCTGTTTCAGGGTTTAGGGCAGTGCAGTGGTGTTCAGGCAGTGTAGGGGGTCGTGCTGGGGATGGTGTTTCAGGGTTTAGGGCAGTGCAGTGGTGTTCGGGCAGTGTAGGGGGTCGTGCAGGGGGTGGTGTTTCAGGGTTTAGGGCAGTGCAGTGGTGTTCGGGCAGTGTAGGGGTCGTGCTGGGGCTGGTGTTTCAGGGTTTAGGGCAGTGCAGTGGTGTTCGGGCAGTGTAGGGGGTCTTGCTGGGGGTGGTGTTTCAGGGTTTAGGGCAGTGCAGTGGTGTTCGGGCAGTGTAGGGGGTCGTGCTGGGGATGACGTTTCAGGGTTTAGGGCAATGCAGTGGTGTTCGGGCAGTGTAGGGGGTCTTGCTGGGGGTAGTGTTTCAGGGTTTAGGGCAGTGCAGTGGTGTTCGTGCAGTGTAGGGGGTCGTGCTGGGGATGGTGTTTCAGGGTTTAGGGCAGTGCAGTAGTGTTCGGGCAGTGTAGGGGGTGGTGTTTCAGGGTTTAGGGCAGTGCAGTGGTGTTCGGGCAGTGTAGGGGTCGTGCTGGGGGTGGTGTTTCAGGGTTTAGGGCAGTGCAGTGGTGTTCGGGCAGTGTAGGGGGTCGTGCTGGGGGTGGTGTTTCAGGGTTTAGGGCAGTGGTGTTCGGGCAGTGTAGGGGGTCTTGCTGGGGGTGATGTTTCAGGGTTTAGGGCAGTGCAGTGGTGTTTGGGCAGTGTAGGAGGTCTTGCTGGGGGTAGTGTTTCAGGGTTTAGGGCAGTGCAGTGGTGTTCGCGCAGTGTAGGGGGCGTGCTGGGGGTGGTGTTTCACGGTTTAGGGCAGTGCAGTGGTGTTCGGGCAGTGTAGGGGGTCGTGAAGGGGGTGGTGTTTCAGGGTTTAGGGCACTGCAGTGGTGTTCGGGCAGTGTAGGGGGTCGTGCTAGGGTTGGTG
Organism: Calotriton arnoldi; assembly: GCA_963921515.1. Lineage (NCBI taxonomy): Eukaryota > Metazoa > Chordata > Amphibia > Caudata > Salamandridae > Calotriton > Calotriton arnoldi. The sequence continues at coordinate 375,296 of CAWUFW010013746.1, read as the reverse complement.
TTTCAGGGTTTAGGGCAGTGCAGTGGTGTTCAGGCAGTGTAGGGGGTCGTGCAGGGGCTGGTGTTTCAGGGTTTAGGGCAGTGCAGTGGTGTTCGGGCAGTGTAGGGGGTCGTGCTCGGGGTAGTGTTTTAGGGTTTAGGGTAGTGCAGTGGTGCTTGTGTAGTGTAGGGGGTCGTGCTGGGGGTAGTGTTTTAGGGTTTAGGATAGTGCAGTGGTGTTTGTGTAGTGTAAGGGGTCATGCTGGGAGGAGTGTTTTAGGGTTTATGATAGTGCAGTGGTGCTTGTGTAGTGTAGGGGGTCGTGCTGGGGGTAGTGTTTTAGGGTTTAGGGTAGTGCAGTGGTGTTTTTGTAGTGTAGGGGGTCATGTTTTAAGATGCAACGCTCCAATACCTGACCAGTCTGCACTACATAAAACTGCAAAAAAACTAAAAATAAAAAGTGTTTTGCACACTTTTGTCATTGGGCTATATGTGGGCTACATCTGGGTACTATTTGTGCTACATTTGGGCTCTTTTTCACTGGTGGCCATCTTGGAAGACTTCTTTATTATGAAGTTTCCTAATTTCCTCATTTACTGCAGTCTCCTCAGTAGGAAATGCTTTCAGTTTTTACTTTGATTCCATCAAGAAGGCATTCAGATGTGTCACACATTTGCCATAAATTCAGAATGTTAGCACTCTAGTTGTTCATTAGATCACTGTAGTAAAGCTACTGCTCACCAAGGAGTTAACTGGAAGTCTACTGCTGGTATTGAAAGTGATTGTTTCAGTCTTCATGTCAGAATTTTCTAATGAAATAGAAGAGGATTTGAGATCTCACTTAAAACATGCACTAAATTTTCTTTTGCAGCACTAACCATAATTTCTATGGCAAAATGAACCCCTCATTTTGTTCCTTTTTAAATTAAATGTTTTAAGTGTTACCAGTTTATTCCAATCAAGATGGCTTCAGGTGTGCCATACTTTTGTCATAAGTAAGGCTGTTAGCACTCTAGTTGTTCTTTAGAACACTCTGGGAAGCTGCAGTAGAACACAAAGGCATCAACTGACAGGCTGCTCCTGTTGAAATATAACAGGAAGATATTTGAGATCACACTTGAAACATGTCCTAATTTTTCTTTCTACAGCACTAACCATAATTTCTATGACAAAATGAACCCCATCATTTTGTTCCTTTTAAATTAAATGTTTTAAGTGTTACCAGTTTATTCCAATCAAGATGGCTTCAGGTGTGCCATACTTTTGTCATAAGTAAGACTGTTAGCGCTCTAGTTGTTCTTTAGAACACTCTGGGAAGCTGCAGTAGAACACAAAGGCATCAACTGACAGGCTGCTCCTGTTGAAATATAACAGGAAGATATTTGAGATCACACTTGAAACATGTCCTAATTTTTCTTTCTACAGCACTAACCATAATTTCTATGACAAGATGAACCCCATCATTTTGTTCCTTTTTAAATGAAATGTTTTAAGTGTTACCAGTTTATTCCAATCAAGATGGCTTCAGGTGTGCCATACTTTTGTCATAAGTAAGGCTGTTAGCACTCTAGTTGTTCTTTAGAACACTTTGGGAAGCTGCAGTAGAACACAAAGGCATCAACTGACAGGCTGCTCCTGTTGAAATATAACAGGAAGATATTTGAGATCACACTTGAAACATGTCCTAATTTTTCTTTCTACAGCACTAACCATAATTTCTATGACAAAATGAACCCCATCATTTTGTTCCTTTTTAAATTAAATGTTTTAAGTGTTACCAGTTTATTCCAATCAAGATGGCTTCAGGTGTGCCATACTTTTGTCATAAGTAAGACTGTTAGCGCTCTAGTTGTTCTTTAGAACACTCTGGGAAGCTGCAGTAGAACACAAAGGCATCAACTGACAGGCTGCTCCTGTTGAAATATAACAGGAAGATATTTGAGATCACACTTGAAACATGTCCTAATTTTTCTTTCCAGAGCACTAACCATAATTTCTATGACAAGATGAACCCCATCATTTTGTTCCTTTTTAAATTAAATGTTTTAAGTGTTACCAGTTTATTCCAATCAAGATGGCTTCAGGTGTGCCATACTTTTGTCATAAGTAAGGCTGTTAGCACTCTAGTTGTTCTTTAGAACACTCTGGGAAGCTGCAGTAGAACACAAAGGAATCAACTGACAGTCTCTGCCCTTGTTGGATGTACATGTTTTACTGAGAATGTCAGACTTCATTCTCACATGACTGAGAAAGATAATGTGAATTTATAGAAAATATGCTCTCATTTTAGCTTCTGGAGCACCTTCCAAAACTGTATGGGACAAGCATGTGAAAATAGTTTTCTCTCAAACATGATTCATGATATCCCAGCAGAAGGTTTTTCACAGGGTAAAATCACCTTAGAACACACCACAATTCCTGAAATTAGTATGGTACCATCAACCAATGAATTCTAATGTAACTAAAGTCTGTTATCACCCTTTATAGTTCTCCTTTTGGTAACCCTCAAAATCTTCGATTCACTACAATGCATTTCAATGGGGTACTATCATTTATATTGGTCCCAAGATGGCTGCCAGCAATTCCAGGATGAAGTGCTGACAGCCAATCAGATCTCACGATGACATGTGTGGTTAGGCTCCGCCCAGATATATATGTGTTTTTACTTTTGATTTTCTCAGCAACTACTGAACGGATTTACACCATTTAACAAAAGGGTTGGAACCAAGAACTACCTCTTTGCCAAATTTGGTGTAATTCCGTTCAGCAGTTCAGGCTGTAGCCTTGCATAAAGTTTCCTATGGGAAATTGATTTTTGACTCTTATTTTTTTAATTTCTCCGCAACTACTGAACGGATTTACACCATTTAACAAAAAGGGTTCTTTCTAAACCAAGAACTACCTCTTTGCCAAATTTTGTGTAATTCCGTTCAGCAGTTCGAGCTGTAGCCGTGGCTAAAGTTTCCTATGGGAAAATGAATGGGGAAAACACGTTTTGGGACCCCCTTTTTCTCGTCCCCCGCTGACGAATCACCCCGAAACTTTCAGGGTAGGAGCGGACCGGAGGGGGCCATAAAGTTTGAAAATTTCGCGAAGATTCGTCAACCGACGCAAGAGTTATTTCAAATAGAATGTCGCGGATTTCCTATGGAAAATAGGTCCTAACTATAACTATCTACTGGCGACCGCCAGTAGATAATATATATATATATATTCACTGAAAAAACCATAGGTTTTAGGGACAGTTATAGTTAGTTGGACATTGCACTCGTACAAAACCCGTGAAATTCCCCGTTATAGTTAGTTCAGCTAACTATAACTCGCGCCCCGCAATGCACTGCTGATGACGTCACATATTACATCACTCATGACATGGTCAGTGACATCACTGATGACATCTCAAATGACATCACTGATGACATCATCCAGTGACTGTGTGTTTCTGTAAAGTTTAAATATTTTTTATATATATAGGGAAAGGCGTATTGAAGAATGAGTGGGTGTATAAGTGTCTGTATGGATGATTTAGTAGGTGCGTGACTAATTCTATAAGTGAGTGATTAAACGTATCTTACTGAATGCATGGGTTAGTGACTAAACTGGGTGAATGTCTGTATCTGTCTGTTGCTGTGTAAGTGGCTGCATGGGTTTGTGAATAGCTACATGAGTGTCTATAAGAGTTATTGATTTGTTGTCTGAGTATCTGTATGGGTGCCTGAGTGTTTGTGTGGATGGGGTGTGTGCGACTGTGCATAGATGTGTGAGTGGGTGATTCACTGGGTGGATGGTTTCAAGAGTGCATCTGTGATAGACTGTATGGGTGGGTAAGTGTGTGTAAGAGTGTGTTAGTGAGTGAATGTATGTCCCAGTGGTACATGTGTGAGTAACTACATATGTGAAAGGCAGTATATATGTGTGTTGGAGTATATAAATAGCTATAAGCGAGAGTGAGTGATTGTGATAGTGGCTGTATGGATGAGTGTGTGCTTGTATCAGTGATTGTATAAGAGCGTAACAATGTGCTAGTATTTGTATGATTAAGTGAGCTGGTGTGTGTATAACTGTATAGGTGAGTAAATGGCAGTGTGTTTAATTATTTGCATGACTGACTAGGTGTGTGAGTACCTCTATGGATGAGTGGCGGTGTTTGAGTGTCTATATAGGAGTAAGAGTGCATATGATAGTCCTGTATTGAGTGACCATAAGTATGAGTGACTGTACGGGTGAGTGAGTGGATGTGTGTGTGTAGACCTAAGAATCAGTGAGTGGGTATGTAGTTATTGGTGTTGGAGTGTCTATGGTTTTGCGAATGGCAGTCTGTAATTTAGATTGGGTGTATCAAAGGTTATATTAGGGTGTGAAGAGCTGCATCAGATTATCACGTGGATGATGTCATCAGTGATGTCATTTGAGATGTCATCAGTGATGTCATCAGGGATGTCACTGACCATGTCATGAGTGATGTAATATGTGACGTCATCAGCAGTGCATTGCGGGGCGCGAGTTATAGTTAGCTGAACTAACTATAACGGGGGAATTTCACGGGTTTTGTACGAGTGCCATGTCCAACTAACTATAACTGTCCCTAAAACCTATGGTTTTTTCAGTGAATTTCAAAGGTTTTTTAAATGCTATTTTGTAACTAAAACGTCCCTAAATCCTATGGTTTTTTCAGTGAATTTCAAAGGTTTTTTAAATGCTAATTTGTAACTATAACATGTCTGAAACCTACAGTTTTTTCAGTGAATTTCAAAGGTTTTGTAAATGACAATTTTTAAATGTATTAATTGTTATATACATTTTTTTCATACTGATTTCGAAATTTTTAGAAAACATTTTTTTTTACATATTTTATTTTTTAAATTACATTGTAATTATATTATACATTACAAAAAATACTTTCTCAGAATGAATTACTTTAGTTTAAATACTTTGCACATAGGCAATAGACTTTTAAGTACAGTAGTTACAGTTGTTGCAATGGGCAACACATTTTCAAACACAATGCAACATTCAGCTCAATGTGAATTTCTAGTTAAATGCAATTAGTTACTTTATGGATTACTTTTCTAACCACAGGACTGGATCCTAGATTCAGTCCTGGGACATCTCCTGTAAACAGTTGAGTAAAAGCGTTTAAGTCATACAGGCGATTTTTAAGGAATATTTGTAGTTTGTGAAAATCGACACTTTGAAACTTTTCTGCTGAAAACCAGACAAAGGATTCCTATGGAAGAAAATATAAGTTACTGGTAAGTACGGTTAAAATTACTTTTCAGGGTCAGTGCTGGGCTAAAAGATGCAGCACTGGGTTCTCTCCTGATAACGGGTGAGTAAATTGGAATTCGTACTTTGGTTGATTTTAGAGGAATATTATTAAGTTCCAAAACTCCACACTTAGAAGAATTTCCAAGTGAAACCAGTCAATGTTAGCCTATGAAGGAAATTCAAGTTACCGGTAAGTACGGTTAAAATTAATTTTGAGGATCAGTACTGGGCTGAAAGATGCAGCACTGAGGTCTCTCCTGATAACAGGTGAGTAAATCAGAATTCGGATTTCGGCTGATTTTAGAGGAATATTTTAAAGTTCCAAAAATCAACACTTAGAAACTTTTTCAGCAAAAAGCAGGCAATGATATCCTATGGAAGGAAATTCAAGTTACCGGTAAGTACGGTTAAAATTACTTTTGAGGATCAGTACTGGGCTGAAACATGCAGCACTGAGGTCTCTCCTGATAACAGGTGAGTAAATCGGAATTCGTATTTCGGCTGATTTTAGAGGAATATTTTAAAGTTCCAAAACTCCACACTTAGAAGAATTTCCAAGTGAAACCAGTCAATGTTAGCCTATGGAAGGAAATTCAAGTTACTGGTAAGTACGGTTAAAATTACTTTTCAGGACCAGTACTGGGCTGAAAGATGCAGCACTGAGGTCTCTCCTGATAACAGGTGAGTAAATCAGAATTCGGATTTCGGCAGATTTTAGAGGAATATTTGTATGTTTCAAAAATCAAAACTTAGAAGAATTTCCAAGTGAAACCAGTCAATGTTAGCCTATGAAGGAAATTCAAGTTACCGGTAAGTACGATTAAAATTACTTTTCAGGATCAGTACTGGGCTGAAAGATGCAGCACTGAGGTCTCTCCTGATAACAGGTGAGTAAATCGGAATTCGTATTTCGGCTGATTTTAGAGGAATATTTTAAAGTTCCAAAACTCCACACTTAGAAGAATTTCCAAGTGAAACCAGTCAATGTTAGCCTATGAAGGAAATTCAAGTTACCGGTAAGTACGGTTAAAATTACTTTTCAGGATCAGTACTGGGCTGAAAGATGCAGCACTGAGGTCTCTCCTGATAACAGGTGAGTAAATCGGAATTCGTATTTCGGCTGATTTTAGAGGAATATTTTAAAGTTCCAAAACTCCACACTTAGAAGAATTTCCAAGTGAAACCAGTCAATGTTAGCCTATGAAGGAAATTCAAGTTACCGGTAAGTACGGTTAAAATTACTTTTCAGGACCAGTACTGGGCTGAAAGATGCATCACTGAGGTCTCTCCTGATAACAGGTGAGTAAATCGGAATTCGTATTTCGGCAGATTTTACAGGAATATTTTAAAGTTCCAAAACTCCACACTTAGAAGAATTTCCAATTGAAACCAGTCAATGTTAGCCTATGGAAGGAAATTCAAGTTACTGGTAAGTACGGTTAAAATTACTTTTCAGGACCAGTACTGGGCTGAAAGATACAGCACTGAGGTCTCTCCTTATAACAGGTGAGTAAATCGGAATTCGTATTTCGGCTGATTTTAGAGGAATATTTGCACAATGGTGAAGGGAGGGGGCGGGGCCTGAGGTGACATCTGTGCAAACGCACCCCGTGGCGCGTTTTAAGTTGGGGGATTAAGTCCCCTTGAATCCTGAGGGTCCCTAGGGGCCAACTAGCCCACCAGGAAGCTCCAATATGCGCCAGGGGCTGCGTTGCAGAGACGTGTAGAGAGGCCACACCCCTTTTACACCTCTCTGCAACGCAGCTCTGTGGCGCTTTCTGGATGTACCTGTTGGGCTAGTTGGCCCCCAGGGACCCTCAGGATTGAAGGGGATTTAATTCCCCATCTTAAAACGCGCCACGGGGCCTGTTTGCACACATGTCACCTGAAGCCCCGCCCCTCCCTTCACCACTGTGCAAACGCGCCCCGTGGCGCGTTTTAAGTTGGGGGATTAAGTCCCCTTGAATCCTGAGGGTACCCGGAGTCCAACTAGCCCACCATATACCTCCAAAAGCGCCACAGAGCTGCGTTGCAGAGAGGTATAAAAGGGGTGTGGCCTCTCTACACGTCTCTGCAAGGCAGCCCCTGGCGCATACTGGAGGTTCCTGGTGGGCTAGTTGGCCCCCAGGGACCCCCAGTATTCAAGGGGAATTTGTTCCCCTCTGCAAACGCGCCAGGGGCGCGTTTGCAGAGTGGTGAAGGAAGGGGGCGGGGCCTGCGGGCCCGATCGTTTTTTTTTTTTTTTTTTTTGTCCCCTGAAGGGGGGCTGTGTGGCCCCCCTTCCTTTTTTCTCTTTTTGGGCCCTGGGGACCCCATCCCCCAGGGCCTTACCCCTTTTTTTAAATTACAAAAAAAAAAAAAAAACGGGAAGGGGGCCGCGTGGCCCCCCTTCCCTGGGCCTGTATTGGCCCCGGGGACCCCATCCCCCGGGGCATGGCCTCTATATTTATTATTTTGAGGGGGGCAGCGTGGCCCCCCTCCTCTGGCCATTTTAAGGCCCCGGGGACCCCATCCCCGGGGCCGGCCTTTCCATTTTTTTTTTCCATTTTTTTTTCTTTTTTGGAGAGGGGGCCGCGTGGCCCCCCTCCCGGGCCACTACTTGCCCCGGGGACCCCATCCCCCAGGGCTGGCCCTCTCCGTTGGGGACTGTGGGGGGTCCCCAATCCCCCACAGTCCCGCCGGCTCCCCACGTCCCTTGGGAGCCGGCATTGCTGTTCCACATGGGGAGCAGCTGACATGCTGCTCCCCATGTGGAAAGCAATCGCTTTGGATATTGGAAGAGAGAGCAGGTTTCCTGCTCTCTCTTCCAATATCCAAAGCAGTTTGCTATGGCAGGACGGGAGCCGCGAGGCTCCCGTCCTGCCATAGCAAACTACAGTGTCCCGGGGTAGGCACCCCGGGACACTGCAGGAGCCGGCCCTGGGGGTGGTGGTCCCCAGGGCCATCAAGGGCTCCAGGAGGGGGCCGCGCGGCCCCCTCCCATTCAGTACACAGCCCCGGGGAGGTGGTGGTCCCCGGGGTTCTGGGGTCCGTAACGGACCCCCATATTAAAATGTTTAGTGCCCCGGGGAGGTGGCGGTCCCGGGGCGTGTGGGGGCTGGAGCCCCCCCACACTGGTTTTATTTTTAATTAAAAAAGCCCCGGGGAGGTGGTGGTCTCCGGGGCTGCGGGAGGGCTCAGAGCCCTCCCGCACCATTTTTCAAAAAGCCCCGGGGGTGGCGGTCCCCGGGCTTGGGGGCCCTTTGAGGCCCCCACACATTAAATTATCCCCCCCACCATGCCCCCGGGACTTGGGCCACCCGGGGGCCAATTAACATCGAAGCGCGGGAGACCGCGATTCGATTTTTCTCGGCAGGATTCGCGCACCCTGAGCGCATCCTGCCGATTTAAAAATTTTTTTTTTTTTTGCCCAGGGGTCCTTGTGGGACCCCTGAGCAAACCTAGGGGTCAGGGTGTTTCTACCCTGCTCCCTTTGTGCGCTTTGCGCACTTGTTTCTGTCCCTCGGTTCTACCGAGGGACAAAATGGCTGCCAACATTTCCTGAATCGGAATGTTGACAGCCAGCTGACAGCCAATTAACATGCAGCTCGTGATCGGGACGGTGCGCGCAGGGTGCGCTGAGGGTACGCGGACCCTACTCGGCCATAGATATCACTAACTTTTTACTTTTCATTTTCTCAGCAACTACTGAACGGATTTACACCATTTAACAAAAGGGTTCTTTCTGAACCAAGAACTACCTCTTTGCCAAATTTGGTGTAATTCCGTTCAGCAGTTCGGGCTGTAGCCGTGTCTAAAGTTTCCTATGGAAAAGTGCATGGGGAAAACGCGTTTTGGGACCCCCTTTTTCTCGGCCCCCGCTTGACGAATCCCCCGAGACTTTCAGGGTAGGAGCGGACCGGAGCGGGCCACAAAGTTTGAAAATTTCGTGAAGATACGTCAACCGGCAAGAGAGTTATTTCAAATAGAATGTCGCGGATTTCCTATGGATAATAGGTTGTAACTATAACTATCTACTGGCGACCGCCAGTAGATTATATATATATATATATATATATATATATATATATATATATATATATATATATATATATATATATATATATATATATATATATATATATATATATATATATATATATATATATATATATATATATATATCTGCAGACCAGGCACACCTATCCGTGACCACAATGGACAGCACTCACGGAGTTCGTTGTAAAATGCTTTATTGTGCAAAGAACCTCCCTCCAACAGACGCGTTTCGCCACACGGCTTCCTCAATGTCGGTTAGTTTTTCATTCACGCAATTCTTTTAAAATACATCATCTATCACGTGACTAAAAGTGAAAAACAAAAGATGGACTTACACTTCATTGATTACCATTTCATGGCGGCCATCTTAAAACATGTTAAAATAAACAGTGCCTAATCCCAAAGTGCTAAGTGCTGTGCAAATTACGCTATAAAACCCAATATGATGACAAATAAATACATGTTATTACATTTCAGAATTGTACTATAATCAAATCCATCTATATCACAATTACTAAAAACATATATTATTGCTCTAAAAAATTATTTCATTTATAAATTCATATATATACACACATGTTCATAAGTGTCTCAACAATTCTTTTAAAACATTTTTTACATTTAATGAATAACATTCAAATTACTAAAAGAATGGGAGACTATTTACGCCTTGTGTATAATATAAGAGCCATTGTCATCAGTATATAAACATAATTGTGCCCTGTATGGGCAATTTAAAAAAAGGGTTATACTATGGGAGCCAATGAAGTATTGGATTGGAAAGCAGCTAGATTTTAAGATTGTTATTCATCTAAGGATATCTCTTCATCTTTTTTGGTTTTCATTTTTATTTTTATATTTTGTTTATTGTTTTACCCCAAATGTACCCACATCTCCTCATCATTATTCAGTCCAATCGGCATCTTGGTTTGAAGGTCAATGATATATTTAGATTCCAAGATGCGTAACTGCTGCACTCTGTTGCCACCTCTCTCCTTTTTATTGATCTGATCAATACAATAAAATCTAAGGAGGTCCCTGTTGCTTTGATGGAATTTTTCAAAATGACGCGCAACAGGGTACGTAGCGTCTTTATTAGTGATGGCTCGCATATGTTCCAAAACGCGTTTTTTGTTGGATGAATAGTACTACCAATGTAGCGCTTGGAACATGGGCATATTAGACAGTAGACTGTAAAATCGGAGTTGCAGTTCAAAAATTTCTCAATCTTACGGATGGGCCTCGGATCCCCTGGCCTACCTGGATAATTTACAACTTTACTACTCTGTTTACAGGCTTTACATCGCTGACAAGGATAAAAACCCGCTATATTTAAGCGATTCAAGGGTTTGGGGGTTTGATTAAAATGACTGTGAATCAGATGGTCACCCACTGATTGGCATCGTTTATATGTGACCATTGGTCGACTTGGGAGATTATTCTTTAAGATGTTATCTGTCTGCAGGATATGCCAATTTCTTTTAAAGATCTGTAGAATATCACTTGATTTTTCGTTGTAGCTTGTTATCATTCTTATTATGCCCACATTTTCTTTTTCTTTTACCATTTTAGGACATTTTGCTACTACTAAATCCCTTCTATTGATCTTATCAACCCTACTTTCTGCTAAATTCAGGTCTGCATTTCCATAGCCTCTTAGCCTAAAGCGGTCTAAAGCCTGATCTTTGGCTTCCTTGTAACTCTGCTCCGTAGTACAGTTCCGTTTAAGCCGCAATAGTTCTCCAAATGGTATGTTTTTTATGAGGCTTTTAGGATGATGGCTACCTGCATGTAAAACTACATTACCCGCTGTAGGTTTTCTATACAAGCGGGTTAACAAGGTAGAATTTTCAGTATAGACTTCTACATCTAGGTAGGTAACCGACTTATCACTTATACAGCTTGTAAATTTCAAATTTAGTTCATCATTATCTAGTGAAGCAACATACTCCTCAGCCGAGGAGCGGCTGCCCCGCCAAATAATAAAAAGGTCGTCGATATACCTAACCCATAATATCATATTTCCCATCCAAGAATCTTGTGTCTCTCCCCAGGCTACGTGCTTCTCCCACCAGCCCACTAATAGATTCGCGTAGCTGGGGGCGAAGCACGTACCCATCGCGGTTCCGCGTTGCTGATGGTAAATCTGGCCTGCAAAGGTAAACATATTATTATGTAAACTGAAATGGATCATGTCTAACAGCATCTTGTTATGTTTTTGGAATTTAAGCTGTCTTTTGTTAAGGAACCACTCCACAGCTTTTAAACCATCTACATGTTTGATGCATGTATATAGGCTTGTTATGTCTAGTGTAATTAACAACATATCATCATCCCATACAATTCCATCAACCAGTCTCAAAAAATCTTGGGTATCTTTGATATAGGAAGCCAGATCTCTAACTAGAGGTGCCAGGAAAGAATCAATATATATGGCAGTATTTTCTAGAAGACTGCCTATAGAGGCAACAATGGGCCTACCTGGTGGATTACACAAATCTTTGTGCACCTTTGGTAGGTGATAAAAAGTGGGCAAAATTGGCATATCACAATATAAAAACAAATATTCGTCTTGCCCCAGCATCCCATCATTTTTCCAGTCCAATAATAACTTGTGATAGGTGCTAATACATATCAAATAGTCTTTCCGTTGTATAGGACTGTAACATTCTTTATCTCCCAGTTGTCTCATGGCCTCTTTTTGATAATCCTGTTTATTAAAAACAACCATATTCCCCCTTTATCAGAGGGTTTTATCTCAATACTGGTATCTTCCCTCAATGTTTTCAAGGCCTCCCATTGTTTCCTCGGTAAATTATAATGTCGATCTTTCTTGATACTCTGTTTAGCCAAGTTTTTTAAGTCTGTGATGACTGCTTCATTAAAAACATCAATAGCATCGAAGGGAGTCTGTGGGATTGTTTTTGATTTTCTTTTAAAAGGACTGTAACCTCCAGTTTGAGAAATACCAATACTATCTAGATATTCCTCAATGTTAATGTCTGTTTCATTTGCGGAGGTATCAAGACTTTGCAATGTTAATAATGTCTGAAGATCATGACCTGTCAATGATTCCAGATCTATTTCATCATGATTTTGTTCTTCAATTTGTATCCCACTTGATCCTTTTTCGGGATGAAGAAGAAATATTTTTTGTAATTTCAACTTCCTGATATATTTAAAAAGGTCTATCCGAGTCTCAACATAATTATATCCTGAAGTCGGACAGAAGGTTGGACCCATTTGCAAGATTTTAATCTCATCATGAGATAACACTCTATTTGAGAGATTGATCACTGTTTGTTCTCCAATTTCATTTACCATTTGCCCCTTTTACCCCTGCTGCGTGTCATTCTTGGTGTTGGGGCATCTTCTCCCACGCCTCCTACTTCTCCTTGTTTTCCGCCTTTTGTATTCTTTGTTTTTATTTGTTGTGGGGGTGGGTGCGTGGTGCCGGTCTCTGACGTATCTCCCTTATTAGCTGATATTCTTGAAAAAAAGGGGATTCAAGACTCGCCTCTCCTTGGTGCGTGTTGGCCGTTTGTTCTCCATCCGAAGTTTCCACTTCTGATTCTGAAGTATCCTTATTTGTTGTAGGATTTCCTCCTAGTTGTTTCAGGGCCTTTCGTGGCGCATCATATTTCCGGGCAAATGTTAAAACGCGACCTGTTAAATAGTCCTGCTCGTCCCTCTGAAATTTAGACTGTTTGCGGCGTCTTATTATTGCCTCATAGTCTTTCAGACGTGTCATCATTGTATTTCTCAATTCATCGCTACGTTTTGTATCCTTTTCTTTGTTTATGAGTTCCTCCAATTTCTTGATCTCTGCTGTAGCCTTCTCATGATCACTCCAGGCATATTTGATAAGTATTTTAACCATTCCCTTTGCTGACTCCGTTGTGTGATCTGCCCACTCCTTTAATAATAAAGGGTCGGGATTCTCATAGGACGGCACTGTAAAAATACGCAGTCCTCTTGGTATGCGGTCATAATCTATACACCGCTGCAGTGAGGTAGCCTCCCACCATTTTCGTAGCTCCCTTTCATGGGCTTTCTCCAGAGATTGAAATAAAATCACAAGATTAGATGGGGGAGACCCTCCCGTCACACCTGCCAGGGGTTGTAGTTGTTTCGTTCCTATTCCTGGTTTAAAAATATCCTTAGCTGCTTCCTCTCGCTCCCGTAGATTTGACATATTTATTCTGAAACTTTAAATAGCACAGTTCTGTAAGTTTGTCTGTAAATTCAGCAACACCTGGGAGGCCTTTGCACACAATAATAATACTCCTCCTCGGGATAGAGACTCTGATTATATTATTATTGTTAATTGCTTGAACGAAAACAGCGAGGCTCACTCACCGGCAACTCAGCATCGCAGTGCCCGGGCAGCCGCTCGGAGTCCGCGGTGCATCTATCCCCGGCAGGAAAACCACGCCGTCTATGGTCCAAGCGGATGCAAGTTGTAGAACCGTCATGCGTTCACAACAGTTACTTCGTTGTCCATGTAGAGTCCCCGGGCTGGCGGTCACTTGAATTTGAAACACAGAACGTCACCGCCGCCGCTCCTTACTTCCCCGGGTGCTAAATCCAGCGGTGGTGAACCGCTCGTTACTGCTGCAGACCAGGCACACCTATCCGTGACCACAATGGACAGCACTCACGGAGTTCGTTGTAAAATGCTTTATTGTGCAAAGAACCTCCCTCCAACAGACGCGTTTCGCCACACGGCTTCCTCAATGTCGGTTAGTTTTTCATTCACGCAATTCTTTCAAAATACATCATCTATCACGTGACTAAAAGTGAAAAACAAAAGATGGACTTACACTTCATAGATTACCATTTCATGGCGGCCATCTTAAAACATGTTAAAATAAACAGTGCCTAATCCCAAAGTGCCTAATCCCAAAGTGCAAAAAAAAAAAAAAAAAATATATATATATATATATATTATCTACTGGCGGTCGCCAGTAGATAGTTATAGTTACAACCTATTATCCATAGGAAATCCGCGGCATTCTATTTGAAATAACTCTCTTGCCGGTTGACGTATCTTCGCAAAATTTTCAAACTTTGTGGGGCGCTCCGGTCCGCTCCTACCCTGAAAGTCTCGGGGGGATTCGTCAAGCGTGGGCCGAGAAAAAGGGGGGTCCCAAAACGCGTTTTCCCCATGCAATTTTCCATAGGAAACTTTAGACACGGCTACAGCCCGAACTGCTGAACGGAATTACACCAAATTTGGCAAAGAGGTAGTTCTTGGTTCAGAAAGAACCCTTTTTGTTAAATGGTGTAAATCCGTTCAGTAGTTGCTGAGAAAATCAAAAGTAAAAAGATAGATATATCTAGGGCCGCGGATCCTCCCGAGCACGAGCTTTATGTTAATTGGCTGTCAACACTCCAAATCAGGAAGTGTTGGCAGCCATTTTGTCCTCGGTAGAACCGAGGGACAGAAACAAGTGCGCAAAGCGCACAAAGGGAGCAGGGTAGAAACACCCTGACCCCCTAGGTCTGCTCAGGGGTCCCACAAGGACCCCCTGGGCAAAATATATATATTTTTTTTTAAAAATCGGCAGGATGCGCTCAGGGAGCGCGAATCCTGCCGAAAAAAAATCGAAGCGCGGTCTCCCGCGCTCGATGTTAATTGGCCCCGGGTGGGCCAAGTCCCGGGGCCAAGTCCCGGGGCCAAGTCCCGGGGGCATGCTGGGGGGTTAATTTTATGTGTGGGGGGCCTCTAAGGGCTCCCCAAGCCCCGGGGACCACCACCCCCCGGGGCTTTATGTATAATGGTGCGGGAGGGCTCGGAGCCCTCCCGCAGCCCCGAGGACTACCACCTCCCGGGGCTTCTTTTTTAAATTAAAAACCTGTGTGGGGGCTCCAGCCCCTCACACGCCCGGGACCACCACCTCCCGGGGCACTAAGAAAATTAAAATGGGGGTCCGTTTTGGACCCCAAGCCCCGGGGACCACCACCTCCCGGGGCTTTCAAATGTAGGGAGGGGGCCACGCGGCCCCCTCCTGGAGCCTGTGGTGGCCCTGGGGACCGCCACCCCCAGGGCTGGCTCCTGCAGTGTCCTGGGGTGCCTACCCCGGGACACTGCTGTTTGCAATGACAGGACGGGAGCCTCCCGTCCTGTCATTGCAAACTTGCTTTGGATATTGGAAGAGAGCGCAGGAAACCTGCTCTCTCTTCCAATATCCAAAGCCGATTGCTTTTCCACATGGGGAGCTGCATCTTAGCAGCTCCCCATGTGTAAAAGCAATGCCGGCTCCCGTAGGACACAGTCCCCAACGAGAGGCCAGGCCCCGGGGGATGGGGTCCCCGGGGCCATAAGTGGCCACGGAGGGGGGCCACGCAGCCCCCCTCCCCAAAGTAAAAAAATGGGAATTTTTTTTTAAAAAAGTGCAAGGCCGGCCCGGGGCCTTAAATGGCCTGAGGAGGGGGGCCACGCAGCCCCCCTCCAAATAAAAAAAAAAGAGGCCATGCCCCGGGGATGGGGTCCCCGGGGCCAATACAGGCCCAGGGAAGGGGGCCACGCGGCCCCTTCCCGTTTTTTTTTAAATTTTAATTTAAAAAAGGGGTAAGGCCCTGGGGGATGGGGTCCCCAGGGCCTAAAAATAGGAAAAAGGAAGGGGGCCACACAGCCCCCCTTCAGAGGGAAAAACAAACAAAAAAAAACAAAACGATCGGGCCCGTAGGCCCCGCCCCTTCCTTCACCACTCTGCAAACGCGCCCCTGGCGCGTTTGCAGAGGGGAACGAATTCCCCTTGAATACTGGGGGTCCCTGGGGCCAACTAGCCCACCAGGAACCTCCAGTATGCGCCAGGGGCTGCCTTGCAGAGAGGTGTACAGAGGCCACGCCCCTTTTTACACCTCTCTGCAACGCAGCTCTATGGCGCTTTTGGAGGTATATGGTGGGCTAGTTGCACCCCAGGGACCCTCAGGATTCAAGGGGAGTTAATCCCCCAACTTAAAACGCGCCACGGGGCTCGTTTGCACAGTGGTGAAGGGAGGGCGGGGCTTCAGGTGACATGTGTGCAAACAGGCCCCGTGGCGCGTTTTAAGATGGGGAATTAAATCCTCTTCAATCCTGAGGGTCCCTGGGGGCCAACTAGCCCAACAGGTACGTCCAGAAAGCGCCACAGAGCTGCGTTGCAGAGAGGTGTAAAAGGGGTGTGGCCTCTGTACATGTCTCTGCAACGCAGCCCCTGGCGCATACTGGAGGTTCCTGGTGGGCTAGTTGGCCCGTAGGGACCCTCATCATTCAAGGGGACTTAATCCCCCAACTTAAAACGCGCCACGGGGCGCGTTTGCACAGATGTCACCTCAGGCCCCGCCCCTCCCTTCACCATTGTGCAAATATTCCTCTAAAATCAGCCGAAATACGAATTCTGATTTACTCACCTGTTATCAAGAGAGACCTCAGTGCTGCATCTTTCAGCCCAGTACTGGTCCTGAAAAGTAATTTTAACCGTACTTACCAGTAACTTGAATTTCCTTCCATAGGCTAACATTGACTGGTTTCACTTGGAAATTCTTCTAAGTGTGGAGTTTTGGAACTTTAAAATATTCCTCTAAAATCAGCCGAAATACGAATTCCGATTTACTCACCTGTTATCAGGAGAGACCTCAGTGCTGCATCTTTCAGCCCAGTACTGATCCTCAAAAGTAATTTTAACCGTACTTACCGGTAACTTGAATTTCCTTCATAGGCTAACATTGACTGGTTTCACTTGGAAATTCTTCTAAGTGTGGAGTTTTGGAACTTTAAAATATTCCTCTAAAATCAGCCGAAATACGAATTCCGATTTACTCACCTGTTATCAGGAGAGACCTCAGTGCTGCATCTTTCAGCCCAGTACTGATCCTCAAAAGTAATTTTAACCGTACTTACCAGTAACTTGAATTTCCTTCCATAGGATATCATTGCCTGCTTTTTGCTGAAAAAGTTTCTAAGTGTTGATTTTTGAAACATACAAATATTCCTCTAAAATCAGCCGAAATCCGAATTCTGATTTACTCACCTGTTATCAGGAGAGACCTCAGTGCTGCATCTTTCAGCCCAGTACTGGTCCTGAAAAGTAATTTTAACCGTACTTACCAGTAACTTGAATTTCCTTCCATAGGCTAACATTGACTGGTTTCACTTGGAAATTCTTCCAAGTGTGGAGTTTTGGAACTTTAAAATATTCCTCTAAAATCAGCCGAAATACGAATTCCGATTTACTCACCTGTTATCAGGAGAGACCTCAGTGCTGCATCTTTCAGCCCAGTACTGATCCTCAAAAGTAATTTTAACCGTACTTACCGGTAACTTGAATTTCCTTCATAGGCTAACATTGACTGGTTTCACTTGGAAATTCTTCTAAGTGTGGAGTTTTGGAACTTTAAAATATTCCTCTAAAATCAGCCGAAATACGAATTCCGATTTACTCACCTGTTATCAGGAGAGACCTCAGTGCTGTATCTTTCAGCCCAGTACTGGTCCTGAAAAGTAATTTTAACCGTACTTACCGGTAACTTGAATTTCCTTCCATAGGCTAACATTGACTGGTTTCACTTGGAAATTCTTCTAAGTGTGGAGTTTTGGAACTTTAAAATATTCATCTAAAATCAGCCGAAATACGAATTCCGATTTACTCATCTGTTATCAGGAGAGACCTCAGTGCTGCATCTTTCAGCCCAGTACTGATCCTCAAAAGTAATTTTAACCATACTTACCAGTAACTTGAATTTCCTTCCATAGGATATCATTGCCTGCTTTTTGCTGAAAAAGTTTCTAAGTGTTGATTTTTGAAACATACAAATATTCCTCTAAAATCAGCCGAAATACGAATTCCGATTTACTCACCTGTTATAAGGAGAGACCTCAGTGCTGTATCTTTCAGCCCAGTACTGGTCCTGAAAAGTAATTTTAACCGTACTTACCAGTAACTTATATTTTCTTCCATAGGAATCCATTGTCTGATTTTCAGCAGAAAAGTTTCAAAGTGTCGATTTTCACAAACTACAAATATTCCTTAAAAATCGCCTGTATGACTTAAACGCATTCTTTCAACTGTTTACAGGAGATGCACCAGTGCTGGATCCAGGATCCAACATTGAGTAAGAAAAAGTAACGATAACAGTTTTTACCTGCTAAGTGAATTTCCTTCCATAGGATAACATTGGTGATTCTATGAGAAAAGTTTCTAAGTGTCAACTTTTAAAATACAATAATATTCCTTAAAAATCACGACTGTAACCAAAACGCTTTTACTCAACTGTTTACAGGAGATGTACCAGGACTGAATCTAGGATCCAGTCCTGTGGTTAGAAAAGTAATCCATAAAGTAACTAATTGCATTTAACTAGAAATTCACATTGAGCTGAATGTTGCATTGTGTTTGAAAATGTGTTGCCCATTGCAACAACTGTAACTACTGTACTTAAAAGTCTATTGCCTATGTGCAAAGTATTTAAACTAAAGTAATTCATTCTGAGAAAGTATTTTTGTAATGTAATGTATAATGTAATTACAATGTAATTTAAAAAATAAAATATGTAAAAGAAATTGTTTCTAAAAATGTAGTAAATCAGTATGAAAAAAATTAATATAAAAATTAATACATTTAAAAATTGTCATTTAAAAAACCTTTGAAATTCACTGAAAAAACCGTAGGTTTCAGGCACGTTATAGTTACAAATTAGCATTTTAAAAACCTTTGAAATTCACTGAAAAAACCATAGGTTTCAGACACGTTATAGTTAGAAATTAGCATTTAAAAAACCTTTGAAATTCACTGAAAAAACCATAGGTTTTAGGGACAGTTATAGTTAGTTGGACATTGTACTCGTACAAAACCCGTGAAATTCCCCGTTATAGTTAGTTCAGCTAACTATAACTCGCGCCCCGCAATGCACTGCTGATGACGTCACATATTACATCACTCATGACATGGTCAGTGACATCACTGATGACATCACTGATGACATCTCAAATGACATCACTGATGACATCATCCACGTGATAATCTGATGCAGCTCCTCACACCCTAATATAACCTTTGATACACCCAATCTAAATTACAGAGTGCCATTCGCAAAACCATAGACACTCCAACACCAATAACTACATACCCACTCACTGATTCTTAGGTCTACACACACACATCCACTCACTCACCCGTACAGTCACTCATACTTATGGTCACTCAGTACAGGACTATCATATGCACTCTTACTCCTATATAGACACTCAAACACCGCCACTCATCCATAGAGGTACTCACACACCTAGTCAGTCATGCAAATAATTAAACACACTGCCATTTACTCACCTATACAGTTATACGCACACCAGCTCACTTAATCATACAAATACTAGCACATTGTTACGCTCTTATACAATCACTGATACAAGCACACACTCATCCATACAGCCACTATCACAATCACTCACTCTCGCTTATAGCTATTTATATACTCCAATACACATATATACTGCCTTTCACATATGTAGTTACTCACACATGTACCACTGGGACATACATTCACTCACTAACACACTCTTACACACACTTACCCACCCATACAGTCTATCACAGATGCACTCTTGAAACCATCCACCCAGTGAATCACCCACTCACACATCTATGCACAGTCGCACACACCCCATCCACACAAACACTCAGGCACCCATACAGATACTCATAGAACCAATCAATAACCCATATAGACACTCATGTAGCTATTCGCAAATCCATGCATCCACTTACACACCAACAGACGGATACAGACATTCACACAGTTTAGTCACTAACCCATGCATTCAGTAAGATACGTTTAATCACTCACTTGTAGAGTCAGTCACGCACGTACTAAATCATCCATTCAGACACTTATACACCCACTCATTCTTCAATACGCCTTTCCCTATATATATTAAACATATTTAAACTTTACAGAAACACACAGTCACTGGATGATGTCATCAGTGATGTCATTTGAGATGTCATCAGTGATGTCATCAGTGATGTCACTGACCATGTCATGAGTGATGTAATATGTGACGTCATCAGCAGTGCATTGCGGGGGCGCGAGTTATAGTTAGCTGAACTAACTATAACGGGGGAATTTCACGGGTTTTGTACGAGTGCAATGTCCAACTAACTATAACTGTCCCTAAAACCTATGGTTTTTTCAGTGAATATATATATAGATAGATAGATAGATAGATAGATAGATATAGAGATATTACGAAGAGACGTTCGCCTCTAGGTAGTTATAGTTAGGTCAGCGTTTCCAATGTATTTTTTGTGTTGCTAATAACTTTGCCACTGTTTGACGAGTCTCCACAAACCTTTCCAAAAAGGTGCAACATTCTGACTAGTTTGTACAATGAAAGTTTCAGGCTGATCCATCAGTGGGGGACGAGACAAAGGGGGGATCCCAAAGCGCAAAATCTCCATGCATTTTCCATTGACTTCTTTAAGAAAAACTACCTCAAAAGCTGCTGAATGGAATTACACCAAATTTGGCAGGAAGTTAGATCTTGGTCCACAGATTGTGCTTTTACAATTTGGTGTAAATACATTCAGTAGTTTTTGACAAATTAAGGTTAATAAATATTTGTATAGCTGGATGGTTGGGTTCAACGGATTTGAGTGAGAGACCCTCGAACCCAATTAAAAAAAACTAGAGAGTTCCTATTGGTCCAGAGAGCTTTTTTCCCTTGGGCCAGTTCGCTATGAAAGTCAGACTCCTGCAGGAGCGAGCGCTCTGATTGACTGCAAGCAACATCAGAAAAATGTTGCTGGCAGCCGTTACAGGACTTAAAGACTTAGCCCCCTGTCCTGAACTTTTTTTTTTTTAAAGTGATATAAGGGGGTAAAATTGAAAAAAAAAAATTTTTTGCCACCATCCAGTGGGACTCCAGTGGGATCTAAAAAAAAAAGAACAAAATGTCAGCCTGGGGCCGCCCTTATTGTTTAATTAAGGGGAGGGGGGCTTGCTGCCTCCCCTCCCCAAGCTGTTTTCGGCCCTGGGGACTCCATCCCTGAGGCCTGATTTATTAATATTGGGAGGGGGAGTTCGGTCTCCCTACCCAAGCCGTATTCGGCCCCAGGGACCCCATCCCGTGGGGCCCGATTTACTAAATATGGGAAGGGGAGCGCACTGCTCTCTTCCATGAGCTGTATTCGGCCCTGAGGACCGCATCCCCCAAGGCCCAATAAATCGCTTAAGGGGAGGGGGGCCACATTGATTAACATTGATACTGATAAAAAAAAGGCCTAAGAAATACTGACCTGAAAATAAACAGAAATGGAAATATGAAGAGAGGAACACATTTAATAACAAACTCATAATTGCTAAGATAGAACCTATTACTATAGAGGAGATCAAAATTGCCCTAAAGAATAGTGCGAGTGGTAAAGCCGCTGGTCCAGATGGGGTTCCTATTGATATCTTTAAGCATAATGTTGATTTCTGGTCCCCTATTTTAGTCAATTTTTTTAATACCATCATTGGTGGGGTGGTGTCTGTAACCTGGGCGGAAAGTATGATCGTCCCTATTTTTAAAAAAGGCGATAGAGGAAGCGCAAAATGCTACCGACCAATATCCCTTCTTGATTCTACATCTAAACTTATGGGCAGAATCATGCTTGACAGATTGGAATGTTGGGCAAAAGATAAAAACATCTTAACTGATGTCCAGTATGGTTTCAGAAGGGGTATTGGAACGGTTGAACAGTGCGTTAATCTCGAGCTGCTAATAGGGAAATACACTATCGCCAAAGAAGGCCAACTCCATCTTTGTTTTGTTGACCTTACCAGTACGTTTGATTTAGTGAATCACGCAAAGTTATGGCAAACGCTGGAAGGGATGGGCGCTCCACATGATATAATCAGCTATTTATCACAGATATATGCCCATTTAACATCGAGGATATGCTATGGCCCGAACGGGGAATGCACCACACATTTTAGAGTGACCCGCAGGATTAGACAAGGCTGTGTTCTTGCGCCCCTTTTATTTTCATTATATATAATTGGTATTGATCTTTTATTGCAAAGTATAAAGCTGATGGCCCCCTTGTTGGTAAACGTATAACCCCAGTATTATTATATGCAGATGATGCAGTCCTAATATCTCCAACGTTTGATAGACAACTTCACAAATTTCATGACTGGAAAAGATCTTAAAATAAACTTGAGTAAAACCCTAGTCATGACTTGTGGGAAACGTAGAGCTAAGAATAGAAGTCATCACGTTGATGGAGTATCCATTGAAAGGACATCTACATTTTCATATTTGGGGCTACTTTTTAATGGAAATGGATCGTGGAGTACGCATATTGACCTATGCAAATTAAAATTTATAAGATCAAGTGAGGCCATCTTCAGATTCTCCAACAAAATAGGTAATAAGCCAGTACGTGAAATCCTTAAGCTATATGGTAGTAAGTGGTAGTAGTAGTTTATTGATCGACCAATAGCATGATAATTACCAGCATAAAATCTCAAATACACACATTATCACATAATACATTTAAGAACATTTCTTAAAACAATGATTTAAAACCTTGCTTAAATCAACTGTCAATTAAACATAAAAATTGCAGTTTTACAATTCTAAAAATGGAAATACAGATATGAAGACACATATATTAAGTCCAATCTAACCCCAGCACTTGTTCCGATAAAACTTTCGATCTCTGCCACCAGGCATATAACAGGTATCTAGTTAGTACAAAGACAAGCCACTTTGTTGTGTCTGACCTGAATATGTGTAAAGCTTCGGAGGGGCGTGAGAAAGAAAGCAGTCGGCAGGCTGGAATAATCCATGTTTTCCTTATGCTTCCATACGCAGGGCACAAGAAAATAAAGTGCTCTATGGACTCTTGCACAGTATGACAGGATGAGCACAGGGGAGATATAGTTACATTTGCCCAACTGTTTTTCCATGCATTTAATGGAAGAGTCCCTAACCTGAACTGAATATAAAGTGCTCGTGCCTGGGGTGGTTCAATTTCATCCATATGCATGTCAAAGTTAAAACAGCTTTTAACATTTAAAAATTGCAGTGTTAAAGTGCCACGTGCTACAGTATCATTATAGGAAGAGTTTATAAAATCCCAATATCTCTTCTTTAACAAGGGGGTCATTTTTTTGTTATAGAATGTGGGGCCTCCCACATCATATCCAAGCCCAGCCTATACAACCACTTCCTAACCCTATTAAACAAAGGCAATTGGCCTTTCTGGCTTTGGAGAGTTAGTAATTCCGCCACTGCTTCTTTTACAGGGATCTCCGTATTGTTAGTCCAAATTCTAACCCAAAACATCAGTGCTTTGAGAACAGCAAAGTGTGAAATGGATTTGATCCCTAAATCGAGGCGTAGTGGCAATATTGGTGTATTGGTAGGGACATTAAGGATTGCCCTTAAAAATGTATTTTCCACTACCTCTAACTGTTTTGTATTCTCCAGGCCCCACAGTTCGGCACCATAAAGGGCTGCACCCAGGCCTATGGCCCTGTGTATTTCAAGTGTGGGGGAAATAGGGTGAAAGGTTGATCATCTTACCCTCCTTGCTATTGCGCAGTCCACATGTTTTAATGCCAGCTCGCTCTTCTGGATTTGGGGAGTCCATGCTAAATTATCACTAATTCTGACTCCCAGGTAATCGAAAACCTTAACCTGCTCTAGGTGTTGGGTACCCAGCATAGGTTTCCCCTTGGTGGATTTGTAAGGGTTAAAAACCATAAATTTTGTTTTGAGCAATTAATCTCAAGGTTCCGATCTTTACAAGCTTCAGCAAACTTGTTTAAAATATTCTGGATACCCATCGGGGTCTTAGAGATGAGCAATGTGTCATCTGCGAATAGCAGGGAGGGCAAAGGGCTACATACTAATCTGGGAGGATCACCCCCACAGTCATATAGCTCTTTTATTAACCCATTAATGTACAAGGTAAAAGAGTTGGGGCGAGCACACAACCCTGGCGTACACCTTTAGAAATTGCTATACTATTGGAAAGACTGCCATCTGACTTCCACCTAACTTTGGCGTAATTATCATGGTGTAGACGGACCAATAACTGAAGTAAATCACTTGGGAGTTCTAAATTCCTGAGTGTGGCCCAAAGCTTATTGCGATCAATGGAGTCAAAGGCCGTTTTAAGGTCAACGAATACAACATATAGGTGGCCCTTCCAGATCTTCACTTCCTTCCAAATAAGCAGCAAAAATCTAAACACTTGATCTAGGGTACTTGTAAATGACCTAAAACCTGCCTGCAGGTGGGAAATAATCGTATTCTCCTCCATCCAATTTTGAAGACGTAGCAGAATTACTTTGCAAAAAACTTTTTGGGAGACGTCTATAAGACTTATCGGTCTGTAATTTGAGGGATCCCCTTTCTGTCCTTTTTTAAAAATGGGAATTATTTCAGCTCCTTTCCAGGTTGGGGGGATATCCCCACCACGTTGGATAGCATTAAAGACCTCTTGGAACAGTGGGCCCCAAATATTAGGCTCAGCTTTGAACAGATCTCCTGGGAGTTTATCTAAGCCATGGGTTTTCCCAACCTGGAGTTGATTGATTGCTACTATAATTTCCTCTAAGGAGAAACCTTCTACATGTTCCTTTGTTGACACTAGGATGTCTTCCCCTGTAACTACTGCAGTTCCCTCCTCGAGATTAGGTGCCACTCCAGTATAAAGCTTTTTAAAGTATTCTTCCCAAACCTGTGGTTGTATATAATAGTCATCTTCACTGACCTGCTTAGTTGAGCCCTTAGAGAGTAGGTGCAAAAACAGTTGACTATCCTTCTGTTTGGAGGCCTCAGCCAATATACGCCAGTTATCAGCCTGCCAGCTTTTTTTGCTCCAACCTGGACCCTCTTGTACATCATTCTTCTATTCTTAATATCATCTCGAACTCCCTGCTTGACTGCCACCGTTAGATTAACATTTGCTAATCTGCAGTTCTCATTGTACCACGGGGCAGTATTTTGTTTGAACGTATTAAAACTAGAGGATTTACTAAAATAATGTTTAATACTATTAAACAATTTCTGAAAGCTGGCTAATATAAGATCATCCTCTTTTTGGTCTAGATCATTAAAGACCATAAGAGTCTGTGCCACCTCTTCATACATTTTTGGGAGTATTTTCCCGTCTGCTATAACCTTGGGCCATTTAATTTTTCTGTTATTATTCATAGTTACAATCGGGGCTGTTGTTTGAGGTGTTTGATTATCAAAAATAGGGAGGCCAGTTAACTCCGAAAAGAGGGCATTGTGATCACTATCAACACGGTTTTGGACGGTCATATCCTTAACATGTGGCCACAAATC
This sequence comes from Calotriton arnoldi, assembly GCA_963921515.1. NCBI lineage: Eukaryota > Metazoa > Chordata > Amphibia > Caudata > Salamandridae > Calotriton > Calotriton arnoldi. The sequence continues at coordinate 349,679 of CAWUFW010013746.1, read as the reverse complement.
AAGGTCCACCATGATGTAGTCTATCCTACTTTTAATACTCCCTCTCTTGAATGTAAACTTGGCTGCCTCATCAGAGGGTGTCTGCCCAATACAGGCTCGCACCCCATGAGCTAAATTAAGAGACAATACCTGCTGCCCAACTTTAGTAAGTCTTTTAATGGGAGAAGTATGTAGCTTATTAATACCCCTAACTTGCTCTTCTTCCTGCACTAGCTCTTACACATAATCTACCGGCTCATATGTCGTGTTAAAATCGCCAGCAAAAATAAGATAGAGCCCTCCACTACAATTCTCTAGATAGTTAACTAACGTTGTTATAGTTTCCGAGTACTTATGGTGGCTGCTAAACCTATTATAAATGTTAAACAATCTAATATGGACATTCCTTTTGGGCCATATGAAATCAATGCCAAGAATCTCCTGGGAGTCTACCCCAAGTAGTTTAATTTCACAGTCCAATGTTGTTCTAACCCATATTAACAACCCTCCAGCCGGACGGCCCGCTGTTGATGGCCTGGCCTCAATACTAAATGTGGTGAACCCCACCCTATGTACCCGCTCTGTTGCCCAGGTTTCCTGAAACAGGCATACATGATTACTATCAACCATCCTACCCCATTCAGGATCACTTAGCTTAGATTTAATTCCGGCAATATTCCAGGAAACAATCTGTAGTAATTGTTCAACACCCACGCTTCCCTGTTGCCTGCAACTAAGTGTTGAGTTTGCATATGCTGGTTTCTGGGCTGTTTCATGGGGGGTTAATTGGGTGGGAGAGGTGCTAACTGTCTCATTACATAAGGTATTATCAGTAGTTGTTATTCCCTCTACTTGGAAGGTTGTGGCTACACCATGTGCCGACATTCCACTCCCTTGATTTAGTCAGTCTGGGCTATCCAAGTCGGTAAGGGCTTCATATCTATTGCTGATTTCCAAGGGAAAATGAACTTTCCCACTCGGTAGATTCTGGGTTAGGTGGACATTCAGTGGGGGATATAACCCAGTCGGCTTAAGATGCCTATAGAAGAAGCCGAGTGGCACTAGCTTGATCCCTTGTCCTGGGCCACACCCAGGTAATTTCTTCCTACTTTGGAGCAACTGCCCTGCATGATCTGGAGATCTGCAATTGATCACTATGCAGTCTCCCTTTGCAGCCTTCCGTAGTGGACCGACCCAATTCACTCTACGGACAAACAAAATATCATGAAAACAAGAATTAGAAAAATCAGTATTCAGTGTTAGCCAGTGGCAGACCTTGTTCTTTAGCTGAGTGGTAGATTCCTTTTGGTTGGCCATGAGTGACGGGACATTAGTTAAGATCACCACATATGGGCAGCAATCTGGGGGAAGATGGAGAATCACATCGTTGCAATTATCACTACCTGGGGAAGCATCATCCAATTGTACAGTGGACTCTCTAGATGATGCTGTTTTGTTCCTATTCAATGGCAGGCTGATGGTGTGAAGACCAAGATGGTTAGCAGGCTTATACGGCCTAATATTTTCCCTACAGGCAACTTCCCATAAATCGTGACCATTTTTTTGAGCATTGGTCACAACTATGGGTTGTGCTGGATTACAAGAATGATTTTCCACCATGGTGCCGGATTTCCTTCGACTTTCGACCCCCGGCTGTTCTACAGACCCAGGACATAGAGAGCCATGATTATTTATCTCTGCAGTTAGGGTGGAAAGTGACTTTTTTACATTTTCCACACTAATTTCTAAGCTATCGAGCCTGTTCATAATGGGTAGCAAACTATTTTATATTATTTTTTCAAACCCATCCAGTAAGGGCTTGATGTCTTGCGGGGATAGGGCTGCAGAGAGAGATGGCACAGGGCAGGAATTCGATTTTGTTGGTGATACTACAGTAGAACTATTACTGTCCCCAGTAGGGGCCTGTCTAGATTTTCTCTTAGATCTGGTGTTAGCTACTAATGCAGGCTTTAAGTGCTTTTGCTTCCTCTTCCTTTTAGCTGGGGGACAAGGTACTGGAGATACTTGGAGTCGGCGCGGAGACAACACAGGGGGGACTAATTCCAGTGCAGATTGATCAAGAACATTACACTCTAAGTCCATAGCCTTTGTTTGAGCACCTATAGATGCTTCCTGGTTCATACATATAGTGGGGACCCCCTCTATAGATAAGCAGCGTTGAACTACTAATATTTCTTTATCTATAGCTTTCGCAGCTCGCGTTAGGAAGCAGTCAAGGGTTGAGTTCTGTAGAGGCTTAGGCATACTCTCCCTTTCCCCCATCCGTCTCACTTTTGCCATAGTCCAGGTTAGCTCGATTCACACTAATTAGGACAGGAATAAATACAAAAAGTCCAACGGGCTTACTTGGTGGAGTTCTTTTCCACGAGGTCTCACTAGTTCATACAATCCAATTTTAGGGAATGATGAGCAAGGAAAGTCGGAGCCAAGAGAATCGGCCCAGCCCAGCCTTTTCCGGGCTTTGACGGGCCCACCCTTGGCCCGGGCGCGTCCCGCGCTGCGGGTGCACAAGCCCACCTTTAAGCGCCTCCTGGCGCTAAGTATCGCGTTGGCGCCTCCCCGGCGCAAAGAGTTCTGGGGGATGAAGTACCCTGTCAGCAGCAACGGTGTTGGTGGTGGCTGGGGGAAGGGCAAACAACCAGAGTGGTAGTAAGTGTATTACTGGGGTGTGTTATGGCGGAGCATTATGGGGTAGGGCAAATGTCTCATCATTACAAACACTTAAAAATAAATTTTTAAGAAGGGTGTTATCAGTACCTAACACAACGGCTACATATATTGCTCACAAGGAGACAAACGTACCGTACATTAGTGATTTGATTAGTATGGCTGCGCTCATACTTTGGTATAGAATCTGGATCAAAGATGAGACGGATTTCACTAAAGATATAATTATGGATTGCCTTACACTCGACCATTGTAGGAAAATACCATGTTTACAGCATATTTATCGACTTTTAACTGAGTGTAATGTGGCAATCGATTTCCAGGACCCCAAGACTATTTTGAATTATAGTAAAGGGGAGTTAAAAAGGAGATTACTAGTATCTAGGGAATCTGTAAGGTTGAATTAAGTACAAAATCATGCGTCAGATCCTATTGTGAAGGTACAATTTCAGTGGGTATTCAGCCGTATCTTATTTTTATAAGAAATCTACGACACAGATTTTATTTAACAAGATTAAGGTTGAGCACTTTGCACTTTCAGATTATATTTCCCAAGATGGGTAAGTGGAGTTCCAATCTACCTAAGTGCCCGTGTGATGGTAAATCTTCTCAGACCACACTACACTTTTTACTTTTTTGTAATTTTTATAGGGACATCAGAAAATCATTTTTACGACCCCTATTTATTGATAACAGATTGTACACTTATAAATCCGCTTTCCATCACATATGTAATTTGGAAAATGTAATAACATGTAATGCAGTCATTCTCTTTACTCAAATGGGGAGCTGGAAGGGGACCTTGGTATACCGGCCTCCTGGTCCGCTGTATGATTTCCCTCTTCAACTTACCGAACTAATCGCCCCACATGTAATTGCGAGTAGCAATTTTTTGCTGCTGGGCGATTTCAACATACATAGTGAGTGCGGTTCTAATGCGGACACAGGGTCACTTGTAATGGAGTTAACTACTCTAGGGCTGACCAAGCTTAATGAAGGCCCCACGCATGTAGCCGGCCATACCCTGGATATTGTTTTTTCCAATTCCCCTAATGTCTCCTGCAAATCCCCTCAGTTTATGTCTTGGTCTGACCACGCGTCAATTGAATTCTGCATTCAGGCGCCTGGGAAGGGAACCCACATCACCCATGATACCCCTCTTCTTTTCAGACAGTGGAAGAGAATTACGCCATAGGGCTTTAATCAGTTTTTTGAAGAGCCACGGATATTAGAATCAGACGACATCGAAGAGGCCCTTGACAAGTACAACTTGGCAGTCTCTAGAGCTGTGGACCAGTTAGCCCCTCGGAAACCCTTCCCTAGCACCCCTAAGCACCCCCAGAATGCCTGGTATTCCCCTCAAATTCGCGCCCTGAAACGAATCTGCAGGAAGCATGAAAAACGGTGGCGCCTTACTCATGAGGAGGAAGACAAGGAGCGGTTTTATACTGCTTTGGCCAATTATCATGGGAAAATCAGGGCAGCTCGCAAAGCTCACATAGCTCTACAATTAGACCAGGCTAATAATGACCCCAAGGTGCTATACCGCATACTACAGTCCTTTACCAACCCTAAAGCATGTGAGAATCCAATGGCCCCTACACAAAAATTGTGCGATGATATTAGCACTTTCTTCACACAAGAAATCGAGACTATCTATGACAAAATAGTCCAATTAGGAGAGCATTCCTCTTCTATTATGATCCCCAAAGTACCTGGGCAGACAGTTACCCAATTATTGGGAAGTTTTCCCTTAGTGACACAGGCGGAGGTAGAATCACTGATCCGTTTAGTCAAATCAGGATCACCTCTGGATTGCATTCCGGCAAAAACCACCACCTCTCTTGCCTGTCACCTGTCCCCCTCCATTGCACATCTCCTCAATCTCTCTCTGCGAGGAGGCCTGGTCCCTCTGGAATGGAAAGCAGCACAGGTTATGCCTATCCGAAAGAACACCAAGGCCCCGCTAACTGAGTTCTCCAATCTCCGTCCTATCTCCCTCCTACCGTTCCTGGGCAAGCTATTGGAGAAACACATAAACACCCATCTCTCCAACCACGTCGAACGGATGGGTAGTCTTGATTCTTCTCAATCAGGCTTTCGCCCTAAATACAGCACAGAATCGGCCCTACTAGCGGTCACCGATAACATCAGGATGACCCTAGATAGAGGCCATTCCACGATTCTGGTGCTGCTGGACCTATCCGCCGCGTTCGACACGGTTTCCCATAAGATTTTGCTCAGGAGACTGGAGGAGATTGGACTTAGAGATCTGGCCCTCCAGTGGTTGACGAGTTTTCTTTCATCCCACTCACAGGCGGTTAACCTTGGTCCGTATCGTTCTGCTGTAACAGAGTTGTCCAAGGGAGTACCACAGGGCTCTTGTTTGAGCCCAACTTTGTTTAACATCTACGTGGCTCCCTTGGCCAATCTGTTAAGGAGTAGCGGGTTTATCCCCGTCTCCTATGCTGACGATACCCAGCTGCTCTTTCCATTTGCAAAATTCACCCCTTCAGTACAGGCCGCTTTCTCTCTGGGAATGAGAAATATCTCACAGTGGATGAGGAGTAACTTTCTTCAGTGCAATGTGGGAAAGACGGAGATCATGCTCTTTGGGGAAGCTCAACTACTGTGGACCCCCGATTGGTAAAACCCACAGACTTGGGCACCCCCCCCTGTTCCCAAGACCTGTGTAAAAAACTTGGGTGTTCGCCTGGAGCAGACCCTCACCATGAAGGAGCATGCCGCACAGACAGCTGGCTCTTGCTTTCATGTGCTGGGCCTACTGCGTCGCATCCTTCCCTTGCTCCCTGACTCATCTAGGAAGACGTTAACCCAGGCGCTTATTTTAAGTCACCTGGATTACTGTAACAGCCTACTGTTGTCCGCTAACGAGGCTGCTCTTAACAGACTGCAGGTTGTCCAGAACACGGCGGCACATCTGATCCTGAATGCCCCGCCTAGGACAGCCTCCCGGCCTCTGCTCTTTCAGCTCCACTGGCTCCCAATAAGGGAACGAGTACAGTTTAAAATCTGCTGCACCATACACAAGGCCTTGTCCAATTCTGGCCCTAGCTATCTTGCAGATAAATTTATCCCCTATACACCTCGGCGGTCTCTCCGCTCAGGATCCAAATCCTTCCTTGCGGTGCCTAGAATTAAACGGTCCAGACAAGGTGGGAGGTCTCTTTCCTATCTAGGTCCCTGTCATTGGAACAAGCTTCCTGTGCAGCTCAGACAGTGCACGGAACATTCCCATTTCAGGAAACAGCTCAAGACCTTTCTCTTCCGCTTCTGATTCCTAGCAGATAGCCTTTTCCACAGGTGGCCCATCTCGAGCGCAGAGATACACCTTCGGGGGTCGATTCTGGCGCTTTATAAATAAATAAATAAATAAATAAATAAATAAATAAATAAATAAAATGGCCATAAAGAGAAGAAAGGATCTTTCACATCTGGAAATGTTGAGTTATGAAATTGAATAGTTTTTATATTCTGATGATATTCTACTGTATTCCTTTTTATTACTTCAATACCTTTTTTTTATCTGAGCCAAGATAATAGAATTATATAAAGCGATATGAGTTTATAAAAAAAAAAATATTTTATGACATATTGTATGTATTTTGCTTTTTACTGCTTTTTGTGAGGACCTGGTATAATAATTGTTGTCCTTTAAATAGATTTTAAAAACATTTGTGCATAGGTAAGCCCTACTTTGAATTCTAAATATGTAAACAATTTTAGAAATTTTATTATGATGAATTGATTTTGTGTAGAATGCTTTTATGGATATATTGCATATACCGAATAAAGCTTGATTTGATTTGATTTGAACAAACTCATAATTTTGCTAATGGAAGATGCAGGTAATTTGTTTCATACAAATAGATGACAAGATAGAGTTCTGGATTTGTCAGGCACTTTATACCGAATTCTTAATGAGCAGATAAATCTAGATCTGAAGGCTCTCAAGTAGACCAAAAAACACTGTAAAATTGGACAAAATGGAAATTTGCATGTTCGGTAATGTGAATGCAGCCACTTCACAAGTAAGACATAAAAGTCTACTAATGAAGGTTGATCCAAAGCTTAGCTCCTTTTCCATCAAAGAAGAAGATTAACGAGTCAAAGGGTTGTTATTTGGAGATGCCTTTATCAAGGATATGAATATATATGTGGCAACACTCCCCTCCATTTATAAGGTACAACTATAATTAAAAAAGATTGTTGGCTCCAGAGTTTTTGGCAGGACCAGCAATGGAAAGAGTCTCTTTGTCGGCCACTTCCTCTTACAAGAAATAATTACAACAGAGGCTCCTTTGGATACGGACAATACTTCAAGCCTAAATTCTATCGTCAAAGCGAAAGAGTCTTCAGGTACAGGGATCTCTATAACAGAGGAGCTGAAAACAAACTTAAAAATGTTCAATTCTGGCCCTCATCCTGTAGGGAGTCATTTAGATTCGTTCAAAACATTACTTTAGACCCTTGGGTTTTAAAGTCAATTCAAAGCTAATATATAGACCTCTTTCAAATTCCCTGTCAACCGTTTCCATATTGTTTGCTTATTTTCTCCCAATAGCAAACTCTTTTAATTCAGAAGCTGAAACACTCTTTGCGATAGAGGTGACATATTTGATCCTTTCAGCTTCTTAAGCACTATTTTCTTGGACCAAAAGAAAAATAACAAATTTCACCCATTTATAAACCTAAATTCCTTCGGGGGCGCTAGAGGGCGCACTGCGGAATGGCTGCCAGCTAAGACAGCTCCGCCGGTCAGGTCAATTATGGGATGAAAAAGAACTTTTCGCAGACACCAAATCGACCGCAAACAAAAGAATTGCAGATCGGAAGCTATCGGCTTTGCAGCGTGCGGAACGGGAAAACGGCGGCACGCTTTAAACGCGGCTAAATTGCAAAAGTAAACTGGGCGCGCAACGAGACCTGCGGTGTACAAGATGGCGGCGCCCTGAAGTACAAGCGATTCCAGGGAAGAGCAGAGCGGCGTACGAAGAAGGGACCCATTAAAGTGAGTGTACGTACTGTGCATTATGCGAATGGGAGACAGGGATCGCAATGAGCTGCCGGAGCACATTGGAGGCTCTACATAAAGACAGTGGTGTACTTGTTGTGCGGGACCACACGAATGAACCTAAAATGGCGGACAGCGTTAGTGCCAAAGGCCGATGGTGTATGGAGGGCACACACCACAAGTAAAAGCGGAGGTAAAATATAGCGTACCACCAGGTTTGAAGATCTACAGGCGCCCTGCTTCAAAGAGGTGACACGAGATGCATATTTACTGTGGATGGGGCCTTTATTCCCAGCGTCTGTGTTGGCGCCCTGACCCTCACGCCCACTGCAGCGCGCTGGTAATTGGGGGAGGTGTGATGGTAACAAGTGGCGAACGTCAACTGCAGCTTGCCATACACTGTGTGCGCCCCAGACACATTTGAGAAAGCCTATATGGGAGCCTTCTGTGTCGGTGTGAGAAACGAGTGCTGCTGTTGTCTAGTCACGAGGTGGGGAAGAGAGAGTACTGGACTATCTGCGCTAGCTGGGTACTGACGACCCCTGCTCTACGCGGCATGTCACTTATGGAAGATGGGAGTGTAGTGGATCGCCACTTACATCAAGGGACTCGTAGATAGGGGGCACGTTGTTGAAGCGACCACATATCTAACCGTGTCGCCAGCTGCTTCATATCTGGGGCAAGGAGTGCCGGGCCTGAGGCAACGCGCCGCTGACTGCTGGGCTCCGCTTCCACTGACGATTGGTTGTGTATTCCGCTGTGGTGGGACAGTGCATGTACAACAGAAGGGCCCAAACAGCAAGAAGAACACTCTTTGCGGAGCGGTGTGCTACACACCACCACGAGCGCACCAAGGCGTTCAACGATACCTCCCATCTAAGACGGCAGGGCTTAAAAACGTGGCAATGGGGAAACCGGACAAGCAACAGCCTAAACTATCTTTCGACACAAGAAGGCACACCAAAGGCGCGACGGCGCACTCAGACACTGAGCTTGATAATGACAATGCCACACGGGCTGGCATGGATGGTGTTTTGCAGGGAATACAGCAAAGTTTGCAGGACATTAATGGGAAATTAGACAACATCACCCAACGGGTCGACAATATGGCGGCTAAGCTGGACAAACACGGAGAGCGCCTGGTGAGGCTGAAAATCGCATCACTGCAGTGGAGGATGAGTCACATGTCGTGACTCAAAAATGCACAGAGATGGAGAAGCTACTGGAAGTCATCAAAAACAAAGCGGAGGATTTAGAAGCGAGATCTCGCCGCAATAACATTCGAATAGCGGGAGTTCCGGAGTCCATAAACACAGGACGGCTGGAAACTTACGTGGAGGAAATGCTCCGTGGTGTGTTTGGCGCGGAACACCTCTCAGCGGTATTCCTGATAGAACGTGCACATAGATCCTTGGCCCCGCGACCGAAACCTGGTGCTACTCCGAGACCTATTATTGCCCGTGTCCTCAAATATAGGGACCGTGACGTCATTTTGAGGCTAGCCCGAGAGAAGCAGCAGATCAACTACCAGGGTAATGCATTGGAGTTCTACTCAGACTTCACTCTAACGGTCCAACTTGCGCGAAAAGACTTCAACCCAGCGAAAAAGAAACTGCGAGAACTAGGAATAGAGTACGCTATGCTCTATCCAGCCCGGCTGAGAGTAACATATGAGGGCCACACTACGCTCCTCCTGACACCAAGAGCAGCACAAGACTTCCTAAAAAAAATCAATAACAAACGTAAAGACACCAAACGAGCGGAGCGGAACCAGGACTCGGAGTGAATGCCCCGGGTAGAGAAGTAAACACTTGTAGATCGATCATTGTGAACTGGAGAGACAGGTATGAAAATTAAGATGGCAGATGGTACTGCTGACACATATGCGCAGCTGCGCAGACTCAGGATATCGCTGTCATCCGGGAACAATTGCAGATGGCTAAGGACAGAGTGCTGTGCTGCCCAGCCACCGTTTGACTAGGGTCCTAAAAGGGATGTTGAGGCCTATAACCCACCAATGCACTTGGGATCAAAGATAGGGGCGCTGACTGCATCGGCTGGGAGTAGCTATACGCTACATGTGTGTCCTGCTCTTGTCAGGTAAAATGGTTGCTGAATGCCAGGGTGTATAAAATGCCTGACTGATCCTGCAGAGCTACAATCGATAGACAGTAGTGTGCCTAAGGATAAGGAGCAGAGGGAAAATAATGCAGATAAAGGTGCTGTAATTGAACTATACACACAAAAGCAGAAACTATAGCACTGTGGCTGGGCTGAGCCTCTGGAAAGTGCCTCATTGACAAATGTTTCGTGTGCATGGGAAATGGTGGGCATTTTATCATAGCGTATTGTACAAACCAGGTATAGCCATGTAGCGGTCAATATGGTAACCAATATGTTGTGGGAAATGCTATAGTCTGCATCACTAATGTATACCTGACCACATCCACTATGTTGGATGGAGTTGTGTGCACTTGGCGGACCCCCCAAGCGGGAGTTCCCCAACCTAAGTTAGGTTATGTTAATTCTTTCTTTACGGGAATGTCTTTGGCATGGTTGGGATGCTGAAGTGGGTGGGGGTGGGAGGGTCGGAGTTGGGAACGGTTATACAGGCCAATGTACTTGACAAACGTCATTGTAATCCAAAGTAACATCCAGTTGAGAAACGCCATTAGTTTTATTTCTAGGAAATGGGAGTGGTGCACGCTGCAAAAATTACACTTTAATACAATGCACATAAGAGACTAGCGACGACCACTGAGAGATTACACCCTAAGCGCTTAAACTTGTTAACTTGGAATGTTAGAGGGCTTAATAACCCGAAAAAGATCCGGCAAATATTTGCATACTTGGACAGGCTACAAATTGACATTGCTTTCCTGCAGGAAACGCATCTTGCACCTAACTCTAACACCCGCATCGGGCACCGGTGGGCGGAGACAATACACAGCTCCTCATACTCCTCCTACTCTAGAGGGGTTATTATATTGATTAAAAAAGGATTGCAATTTAATATAGATACTACCACCACGGATGAACTGGGGCGCTATGTTATTATTAGGGGAACACTAAGGGGGCAGAAACTCACTTTAATCAATGTATATGGCCCAAATATAGACGATCCTGAATTTTATCATGCACTATGGCACAAAATTAACGACTTACCGGACATCCCTTTACTCTGGGGGGTGATTTTAATATTGCACTACATGATGATCTTGACAGGTCTGGAGCCTCTGTAGAAACACATAAAAGGGCGAAGGGCAAATTAAGAGATATAATGACTGATATACGTCTTACTGATATTTGGAGAACCCGAAACCCAGGACGTATGGAAGCCACACATACCTCGGCTGCACACAACAGTTGGTCCTGCATCGATTATTGGTTGGGCTCGGACGATATAGCATTATGGACACGAGATGTGAAGCATCTGCCCAAAACAATATCCGATCATAACCCAGTGCTGATCTCCCTGTTAATGCCACACTATGCTCCGCCCCCTTATAGTTGGAGGTTTAATGCGCAAGCATTACTAGATTCAGTGTATACCGACACCATTAATCAAGCTATTACAGAGTACTTTGAAATCAATAAACCCACTACTGAGGACCCTGGCCTGCTATGGGAGGCTTTTAAAGCTACTATTCGGGGAGTCTGCATAAGTACCAATGCTGGCATTCTCAAAGATATACGGCGGCAGCTCGCTATGCGTGAGGACCAGCTACGCACATTGGAACATGAATACGAGTGTACACAAAACACGAAGATATTGGGTGACATTAGGGGTGTACTGTCAGAATACCAAACATATGCAGAAGATGAACTCAAATATGTAGCAAGGAGACAGACAGCAAGATCTTACGGTGAGGGTGGTAGACCTGGTAGGACCCTGGCGGTTAAAATATGTTCAGGTCATGCTCCACAGATTGTCCGGGTGGTCAGGGATACAAATGGGGAACTACAACATGATGCACAGGGAATATTGAAGGAATTCATGTATACATATGGGCAGTTACATGCCTCGCAGCCCACAGCCTCCCCAGACACAATAATGGACTACCTCGCAGATGTGGCGATAGCGTGGTTGTCCGATGCTCAAAGAGAATATCTGTCAGCACCGATCACGGTGGAAGAAGTAACAGAAGTTATCAGATCGCTGCCAAATGGTAAGGCGCCAGGCCCAGATGGGTTCACAGGTGAATTTTATAAATCTTTTGCTGATCAGCTGGCGCCACATTTGATAGAGATGTACGGGGATGCTCATGACAAGCAGCTGTTGCCACCAACACTGAGAGAAGCCATGTTAATTACCCTTTTAAAGCCTAACAAAGACCCGGAATATTGTGACTCGTATAGACCACTGTCACTAATTAATGTCGATACCAAAATCTTGGCCAAACTCCTTGCCTCTCGACTGCAACCACTGATGACCAATTTAATACTGCCGGACCAATCAGGGTTTATTCCCTCCAGGTCAACAGCCCATAACACTAGAACACTGTTTGCACTGTCGCACTACCTGACTCCCACTACTAAAGCTGCCGTGATTCTTCTAGATGCGGCTAAAGCATTTGACTCCATTGAATGGTCATACCTGCACACGATTTTACGGCGAATGGGATTCCCCCCTATTTTCCTGCAATGGATTCAAATACTATATACAGCGCCAACGGCGCGTATCAAAGTTAACAAATACATATCTGACGCCATACCTATAGCTAGGGGGACACGGCAAGGTTGCCCACTATCCCCGCTATTATTTGCAATAGCGATTGAACCTCTGGCATGTAAGATTAGACAGGGGCATCACTACTCAGCGCTTCAGTTCCCACAAAGGCCCTTGCATATATCATTATATGCAGATGACATGACGCTATATGTACGAGACCCTGAGAAACATCTGAACCCTTTACTAAGGGAATATATCAAGTTCGGGCAGCAGTCTGGACTCAAAATAAATTGGTCAAAATCAATAATTATACCTTTAACTGACACCACGCACCCACACCCAACCGAATACCCATTGGAATGGCAAACAGAACCAGTAAGATATCTTGGTGTTTGGTATCACCGTGACCCAGGGGTTGTAATCCGCGCCAATTATGGCAGGGCGATAGATGGGCTGGAAGACAAAATAGAGCGATGGATTCAACTACCATTATCGCTGGCTGACCGACTAGCTATTGTAAAGATGGTTATTTTACCGAAACTGTTGTACCTTTTTAATAACGTTCCGATTAAGCCCCCGGCAGAAGTATTTCGTAGGATATCCACCATGGTACTCCGCCTGATATGGGCGGGTAAACAGGCCCGGATCGAACTACGGGCTCTCACACTGCCCTTTTCAAAAGGGGGGTTCAAGGTCCCGGATTTTTTACTTTATTATCTATGCGCACAAGCGCAATACGCACATTTTTGGTATCATCAGATCCCTTACCTCCCACATGTCGCTATTGAAGAAGGCGATGCCCTGCCAACTCCGTTGGATGCTATTATAACGCACCGTAGGCCTCCACTTCATAAGAGAGAGACATAAACACTATAGATACGACAAATAATGCTTGGCGGGTAATGGGTCAAAAAGCACATAAACTGCCACTATACGCCCCTGCACTGCCGTTGCATCATCATCCAGAACTATCGGTTACCCAGGAAAAAGTGGGCATGGGGCTGCTGAGACAAGTGGGCATTGATACCATGGGGGATTTATACCACAATGGTGTTTTTAAATCGCTAGATGAGCTTTCATTCATAAGCAACCAGACTTTATTGTTTAGATTTACGTATTACAGATTACAGGAAGCGATAAAGATATTATATCCCTCCTACCCTGAGGAGTCACCACAGCTGTCTACGTTACAGCTACTGATCACAACTCCCGCTGCTAACCACATGGTGTCTAGACTATATGCTAAACTACAGGAAGACATAGCGGATACCACGCACAGGGCACTGGAGAAGTGGAACGGTGGGTTGGACGTACCGTTGACGGAGGAGGAGTGGGCCATAACCTGCTCACTGACCGGTTTGTTAACGCCCAATGGGAACCTACGTATATTGCACTATAAGTACCTGCATCAGACCTATTATACACCTGCAACGCTTTGTAGGTATGGATTACGAATAGATTCTAAATGTCAACGCTGAAATGCTGAAATAGCAGATTTCATACACCTTGCATGGTCTTGTGCAGAAGTGACCGAGTATTGGATAAAGGTAACACAGTTGTTGGGCACTGTGGTGGGCATTGATGTTGAATGCACTGTTCGTACATGTCTGCTGGGTCTAGTTCCGGAAGTACGGGCCACTAGGCGCAAGTTTTGTGTAATTGCGTTGCTCTTGGCTAAACGCAGAGTATCGTTGTGTTGGGGCAGTAGAAGTGCGCCAAAGATTAGGCAATGGATTCAGGATTTGGCGTATTGTAGAGACACCTTGCAAACATATGAGGAGGAGTTACCCATGGGGTCAAAGCCTAGAGATTACTGGAAATATTTGACTGAATATTTGCAAAAGTACCAAGTTGACTAGTTGTGTCTAATAACTGCACGGGAGAAAAGATATTCACAGGTAATAATGTTAAACTACAAAAACTGGATGATGGATGTTGATGTACAACGGACTGTATGTTTAGTTACATGTTGGACATTGTATGTCTTTGAAAATGTCAATAAAATTATTATTATTTTTTTAAATAAACCTAAATTCCTTCAACAACTTTGTGACATACAATCATTTCAAAACGGAAACAATTGTGCATCTCAGAGACATACTTCTCAAAAGCAACTGGATGCTTAGTTTAGATCTCCAGGATGCTTATTTCACTGTTCCAGTAGACAAAAGTTTCAGAAAGTATCTACAATTCCAATGGGAAACCTAAACCTTCTGGTTTAAAACACTTCCTTTCAGTCTCTTTTCAATACCACAGGGCTTCACAAAGATAATCAAACCAGTGGTAACCTATCTAAAGGCTTTGAAAATATGTCTGATTATTTACCTAGATGACTTTCTCATTATGGCCCAGAACAAACATCAGTAACAGTATCAACTAAACACATGTCTACAACTTTTATAAAATCTGGGTATTCTAATAAAGATGGAGAAATCATCCTTCATTCCTTCAACTCAAGTAGAATTCTTGGGTTTCCTGACAGATACAGAGAGGTAAATTCTGCAATTACCTCAACAAAAGGTTCTATTAATAAAGAAAGAGATACAAAAGACATCAGTCATCTCTCTAAGGTCTTTAGCTCATCTAGTAGGCTTTCTAGCCTTCTCAATTTCATTTTTTCAGGACCCCTTCATTATAGGGCTCTGCAAAG
Organism: Calotriton arnoldi; assembly: GCA_963921515.1. Taxonomy (NCBI): domain Eukaryota; kingdom Metazoa; phylum Chordata; class Amphibia; order Caudata; family Salamandridae; genus Calotriton; species Calotriton arnoldi. The sequence goes on along the minus strand of CAWUFW010013746.1, from coordinate 334,655 downwards.
GTTGACAATATTTCACCTTTACAGACATAATACAAATAGACGAGGAATCTATTGTGGAACTTTAATGGTGGTTAGATTATCTAGATGCGTGGAATGACAGAGCAATTTTCTCTACCGCCACAGATCTTGCCTTAGAGTTTGATGCAATTCAGACAGGTTGGGGCATAAGATGTGGCCAGTAATCAACTGGAGGTACATGGTCAGATCAGAGATCATCTCCGCATATCAAGTGTTTAGAGGAGGTTGCTGGCTGTTTTGAAATCCAGACGTTTGCAAAAAACAGGATAAGTTGTTCGACACTGTTACATAGTGAGATATATCATTCATAAACGTGGTTCAAAATCCAAGCTTCTAGGATAAGTAGCCAAAAGCCTACAATGAAAACTTTCAGTTCAAGTGGAATATCTAAGAGGAAATCTAAACATAATAGCAGAGTGGTGCTCCAGATATCTTCAAGATATCAGCGATTGGTGCCAACATCCTATGATATTCAGAAAGATCTCTTTGATATTTGGAACAATGTCAATAGACCTCTTGGATTTCCGATTGAGGGCTTCATTTGCAAACATTTGATGCACGGCAGCACAGCAGGCCTTCCTTCTGTGCTGCTGTGCGTCAAAAGAAAAGGGCAGGAATGCACTGTATCTACACGATATGGTGCATTCCTGTCCTTCTCCCCTGTGCCGGTGCACAAACAGCAGCCGTGCCCCAAAGCAGGCACACTTGCGTCATGTTGCAAGGGTGCCTGCATTGTGAGGAAGATTGTTTTTGTGCAGGAAGGGACACCTTCCTGCACAAAATCAATAATTGATGCCATTTTCCACTTTCTATGCGGGCTGCCAAAGAAAGAGGAAAAAATGGGAGAAATAAAAGTATTTCTCATTGCACCACTCCGACGCCTCCCCTGGGGAGGCGTAGGAATCTGACACATTCCCAGGTTTGCGATTCCTCGTAAATCTGGGAAAGCTTCAGATTCCATGTGTGTTGCGTGGGAACACCCACAGCAACACCCATAGAATGCGCCATTCATGCAGTGTTCTGCGTGAAAGTAACACATATTTGCAAGGCCATGAAAAGCCACGTAAAGTGGCTTTGCATCACCTTGCAAATATGCTGTGGCACATTGCGCCACCAGAGCGTCAAGAAAGTGACACTCCGGCAGCGCGAAAGTACTGCTAGGGCCTCATAAATAAAGCCCTGAATAGTTAATTCCCTTCTTACTGCAGCTGGAGACCAGATGCCCAAGCTTTAGCAATGGATACCTTTCTTTAGAATTGATCCCAATAACCAATTACGTCTTTCCCCTGTTTATTATGATTGCTTGAGTTTTAGCTTAACTATGCCATCAACAAGCACTGTTTGTCTTGATAACTCCCTTTAGTCAGGCTTAAAAATGGATTCCAATGGCCCCTGAACCCTGTCCATCAAACTCGCAACATGATTCTCAATCAACCCCTCCTCCTGGTGGCCTGGAAAGTTTTGAGTTATCCTGAAGAACCCCAGGAATTTCAGCAGAGGCTGCTCAATTTATCTGTCAGTCATGGGTTCTGGAAACCTACAGACTTTACAAATCCACTTGAATGGTCTGGAATACCTAGTGTCTGGCTAGGGATTCAGATCCATTTTAAGTGGATGTAACATTAATAGGCAATTTCTTACACTCTCTCACTTCCCAATCTGGGTTTGTAAATTGCTGCTACACACCCGTGAGGGTTTCAAGGCAAGGGGGGGGCTGCTAATCCATCTGAGCGATGGGGGACAGTCGAAGAGCCAGGTCTTGAGGTCCTTCTGGAATTGCTTCAGCAACGGGGATTGTCTGAGATGGAGTTCCAGGTCTTGGCGGTGAGGTAGGAGAAGGATCTTCCTCCGGTTCTAGTCTTGTGGATCTGAGGGACAGTGGCTAGGGCCAGCTGGGCGGAGCGGAGGCGTCTGGTGAGTACGTGGAATGAGAAGTGGTGGTTCAGGTATGCTGGTCCTGCATTGTGGAGGGCTTTGTAGGCGTACGTGAGGAACTTGAAAGTGATTCATCTGTTGACTGGGAGCCAGTGGAATTCTCGGAGGTGTTCTGTGATATGGCTGTGGTGGGGATGTCGAGAACCAGCCAGGCTGCAGCATTTTGGACGTTCTGTAGTTTCCTGAGGAGTTTCTGGGTAACGCCGGCAGAGAGTGCGTTGCCATTGTCGAGTCTGCTGCTGATGAGTGCGTGGGTGACCATTTTTCTGGATTCGGTGGGGATCCTTCTGAATGACTTTCGAAGCTGGTGGAGCATGTGGAAGATGATGAGGAGACGGCATTGATCTGACGGCTCATTGTGAGCGAGGAGTCCAGTATGATGCTGAGGCTTCGTACGTGGTCCATGGGGGTGGGCAGGGTTCTCAGTGTGGAGGTCCTCCAGGTGTCGTCCCAAGCTGAGGGGTGGGTCCCAGGAGGAGGACTTCAGTCTTGTCCGAGTTGAGTTTGAGGCAACTGTTTTTCATCCAGGTTGTGATGGCCTTCATCCCTTCTGTGGAAGTTGTTTCTGGCAGTTGTGGGTTTGTTGGTGAGGGAGAGGATGAGTTGGGTGTCATCGGCATAGGAGACAATGTTGAGTTTGTAGACCTTGACGATGGCTGCAAAAGGGGCCATGTAGATGTTGAAGAGGGTGGGGATCAGGGAGGAGCCCTGCGGTACTCACAGCTGAATTCCATGGGTTAGGAGAGGAACGGAGGTAGTGTGACTCACTTTACTCGACCAGTGGGGAAGCAGTGACTCCAATCCAGGGCTCTGTCGTGGATGCCGGCGTCGTGGAGTCTCGTGATTAGGATGCTGTAGGAGACGGTGTTGAAGGTGGTCAAGAGGTCCAGAAGGATGAGGGCTGCAGTTTTGCCCCCAGTCAAGGAAGGAGCGGATGTCGACGGTGGAGACGAGAAGTGCGGTCACGGTGCTGTGGTTGCTTCTAAAGCCGGATTTGGAGATGTCCAAAATGTGGTTTGCTTCGAGGAACTTGGAGAGTTGGGCGTTGATTGCCTTTTCGATGACCTTGGCTGGGTAGGGCAGCAGGGAGATGGGTCTGAAGTTCTTGAGGTCTGTCAGGTTGGCGGATGGTTTCTTTAGCAGAGGGTTGATCTCGGTGTGCATCCAGTTGTCCAGGAAAGCGGCGGTTTCGATGGAGCAGTTGATGGTGCAGCGAAGCTATGGGGCAATGGCGGTGGCTGCTCTATGGAAGATGTGTTGTGGGCATGGGTCCGAGGGGGCTCCGTAGTGGATGCTTTTCATGTGCTTGAGAGTGTTGTATGTGGTGAGCGGGGTCCAGTTGAGCAGGATCTGTTGGGGTGTGGCGTGGTTGGGTGTGGTGGTGTCGGGCATGGTGGGAGGGTCTTGGGTGTTGAAGCTGTCATAGATCTGCCTGATCTTTTGGTGGAAGAAGGCGCCGAGTTTGGCGCAGAGGTCCTAGGAGGTCCGTGGTTTCGCTGTTGGGCCTGGCAAATTCCTTTACGATGGCGAAGAGTTCTTTGGTGTTGTGTGCGTATATTCTGTCCTGGAGGGCCGTTTTCTTTGTAGTTTTGAGGAGGAAATGGTGTGCAGTGATTGCGGTTTTGAAGGGTGTGTGGGTTTTCAGGGTTTTGCTGTTCCTCCATATCTTCTCTAGTCGTCTGCAGGTGCATCTGGACTCATGGAGGGCGGGAGTGAACCAGCTGGCTTTCTTGGGGTGTTGCTTGCCGGGTGCCTTCTTGAGGGGTGCCAGTCTGTCGGAGCAGTTGGAGAACCATCGGTGGAGGTTGCTTGCAGCGGTATTGGCGTTGGCGGATGTCGGCGGTGAGGTAGTGCTCAGGGAGGTGGTGAGATTTCTTTGCTGACCTTGCTCCAGCTACGGCCAGGGGGGCAGTGAGGGTGTTAGTGTACAGTAGGTTTGGTGAAGGCGAAGTGCATGCAGTGGTGGTCGGTCCAGAGGAGTTCAGTGGTGTGGCTGTAGGTGATGTTTCCGCTGGCGGAGAATATGGGGTCAAGCATGTGTCCTGCTATGTGGGTTGGAACAGTGACTAGCTGCTTGAGTCCTACGTTTGCGAGGTTCTCCAGAAAGGATGCGGTGTTCTGGCTGTTGGGGTTGTCTAGGTAAAAGTTGAGGTTGCCGAGTAGGATGTAATTAGTGGATGCGAGAGCCTGGAGGAGGCGATGAAGTCGGTGAAGGGCGGGCAGGGGCCAGGTGGTCTGTAGATGCTGGTGCCGTGGAGGGTTGTGTTGGGGTTGGTCTGGATCTGGAAGTGGAGGTGTTCCATTGTTGTTGTTGGTTCGTTCAAATGGGTGGTCTGGCGGAGGATGTTTTTGTGGATGATGGCGATGCCTCCTCCTGGTCGGTTGGTGCGGTCCTTGTGGGTGATCTTGTAGCCATCGGGGATGGCGGTGGCGATGTCCGGGCCAGAGCTGGGGTTTGTCCAGGTTTTTGTGATGAAGGCAATGTTGGGAGAGGAGATGTCGAGGAAGCCCCATATTTCTGTGGCATGTTTGTGGAGGGAGTGCACATTGAGGAGGATGCAGCTGAGCTGGTTGGGTTCACTGTAGGTCGGTTAGGTGGCAGGGGCATCTGGAGTGCAGAGGTGGGACAAGGTGCAGCTGCAGTTACGGCAGGAGAAGGGTCCTTGGGTGTTCTTCGGCAATGCTGTTATGTGCTGGATTGAGGGCCTAACATAGGTGCGCTGTTTCAGAGGCTCAAATCCTTCGTGCCACAGAGACAGGCAGGACCTTTCCCCTACATTGGCCCTCCTTTTACAAATAACGAGCAACAGAGTCTGTCCCTTATCTGACGTGTGCTCTGGGTGCAGAAGACGGTCCATTCTACATACGTCATATCCATGCCCAAAAGTGACTAACTTAAAAAAGACCCTTCGCTCTTGGGATTTTCCCTAGCACAGGATTATTGATTTCTCCAAGGTCTCATTAAATATGCATGAACCACTATTTCCCAAGGGTTCATTCCTGATGTCTTCCTCTGACCGACTGTACGTCAGTATTAACACTCCAAGGCATCTATCAAGTATAAATATACCTCCCTTTGCCCAAGCAAACTAGAGAGGACCGAGACTTTCCATGCCGCCACTCTGACCTGAGACGCTGCAACCTGCATCATGCCACAGCTCCAGCTGGCAGAGGTCCCTCCACCCATCCTGGGGTGTCCAGCTCAACACCAGGATGAAGTCCCACTAAGGTAATGGGGTTAGACTAAATCCTAGGGGGATTCTTGGCTCTCTAAGACCTACACACATGCTAGGTACACTTAGGTACATCTAGTTAGGCATCATAGGGGTATAGGCTTTATCTTAATGCATTCTGCATTTCATGTATGTGTTCATTACTATTGCACAATGGTAAAACTGTACCATGCATTTTTATTTAACTGCACTGCTGGCCATATTTCTCTGCTACTGTCCAACAGTTGTCGCAGCACATATAACCAGTACTAGAACAACAACTGTGCAATACATTTTATTGTAAACACACCCGACTGTTTCTTCTATGTACTTCTCTGAGATGAGTGACTGAATGAAAAGTAGTATATTGTTTCCACGGTCCTGAGGGATCAGGGTTTTATGTTATGTGGTTGCCAGAAACTATTCCCTTCTTGTCTTCAAGAAGTTTCTAGCGGCCTCTGAGCTAGCTGGCACAGGTAATTAAGTTTAATATAATCGATAGGGACATACCGACCTTAGTCCTATGTCAAACCTATAGGTTATATTATTCCAATGCGCAGAGCCTATTAGGGAAATAGGAACTACACTACATGACGCCCAAACGTGAATTTGGCACTTATTTAACAGTAGAATCTGAGTAGTTCAGTCATGCTTATTCTCAGAGACCCCTACTCACAAAACGCCAGAGACGTCTGGAGTGGGTAGGCACAAAATTCCGCCACAGCTGAGTAGGCAATCTTCCTATGAATTGGCTGTAGGTTAATCAAGCTTGAAGGAAAAAGTTCCCGAACAATTGTGCCATTTAAAACCTTATCTTAAAACCCTTTTTAGGACATTTTGTTTTCACAACACAATGTCTGTCGAGGCAGCTGCTCCTGTCACTGGGACACAGGTCTCAAACGACGAAGAGGAAGCAAATGCAATACATTTTGCACCCAAAATCAGGCATACACTCACACAAAAACCCTCAGACATGGTTTAACAGACCGAGAGGGTACAGTGATATTAATAGAGGCACACAAAGATTATCAAACAGATGTGTTCTATTCTTGGGTTACATTCCCAGCAGTAAATGCAACAACTCAGACTTTTCATTCTTACATACATGAAAAAGTCCCAGCGGTCTACACTCCGTTCGAGGAGATTAAGATTCCGCACACTGACCAGGACCACAATTTCTGGTTTAATGGCGCCCTACAACAAATAAATATAACCAGGCTCGGTCCACTAGGTAGACCAGGAGCTACATGGCCGACATTAACCGGCTACACACCACATCCTGACATTGATATAATGCCACAAGATGCACTGCTCCTACAACACAAAGAGTTGGTAAAACTCTTAAAGAGCCATGACACAACTCGTCATGAGGACACTTGGTGTCCAGCCCACAGTAGCTACAAATAACACAGCTCCAACACAGAGCACCGCTACTAAAATCACTCCACAAACTTTACACACAGTAATGGGCAAACTGCCCACAAAATGTGAACAGATTCCTTTCTGGGGAGCTCAGAAAATTATCCAGTTAGAAGCAGTATTTCCAAATACCACACCATTTGAAAGCATATAATGCTAACACTCTGCTTGCCCATGCGGATCACACCACAGTTAGAGGACTGCACCACTTGGGGTACAGTCTTTGCTGCCATATATACCAGGACTCATGGTATTCCTTCCTTAGCAGTAATTCCAGATTTCTTACGACAGATACAGAACAAGTATGGAGCTGAACCAGCTCTGACCTTAGGTATGAAATTACTAGGTAACTACGACCAAGTATCAATAATAATACTAGCTAACATTAAAGGGGAAGCAGCTTCAGTGGCGATCCGCCAACACCTAAGAGAGGTCAGTCTTATAGACCAACCACAAGAACTTCCCAAAAGAATTGAAACTGCATATGCAGAACTGGGAAGGGACAGTTTGGGTGGGAAAGCTTTTAAAACCACAGCTAATGGGCAGTCCTGAGAAGGACAATTCTAAGCAGACACCTACTTCTTCTAAAAAGAAGTGGGATAATAATAAAAACAATTTTTCAGAAAAGATTCTCAGTCCCGAGGTAGATCTCCTCAACAGGAGCCCTCTGCAAAGAGGTATAACCTTAGGAATAGGGATAATATTAGGAAACCTGACAGGTATCAGGATACTGATACACATTCCTCACGACAAACACAGGGAGAGAAGGAAAGTCAGCACACAAAGAAGAGCGCAAGCAGTCCAGGGACAAGCACGCTCAGGACTCTTCTAACACAGAAGACAAGACACAATCCAAACGTCAATTTAAAAAGAAGGAAGTTGCAGGTCTCAAAGTTAGACATGCACAGAATCCTAAGGACTCAACGTGGAGAAGTGTGGCTCAATGGTTAGAGCGGCAGACCCTGATGCAGAGATCTGGCCTGGGACCAGGGTTCAATTCCCGCCTCGGCGGGTCTTGGGCTCAATTTCCTCGGACCTGATAATTCTCGCCTCGGTGCCTATTCTAATCATGGGTCCCACTCTGCAACTCTGGGCAATAGCTTGCTTAATCTCCACAACGGCCCCAACAGCGCTGGGATGCCTGGCTTCACCCTGGGGGTGCCCAGGAGTGGACATTTCACAGGGAAAAGCCAGGAAGGGTTCCACAGCGGTATGCGTACAGCGCCTGGACACCCCTTTGGGGGTATGGGTGCGCTTTACAAGTACAAATTTCATTTCATTCATTTCATCTTCTGAATGGGGAATGGGCTCAGACAATGCTAGACAGAGCGGCAGAAGTAACAATAGCTCGCCAGAACCTGAAGGAATTTCTGGTCAGCAAAATTGAATGATTACATCACGGTGGAAGCACCAGACAAAAGGGTGAGCGTCACACACAAGTTATATGAAATAACACTCCGCATGGAGGAGGACAAACACAGGAAAGTAAAAGGTCTCTTTGCAAAGAGCCTATTGTCTGGTTTTGACATACTGTTAGCAGAACAAGATTAGCCGCCAGCATTCGTCAGGGAGCGCCCAAAGGGAGAAAGTATATTTTTCCTGCATTTTCCAACCATGTTCCAGTTCACCTTAAACATACATATGCACGGGAGTGGGCAGTGGCCCAAGCTCCAGCATTGTATAAAAATCACGCTGGATGGGATGATGCCTCAACCCACCACGTGATCCCATTAATAGTTTCACCACATGCTCAAAGACAATATCGTATTAAGCAAGAAGCTAAAAACACAGGTCAGGGAGATCTTAGATCATCTTGAATACCAGGAGATCATTGAAAAATGCACTTCACAAAAGAACAATCCCTTGTTTCACTTATCAAAACATGATAATACATTTCGTCTAGTTTTCATTTACAGACACTTGAACAAAGACATATGCTGTCCAATTGCAGATAGTGCCGCATTAATGAATAACATTATGCGGAAAAAAATACAAAACGACACTTGTTGTCTCAAATGGATTTTTCTGTCAAACTATAGCACCTGAAAACAGGTACCTAACAGCATTTAGTATATTAGAGTCCCAGGGACAATTTTTGTCTTCTCCCCCATGGGTATGAGAACAGCTCAGGGGTAATTTCTGAAAGAGTTACTGAATGGCTAAAGCACTTTGATGAAGAAGCGTTGTCCTATTTTGATGATATTTATCTAACGGACGACCTATTGGGAAACACTTGACCAGGCTGAGCACCATTATTATGGGATTCGCCTCTGGGGGCTACAAATTTAATTTTGAGAAATCAAAAATTGCCCACCTCTGTGTCCTATTTTTGGGATACTAGTTTTCAAGTGAAGGAAAAAGCCTGGCAGCTAACTTTTTAGAAAAGTGTGCGCTGCTCCAGCCTCCAAAGACATTAAAATAACTTCCAATCAGTACTGGGATCCCTAGATTTTGGCAGAACATACATTTTGATTTCGCAGAGAGAGTAAAACCTTTCTACGACCTTTTTCAAACCTGACTTTTCAGTCAAACACTGGACACAAGAACACACCAATATTCTTTGTTCACTCCAGGAAGATATTATTGCTTCCAAACACATACACACACGTGTAAACTTGAACCATTTGGTACTCAGTATCATTTTGGGTCAATGCGGGTACACTTATTAAACCTTTAATGAAGGTGAATCTGTACCAATCGCATACAAATCTCATCTGTACACAAACACAGAAATGAGTTTTAATTCAACAGGAAAAAATTCTGACAACCATTCAGACTGCTGTAGCAAAAGAAAGAGCACTGGCTCATGGGATGATGCATTATTGTCGTCACCCCAGTACCGGGGCTAGCATTCCTAATGCCAAAGCCTTACATCCAGAATGGATACAAAGGGCTAATTCTTTTGCTGCATCAGACTTTGAATCCAGATTTGATCCAAGTTTAAAAACACAGGCATTCCTGCAATATGAGAAAGAACATCATCTACCAAATGAAATCTTGCCTCTTGACCAGTATGAATTTTTTTAATTTACACTGATGGGTCTGCCCCACCGGCCGCCTTTGTTAAAGAACAGATGCTGGATGGCAAGTTCCGTCCTCAATGCACCAAAAACTACCTCTAGGTAATAGCACGGCTCGGTTGGCAGCTTTAAAAGCCCTGATACTTGCACTTGTAAACACGGATTGCGAATTCCCCACACTTATAGTGTGCGATTCCTTTTACTGTGTGCAATCATGTAATAAATATTTACACCATTGGGAACAAAATGGGTTTAAAGATGAAAAAGGTGGCATAATTAAACACAAAAATTATGGGAACAGGTAGTGGAGTTGAAATATATGACCTACCAAACAAAAACTCACGTGATTAACACACTGAGTCATCAACGTGATGGCGTGCACGTTGCAGGGAATTCATTGGCTGTAGAAGCCACACAGGGGGCTGTTCACATAGCTTCCGTAGCTGCGCACACTCGTTCAACAACGAGAATAGACGGTTAGAATATGGTGGCTGTAATTGCTTCACGCAAAGGCAGCACAGCAGTGCCTAAGAAATTTCCACATATATACTCCTACAAGTTAGGTGCAAACAACATTCCATATGCTCAGATTCCTGGAGTGGGGGATAGGGTATTTCCAAATATGGATAGTAGGCAGGAATTAATCATTTAAAGCACACAAGGGCTTGGGCTCCGCATATTCAGGGGTAATAGCTACTATTTCTTCATTGCAAACAGTGCTATTGGTGGCCAGGGATCAGAAGTCAGACTATTGGCTTTGTCTTGAACTTCAAAATCTGCAAACAAATGCCAGGCTACACCATCGCAAGACCCGCGCAGGTCCCATTGCTAGACAGCATCAGACTGTCCACTTGATCGTGTCATGTAACAGGACCACTGTGGCCCCTCAAATTTTGAGGTGGCTTAAAAATATATCTTGGTAGCAGTGGATCCGTGCTCAAGTTTCCTATAGGTATGGCCTTAGCGTTCGGCTGACGCTCAAAACTGTTCTAAAAAGATTTGCGAGTCCATAACAGGAGATACGCAATCAACGTTACACCCTGACTGTGGCTCCACACTTAGCTCTCGGGCTGACAAAGAGGCCATGGAAGGGATGGACGTAATATTGCGGTACTCCTCTCCAACGCCATCCTGAGGGAATTTAGGTAGAGGAGAGGAAGGACTGGGGCATAGAGCAATCCTTAACAGCTAGGGTATTAGGCGGGGTGCTAGTGAGGTCAAACACTTATATGGATTCAGGGGGCAATACACACCCAGCCAAGAAGCTCTCTAGGAGGTCTGACTCCATTTACGAATGTGGGAACCTGATCATAAAATGTGAAGGCACAGTGGCGGATGAAAACCATTCTGTATCTATGATCGTTTGGCTGTTTTGCAGGAACTTAAGGAAACAAAGAAACAAACAAAGATGCTGTCAAAGTGAAACAGGCCGCCACTGGGAAGTCGAGGTAATCACGGCAAGACCTGTCTGAATCCCAAAAGTCGGGGATCTGGGTAGAGAGAGATAAAGATCGCGGACACAAAGGAATTTGGCCCCACATACAGGAAGACCTGTGCCATTCCTTGAAGTGAAAGGAACAAGAACTGTACTTTTGCCGCATCTTGCCGTGAAAAAGGAAAACAGATTAATTTCAAATAAAAGAATCAACCAAAAACTATGTGGCCAATACTGAGCAGTAGGCCTCATGAACTCCACAGTAGTAGACGTCCCTCTCACTACTATTCAAGAACTTCAAACTGAAAAGCTCATCACGTTTGAGAAATGAAATCCATGGAGTGGGGGACTATGCAACAATGCAATGGAACTAGTTCTCCTTGAACCAACCTTTCAAATTCAAAATAAGTCAAGACAACACTCAAGTTGCAATTTGGCCAAAAACAAATGTGTACACCAACGTTTTTCAACAAATACATCAAATAATAAAAGCTTCAACGTTTTTCAACAAAAGCATCAAATAATAAAAGCTTCAATGTTTTTCAATAAAAACATCAAATAATAAATGAATCAACATTTTTCAACAAAAGCAACAACTAATACATGCTTCAATGTTTTTCACTAAAAACATAAAATATTAACTTCACCATCTGAAAGTTTTTCAGCAAAGACATCAACTATTAATTTCAACATTTCAGACGTTTTTCAACAAAAACAGCAGAAATAACTTCAACTAAACACGATGCAATTTAAACAATTAATCATACTGGCTATTTCATTAACTGTGATACGTTTTCCATGGCTCCACGGAACAGGAAACGAAGCCTGCCAAAAACGAACAATAAACATACAAGTGCGAACTTTTGAAACTTTTTTCTTTTTCCAAAAAGATACAGACCTGGCTTCACCATGGGTAGAACTATGGAGTATTTCTGGGTTCATCTTTTTCTGTTCTAGCTTTGCTTAGAGCTAGCTTTTAGTATGACTTTTAGTGGACACTTTCTACAACACAGGATCAACATAAAACTGAAGCCACATCCATTTTAAATTCAAATGCAAAAGAGACTTATAAATGTATTCGGCCTGAACAAGCCTTTGTATTCTAAATGATGTATTTAATCATCCGGTTTTTAATTCTGATTAATGTATTTTGAACTTTCATTCATTTTCATTCATTTTATCATTCATTCAGTGATGTCATTACCTGCAGTACATTTTTCTGAAAATTGGGTTACTGATACAGTGAATAATATGCTGTCTGTTTTAGGAATAATTGCTACATTTTCAGATCATGAAATGTTAGAGATGTATTCTTATTGTGACGCTTTATACCTGTTACCTTCATTAAGGTTATCAACTCTTACACAATTGTAATGCATCTAGAAATGTGGTTGTTTAAACACCAGTAGGAACGTTGCCAAACACCACCAAACACCATCACACGGGGGTGGAATAGTTGACATACATCAGCAGGGGCAACATTAGATGCCATTTACAAAACAACAGGACAGACCCAGTTAGGAAAGTATGGATGGTTTGGCCCTTTGACACAAATACCTGTCACAAAAATGATTCCTGAACATCAACAAGGGACTCAGTATACATAAGCCAGACCTACATATAACATCCAGAGGTAGTGAAATCCTACAGTGTAGGGAAGTTGTGCCCTTTTTGGCTAGAAGCCCCAACACTGAAAGTAGTGAAACAAAAGTTTCCTTTATAAAGTTCAAATGCTTTGAGCAATCTGAAAACCATGCTTGGGCAGCACTTTTATTTTTTCATTTTCACATCAGCTAAAGAAATATTTTTCTTTTTTGCAAAATAGCACTCTTAAATACAGATTGCCCCTCTTTCCTTTTTGATAAATTTTATCTTTCACACACAAGCAGTGTGATACACCTTGGTAATACCTTGCAAACAGGAACTATTGTTTCTAATATTTAAAAGACCAGTCTGAAAAGACTGCAACTGCAAAATACCTGTTCTCTGATGCTTGGATTTTCCAGTGAAGAATGCGTGGTCATCATCTGTCTGACACTTCCAAAGGAAACGCCAGCGGCATTTACCACCAGGCTGGAACTGCTGAAGTCCCATGCTTGGCGTATTCCCATCAAACCCATGCATTCCTTGCAAATCCAAGGTATCGATTACAGCACCGGCTGCCTCAGAACCAGCAACTGGCAGCACTGCTCATTCTGTGCTCCACAACGAGTCTGTGAAGTATTACAGAGATCCGTCCGCTGCTGTAACTCTCAACAAGAAATGTTATGTCTCTCAGCCACTTGTTATCTCGATTTTGCTAAAACATGTCCTGAAACACATTTTTTCTCTTATTGTTTCAACTCTGACCGAGCTTGGAGCATTCCCTCTAAAATGACCTTTCTTTTTCTTTTTTTTTTTGCTAAAGAAAGCATGGTCTTCTGAACAGCTTGTAAGAGTTTTCAATTTTATAAACAGGAACTTTTATAAGTAACTACTGACTCTAAGAGAGTATTTTTTAATGACACTATAGATTTTTCCTGTCTCCACAGAGTCTATAGTAATTTTACATATTTTAACAGCTGCTATTTTTTCAGCTCATAAACAACACTCTCATGCAACTACCTGCCAATCATATGCTAATGCCTTTTCTAGTCACGTAGTTTGCTTTTAATGGGTTATTCATGATTGTCCATAGATAGGAGTGGGTGTTATGTGCTAGATTGAGGGCCTAACATAGGTGCGCTATTTCAGGGGCTCAAATCCTTCGTGCCACAGAGACAGGCAGGACCTTTCCCCTACATTGGCCCTCCCTTTACAAATAACGAGCAACAGAGTCTGTCCCTTATCTGACGTGTGCTCTGGGTGCAGAAGACGGTCCATTCTACATACGTCATATCCATGCCCAAAAGTGACTAACTTAAAAAAGACCCTTCGCTCTTGGGATTTTCCCTAGCACAGGATTATTGATTTCTCCAAGGTCTCATTAAATATGCATGAACCACTATTTCCCAAGGGTTCATTCCTGATGTCTTCCTCTGACTGACTGTACGTCAGTATTAACACTCCAAGGCATCTATCAAGTATAAATATACCTCCCTTTGCCCAAGCAAACTAGAGAGGACCGAGACTTTCCATGCCGCCACTCTGACCTGAGATGCTGCAACCTGCATCATGCCACAGCTCCAGCTGGCAGAGGTCCCTCCACCCATCCTGGGGTGTCCAGCTCAACACCAGGATGAAGTCCCACTAAGGTAATGGGGTTAGACTAAATCCTAGGGGCATTCTTGGCTCTCTAAGACCTACACACATGCTAGGTACACTTAGGTACATCTAGTTAGGCATCATAGGGGTATAGGCTTTATCTTAATGCATTCTGCATTTCATGTATGTGTTCATTACTATTGCACAATGGTAAAACTGTACCATGCATTTTTATTTAACTGCACTGCTGGCCATATTTCTCTGCTACTGTCCAACAGTTGTCGCAGCACATATAACCAGTACTAGAACAACAACTGTGCAATAAATTTTATTGTAAACACACCCGACTGTTTCTTCTATGTACTTCTCTGAGATGAGTGACTGAATGAAAAGTAGTATATTGTTTCCACGGTCCTGAGGGATCAGGGTTTTATGTTATGTGGTTGCCAGAAACTATTCCCTTCTTGTCTTCAAGAAGTTTCTAGCGGCCTCTGAGCTAGCTGGCACAGGTAATTAAGTTTAATATAATCGATAGGGACATACCGACCTTAGTCCTATGTCAAACCTATAGGTTATATTATTCCAATGCGCAGAGCCTATTAGGGAAATAGGAACTACACTACATGACGCCCAAACGTGAATTTGGCACTTATTTAACAGTAGAATCTGAGTAGTTCAGTCATGCTTATTCTCAGAGACCCCTACTCACAAAACGCCAGAGACGTCTGGAGTGGGTAGGCACAAAATTCCGCCACAGCTGAGTAGGCAATCTTCCTATGAATTAGCTGTAGGTTAATCAAGCTTGAAGGAAAAAGTTCCCGAACAATTGTGCCTTTTAAAACCTTATCTTAAAACCCTTTTTTAGGACATTTTGTTTTCACAACACAATGTCTGTCGAGGCAGCTGCTCCTGTCACTGGGACACAGGTCTCAAACGACGAAGAGGAAGCAAATGCAATACATTTTGCACCCAAAATCAGGCATACACTCACACAAAAACCCCTCAGACATGGTTTAACAGACCGAGAGGGTACAGTGATATTAATAGAGGCACACAAAGATTATCAAACAGATGTGTTCTATTCTTGGGTTACATTCCCAGCAGTAAATGCAACAACTCAGACTTTTCATTCTTACATACATGAAAAAGTCCCAGCGGTCTACACTCCGTTCGAGGAGATTAAGATTCCGCACACTGACCAGGACCACAATTTCTGGTTTAATGGCGCCCTACAACAAATAAATGTAACCAGGCTCGGTCCACTAGGTAGACCAGGAGCTACATGGCCGACATTAACCGGCTACACACCACATCCTGACATTGATATAATGCCACAAGATGCACTGCTCCTACAACACAAAGAGTTGGTAAAACTCTTAAAGAGCCATGACGCAACTCGTCATGAGGACACTTGGTGTCCAGCCCACAGTAGCTACAAATAACACAGCTCCAACACAGAGCACCGCTACTAAAATCACTCCACAAACATTACACACAGTAATGGGCAAACTGCCCACAAAATGTGAACAGATTCCTTTCTGGGTAGCTCAGAAAATTATCCAGTTAGAAGCAGTATTTCCAAATACCACACCATTTGAAAGCATATAATGCTAACACTCTGCTTGCCCATGCGGATCACACCACAGTTAGAGGACTGCACCACTTGGGGTACAGTCTTTGCTGCCATATATACCAGGACTCATGGTATTCCTTCCTTAGCAGTAATTCCAGATTTCTTACGACAGATACAGAACAAGTATGGAGCTGAACCAGCTCTGACCTTAGGTATGAAATTACTAGGTAACTACGACCAAGTATCAATAATAATACTAGCTAACATTAAAGGGGAAGCAGCTTCAGTGGCGATCCGCCAACACCTAAGAGAGGTCAGTCTTATAGACCAACCACAAGAACTTCCCAAAAGAATTGAAACTGCATATGCAGAACTGGGAAGGGACAGTTTGGGTGGGAAAGCTTTTAAAACCACAGCTAATGGGCAGTCCTGAGAAGGACAATTCTAAGTAGACACCTACTTCTTCTAAAAAGAAGTGGGATAATAATAAAAAACAATTTTTCAGAAAAGATTCTCAGTCCCGAGGTAGATCTCCTCAACAGGAGCCCTCTGCAAAGAGGTATAACCTTAGGAATAGGGATAATATTAGGAAACCTGACAGGTATCAGGATACTGATACACATTCCTCACGACAAACACAGGGAGAGAAGGAAAGTCAGCACACAAAGAAGAGCGCAAGCAGTCCAGGGACAAGCACGCTCAGGACTCTTCTAACACAGAAGACAAGACACAATCCAAACGTCAATTTAAAAAGAAGGAAGTTGCAGGTCTCAAAGTTAGACATGCACAGAATCCTAAGTACTCAACTTCTGAACGGGGAATGGGCTCAGACAATGCTAGACAGAGCGGCAGAAGTAACACTAGCTCGCCAGAACCTGAAGGAATTTCTGGTCAGCAAAATTGAATGATTACATCACGGTGGAAGCACCAGACAAAAGGGTGAGCGTCACACACAAGTTATATGAAATAACACTCCGCATGGAGGAGGACAAACACAGGAAAGTAAAAGGTCTCTTTGCAAAGAGCCTATTGTCTGGTTTTGACATACTGTTAGCAGAACAAGATTAGCCGCCAGCATTCGTCAGGGAGCGCCCAAAGGGAGAAAGTATATTTTTCCTGCATTTTCCAACCATGTTCCAGTTCACGTTAAACATACATATGCACGGGAGTGGGCAGTAGCCCAAGCTCCAGCATTGTATAAAAATCACGCTGGATGGGATGATGCCTCAACCCACCACGTGATCCCATTAATAGTTTCACCACATGCTCAAAGACAATATCGTATTAAGCAAGAAGCTAAAAACACAGGTCAGGGAGATCTTAGATCATCTTGAATACCAGGAGATCATTGAAAAATGCACTTCACAAAAGAACAATCCCTTGTTTCACTTATCAAAACATGATAATACATTTCGTCTAGTTTTCATTTACAGACACTTGAACACTTGCACAAAGACATATGCTGTCCAACATGCAGATAGTGCCGCATTAATGAATAACATTATGCGGAAAAAAATACAAAACGACACTTGTTGTCTCAAATGGATTTTTCTGTCAAACTATAGCACCTGAAAACAGGTACCTAACAGCATTTAGTATATTAGAGTCCCAGGGACAATTTCTTGTCTTCTCCCCATGGGTATGAGAACAGCTCAGGGGTAATTTCTGAAAGAGTTACTGAATGGCTAAAGCACTTTGATGAAGAAGCGTTGTCCTATTTTGATGATATTTATCTAACGGACGACCTATTGGGAAACACTTGACCAGGCTGAGCACCATTATTATGGGATTCGCCTCTGGGGGCTACAAATTTAATTTTGAGAAATCAAAAATTGCCCACCTCTGTGTCCTATTTTTGGGATACTAGTTTTCAAGTGAAGGAAAAAGCCTGGCAGCTAACTTTTTAGAAAAGTGTGCGCTGCTCCAGCCTCCAAAGACATTAAAATAACTTCCAATCAGTACTGGGATCCCTAGATTTTGGCAGAACATACATTTTTGATTTCGCAGAGAGAGTAAAACCTTTCTACGACCTTTTTCAAACCTGACTTTTCAGTCAAACACTGGACACAAGAACACACCAATATTCTTTGTTCACTCCAGGAAGATATTATTGCTTCCAAACACATACACACACGTGTAAACTTGAACCATTTGGTACTCAGTATCATTTTGGGTCAATGCGGGTACACTTATTAAACCTTTAATGAAGGTGAATCTGTACCAATCGCATACAAATCTCATCTGTACAGAAACACAGAAATGAGTTTTAATTCAACAGGAAAAAATTCTGACAACCATTCAGACTGCTGTAGCAAAAGAAAGAGCACTGGCTCATGGGATGATGCATTATTGTCGTCACCCCAGTACCGGGGCTAGCATTCCTAATGCCAAAGCCTTACATCCAGAATGGATACAAAGGGCTAATTCTTTTGCTGCATCAGACTTTGAATCCAGATTTGATCCAAGTTTAAAAACACAGGCATTCCTGCAATATGAGAAAGAACATCATCTACCAAATGAAATCTTGCCTCTTGACCAGTATGAATTTTTTTTAATTTACACTGATGGGTCTGCCCCACCGGCCGCCTTTGTTAAAGAACAGATGCTGGATGGCAAGTTCCGTCCTCAATGCACCAAAAAACTACCTCTAGGTAATAGCACGGCTCGGTTGGCAGCTTTAAAAGCCCTGATACTTGCACTTGTAAACACGGATTGCGAATTCCCCACACTTATAGTGTGCGATTTCTTTTACTGTGTGCAATCATGTAATAAATATTTACACCATTGGGAACAAAATGGGTTTAAAGATGAAAAAGGTGGCATAATTAAACACAAAAATTATGGGAACAGGTAGGAGTTGAAATATATGACCTACCAAACAAAAACTCACGTGATTAACACACTGAGTCATCAACGTGATGGCGTGCACGTTGCAGGGAATTCATTGGCTGTAGAAGCCACACAGGGGGCTGTTCACATAGCTTCCGTAGCTGCGCACACTCGTTCAACAACGAGAATAGACGGTTAGAATATGGTGGCTGTAATTGCTTCACGCAAAGGCAGCACAGCAGTGCCTAAGAAATTTCCACATATATACTCCTACAAGTTAGGTGCAAACAACATTCCATATGCTCAGATTCCTGGAGTGGGGGATAGGGTATTTCCAAATATGGATAGTAGGCAGGAATTAATCATTTAAAGCACACAAGGGCTTGGGCTCCGCATATTCAGGGGTAATAGCTACTATTTCTTCATTGCAAACAGTGCTATTGGTGGCCAGGGATCAGAAGTCAGACTATTGGCTTTGTCTTGAACTTCAAAATCTGCAAACAAATGCCAGGCTACACCATCGCAAGACCCGCGCAGGTCCCATTGCTAGACAGCATCAGACTGTCCACTTGATCGTGTCATGTAACAGGACCACTGTGGCCCCTCAAATTTTGAGGTGGCTTAAAAATATATCTTGGTGGCAGTGGATCCGTGCTCAAGTTTCCTATAGGTATGGCCTTAGCGTTCGGCTGACGCTCAAAACTGTTCTAAAAAGATTTGCGAGTCCATAACAGGAGATACGCAATCAACGTTACACCCTGACTGTGGCTCCACGCTTAGCTCTCGGGCTGACAAAGAGGCCATGGAAGGGATGGACGTAATATTGCGGTACTCCTCTCCAACGCCATCCTGAGGGAATTTAGGTAGAGGAGAGGAAGGACTGGGGCATAGAGCAATCCTTAACAGCTAGGGTATTAGGCGGGGTGCTAGTGAGGTCAAACACTTATATGGATTCAGGGGGCAATACACACCCAGCCAAGAAGCTCTCTAGGAGGTCTGACAACATTTACGATTGTGGGAACCTGATCATAAAATGTGAAGGCACAGTGGCGGATGAAAACCATTCTGTATCTATGATCGTTTGGCTGTTTTGCAGGAACTTAAGGAAACAAAGAAACAAACAAAGATGCTGTCAAAGTGAAACAGGCCGCCACTGGGAAGTCGAGGTAATCACGGCAAGACCTGTCTGAATCCCAAAAGTCGGGGATCTGGGTAGAGAGAGATAAAGATCGCGGACACAAAGGAATTTGGCCCCACATACAGGAAGACCTGTGCCATTCCTTGAAGTGAAAGGAACAAGAACTGTACTTTTGCCGCATCTTGCTGTGAAAAAGGAAAACAGATTAATTTCAAATAAAAGAATCAACCAAAAACTATGTGGCCAATACTGAGCAGTAGGCCTCATGAACTCCACAGTAGTAGACGTCCCTCTCACTACTATTCAAGAACTTCAAACTGAAAAGCTCATCACGTTTGAGAAATGAAATCCATGGAGTGGGGGACTATGCAACAATGCAATGGAACTAGTTCTCCTTGAACCAACCTTTCAAATTCAAAATAAGTCAAGACAACACTCAAGTTGCAATTTGGCCAAAAACAAATGTGTACACCAACGTTTTTCAACAAATACATCAAATAATAAAAGCTTCAACGTTTTTCAACAAAAGCATCAAATAATAAAAGCTTCAATGTTTTTCAGTAAAAACATCAAATAATAAATGCATCAACGTTTTTCAACAAAAGCAACAACTAATACATGCTTCAATGTTTTTCAATAAAAACATAAAATATTAACTTCACCATCTGAAAGTTTTTCAGCAAAGACATCAACTATTAATTTCAACATTTCAGACGTTTTTCAACAAAAACAGCAGAAATAACTTCAACTAAACACGATGCAATTTCAACAATTAATCATACTGGCTATTTCATTAACTGTGATACGTTTTCCATGGCTCCACGGAACAGGAAACGAAGCCTGCCAAAAACGAACAATAAACATACAAGTGCAAACTTTTGAAACTTTTTTTCTTTTTCCAAAAAAGATACAGACCTGGCTTCACCATGGGTAGAACTATGGAGTATTTCTGGGTTCATCTTTTTCTGTTCTAGCTTTGCTTAGAGCTAGCTTTTAGTATGACTTTTAGTGGACACTTTCTACAACACAGGATCAACATAAAACTGAAGCCACATCCATTTTAAATTCAAATGCAAAAGAGACTTATAAATGTATTCGGCCTGAACAAGCCTTTGTATTCTAAATGATGTATTTAATCATCCGGTTTTTAATTCTGATTAATGTATTTTGAACTTTCATTCATTTTCATTCATTTTATCATTCATTCAGTGATGTCATTACCTGCAGTACATTTTTCTGAAAATTGGGTTACTGATACAGTGAATAATATGCTGTCTGTTTTAGGAATAATTGCTACATTTTCAGATCATGAAATGTTAGAGATTTATTCTTATTGTGACGCTTTATACCTGTTACCTTCATTAAGGTTATCAACTCTTACACAATTGTAATGCATCTAGAAATGTGGTTGTTTAAACACCAGTAGGAACGTTGCCAAACACCACCAAACACCATCACACGGGGGTGGAATAGTTGACATACATCAGCAGGGGCAACATTAGATGCCATTTACAAAACAACAGGACAGACCCAGTTAGGAAAGTATGGATGGTTTGGCCCTTCGACACAAATACCTGTCACAAAAATGATTCCTGAACATCAACAAGGGACTCAGTATACATAAGCCAGACCTACATATAACATCCAGAGGTAGTGAAATCCAACAGTGTAGGGAAGTTGTGCCCTTTTTGGCTAGAAGCCCCAACACTGAAAGTAGTGAAACAAAAGTTTCCTTTATAAAGTTCAAATGCTTTGAGCAATCTGAAAACCATGCTTGTGCAGCACTTTTATTTTTTCATTTTCACATCAGCTAAATAAATATTTTTTCTTTTTTGCAAAATAGCACTCTTAAATACAGACTGCCCCTCTTTCCTTTTTGATAAATTTTATCTTTCACACACAAGCAGTGTGATACACCTTGGAAATACCTTGCAAACAGGAACTATTGTTTCTAATAATTAAAAGACCAGTCTGAAAAGACTGCAACTGCAAAATACCTGTTCTCTGATGCTTGGATTTTCCTGTCTGACACTTCCAAAGGAAACGCCAGCGGCATTTACCACCAGGCTGGAACTGCTGAAGTCCCATGCTTGGCGTATTCCCATCAAACCCATGCATTCCTTGCAAATCCAAGGTATCGATTACAGCACCGGCTGCCTCAGAACCAGCAACTGGCAGCACTGCTCATTCTGTGCTCCACAACGAGTCTGTGAAGTATTACAGAGATCCGTCCACTGCTGTAACTCTCAACAAGAAATGTTATGTCTCTCAGCCACTTGTTATCTCGATTTTGCTAAAACATGTCCTGAAACACATTTTTTCTCTTATTGTTTCAACTCTGACCGAGCTTGGAGCATTCCCTCTAAAATGACCTTTCTTTTTCTTTTTTTTTTTTGCTAAAGAAAGCATGGTCTTCTGAACAGCTTGTAAGAGTTTTCAATTTTATAAACAGGAACTTTTATAAGTAACTACTGACTCTAAGAGAGTATTTTTTAATGACACTATAGATTTTTCCTGTCTCCACAGAGTCTATAGTAATTTTACATATTTTAACAGCTGCTATTTTTCAGCTCATAAACAACACTCTCATGCAACTACCTGCCAATCATATGCTAATGCCTATTCTAGTCACGTAGTTTGCTTTTAATGGGTTATTCACGATTGTCCATAGATAGGAGTGGGTGTTATGTGCTGGATTGAGGGCCTAACATAGGTGCGCTGTTTCAGGGGCTCAAATCCTTCGTGCCACAGAGACAGGCAGGACCTTTCCCCTACATTGGCCCTCCCTTTACAAATAACGAGCAACAGAGTCTGTCCCTTATCTGACGTGTGCTCTGGGTGCAGAAGACGGTCCATTCTACATACGTCATATCCATGCCCAAAAGTGACTAACTTAAAAAAGACCCTTCGCTCTTGGGATTTTCCCTAGCACTGGATTATTGATTTCTCCAAGGTCTCATTAAATATGCATGAACCACTATTTCCCAAGGGTTCATTCCTGACGTCTTCCTCTGACCGACTGTACGTCAGTATTAACACTCCAAGGCATCTATCAAGTATAAATATACCTCCCTTTGCCCAAGCAAACTAGAGAGGACCGAGACTTTCCATGCCGCCACTCTGACCTGAGACGCTGAAACCTGCATCATGCCACAGCTCCAGCTGGCAGAGGTCCCTCCACCCATCCTGGGGTGTCCAGCTCAACACCAGGATGAAGTCCCACTAAGGTAATGGGGTTAGACTAAATCCTAGGGGATTCTTGGCTCTCTAAGACCTACACACATGCTAGGTACACTTAGGTACATCTAGTTAGGCATCATAGGGGTATAGGCTTTATCTTAATGCATTCTGCATTTCATGTATGTGTTCATTACTATTGCACAATGGTAAAACTGTACCATGCATTTTTATTTAACTGCACTGCTGGCCATATTTCTCTGCTACTGTCCAACAGTTGTCGCAGCACATATAACCAGTACTAGAACAACAACTGTGCAATAAATTTTATTGTAAACACACCCGACTGTTTCTTCTATGTACTTCTCTGAGATGAGTGACTGAATGAAAAGTAGTATATTGTTTCCACGGTCCTGAGGGATCA
The DNA here is from genome assembly GCA_963921515.1 of Calotriton arnoldi. Lineage (NCBI taxonomy): Eukaryota > Metazoa > Chordata > Amphibia > Caudata > Salamandridae > Calotriton > Calotriton arnoldi. Next base: position 311,292 of record CAWUFW010013746.1, on the reverse strand, counting down.
GGGTTTTATGTTATGTGGTTGCCAGAAACTATTCCCTTCTTGTCTTCAAGAAGTTTCTAGCGGCCTCTGAGCTAGCTGGCACAGGTAATTAAGTTTAATATAATCGATAGGGACATACCGACCTTAGTCCTATGTCAAACCTATAGGTTATATTATTCCAATGCGCAGAGCCTATTAGGGAAATAGGAACTACACTACAATGCGAGTTGGCAGGTGGCATGGCATCCGGTGTTGAGGGCAAGGAGGGTGCTGGTGTCGTATCAGTGGAAGGTCCGGAGACGAGGGTCCGTGGCGCTGGGCACGGTCCAGGTGCGGAGGGGCACAGAAGGACTTGCCTTTGGTGCACCTTTAGCGTGCCAGCGGCATGTCTGTTCCACACGGCCACCATTAAGTAGTATGCGCGGGGGCTGGACAGCTGGAAGGCGGGAAACATGGGGAGTGGGAAAGTGGCACTGGAGGGAGCGGGTCATGGGGATTGCAGTGGCAAGGAAAAAGCGCGGCATAAGAGCACAAGGAAAAAAGAGGAAAAAGTGCCAAAAGAATGAATGGGACAAAAAGAAAAAGGCAGAAAGCCAGAGACAAGCAGAGAAAAGAGAGACAGGGGCAGTGCAGCAGCAAAGCAGTGATGCTCTACCATTAGACCACCAGGGATGAGGGAAAAAAGCAGAAAAGGAAAAAGATAGAAAAAAGCATAGCGAAAGGCAGAAGAAAGCAGAAAAAGAGAAAAAGAGGGCAGTCCAGCAGCAGAGCAGTGACGCTCTACCACTAGACCACCAGGGATGAGGCGCAGGCAGGTGCCTGTGGATGGAGGAGGGCCTCTAACCACTGACCCGAGGGTCAGACAGTCAGCAGCAGCCGGGAGCTTGGGGGTAGCAGCTACAGGTGGAGTTGCACAATGAAGGGAGCAGTCTACTAAAAGGTCTGTGTAAGTGTAAATAATTATAGGTCTGCTATTTAAGCAGAACCTGTCAGAGCGGATGGGTGACCTGTTAAAGAACATCCTTTGATTTGTCGACTTTTAATGGGAGGACAATTTTCTAAACCTATTTTATCTATGTATAATAAGATGTGGGATGTTAAATTGATCTTAAATTTGTTAAACTCTTGGCATGGCAACATGGTTCTTTCTTAGAAGTATTTGTCAGCAAAGTTAACTTTATTATTGTGTTTAGTTTCACTAAAACTTCTCTCTGATGTCAAAGCTTTAGACATTTCTTCAGTTCAGAATACTCCTACAGGGCATGTTTTCATGTTTGCAGAAGAACAAAAACTAATTTATAATGTCTGTGTTCTATCCTTACTTTCCATCTCAACCCTAAGTTTTTGTGAGAAACAGTTTAAAAGTACATATTGGTAGAACAAAAAATCTGAGAATGTCCTCTTCTCCTGGGTTACTTATTTCCTTTAAAAAACGTGCAAACCTGTCTCTTCTACATCCCTAGCTCACTGGGTCAAATGGATAATGCTTTTAGTGGCTATTGACACACCCACCTGTAGTGCAACTTCCACTAGAGGAGCCATGGCCTCTAAAGGCTTTTGGCTGGTTGTGACTTTAGAGGACATTTTCAGGTCGGCTGATTGGTCTAACATTGCAACTTTCAAAACTTTTTATGTAAACCAGTTACTCGTGTTCCAAATGCTGTTTTTTCTATGCTTTGAGTAAGCATGATAGGAGCACCTGGTCTTGTAATAAAATGGAGTTGCCCTAGTTTTAATGAAGGAAAGTCTAGATTTTATTAAAGACACAGAGGCAAATATTATCCCACCACTTGTATCTAACCTTCCCATTTTTCTTCAATCTGCCAGTTGCACCAACAACTCTTTCTACCTGAGAAGTTTCCATTGTTTATCAAGTCCTCCCTCCAGATGAAGAAGCCTTCAAATTTGTGACTTCAATCATTAAGACCAACTGTGCTTTTGGATCATCTTTCCTATCATCGTCCTCCGGTATCTGCATTGGACTTAGTCAAAGACGTTTCCTCTTCCTTTTGGTTGTTATGATTATTGTTGTTATTCTCATGCTGTGGGACTCTTAACTGCTCTTGCAAGAAAGCAGTGCTTATTGCTCGCAGCCAAAACTATCAAGCCTGCATTTGACTCTTGATTGGAGATTTACTTTCTGACCTCATTCTGTAGTTCTTTTCCTTTTTGCGAAAAGTAATTTGTTTTTATCTTGGTTGCTGTTGAAATCAAGAAAAGTAAAATATAATACTCGCCTCCGTGTCTTTAATAAAATCTAGACTTTCCTTCACTAATGCAGTGGACATCTAAATTTTGTTATTTCACTGTGGAAACTTAGGACATAGCCAATTGACAGTTATGTAGAAGGCTAAACTGTTACACCAAATATCTTGAAGGATCTTGTCTTTGGCTGCGCACAACATAAAACAGACAAACTTCCTTTGCAAAGTGCTATTAAAAAGTACTGTGACCTATTGACATATATGAAGAAATGAATGAATTAACTTGGCATTTGTAAAGTGCAACAACTACCTAAAGAGGCATCTCGGTGTTAACAACACTGAAACAAAAGAAAGAAACTTGTCCCTCCAGAAAATAAACACTTATGATTGAGTGAACATCCATGTTTTCAGAAGCTTCCTGAGAATAGCAAAGTTGTCAGCTTGCTTTAGAGCAAGCAGAAGATTGTTCCATGCCTTTGCCCCGAGAACAGATATAGACTGGCCCCCACTAGTTTGTAACCTGAACTTCGGGATAGCTAGAAGATTAATACAAGCAGTCATGCTAAACTCTCATATACACGCAAGGTTTCGGAGCAAGAGGTTTCAAAACCTCCTTGACATTCTGTTTTCTCTCTATTTCTAACATTGTTTGCATAGATTTAATAGAATTAAGCTGTTACGTTTCAGATAAATGACCAGATTTGTTTTATATTTCCATGTATCTTTTTTCTAATGTTAAAACAACCACTCATTCATGTATATTTATGTTTTTATTACATAGTATATATGTATCTTTATTGTATTTCCTTTTCTTTTTCCCATTCCCTTTTGCTTCAATAAACTTTACTCTTTTCAAACTTAGAAGGTTAATACAAGCAGATCTCAATGTTCTCTGTGGCCGGTAGGGAACAAAACAATCAGAGAGGAATTTGGGACCAGTTTGATAATAGGTCCTGTTGGCAATAGTTACAACATTTATGAAGAATCCGTTTACCAACTGGTAATCAATGGAGCTCTTGCAAACCCTCTGTGATGGAGCTTTGACGAGGGAGTTGAAGTACCAGTCTCACTGCAGCATTTTGTACCACTTGAAGCTATGGCTCAGATAATTAGGCAGACCCTAGGTCAAACTATTGCATATGAAATGGAGGTGATCACAAATTCAAAAGAATAGAAGGCAGTATATGAGAGGCAGTTATAAATGGAGTGAGCAACAGCTTTGCTGGTAAGCTGAACGTCTGAAAACACACATATGTGTGCTAGGTTTGTTTTTGAGATCTGTTTTAAAAATGTGCTAGAGTTAGTTATTCAGAAGAACAATGTGTGTGAACACAGTGGCACACTCATCTGCGACAGACCTTAGTATGACTTTGCTTAAAGCGATGGACTCAAACAGGCAGCTTTGACCTTTGAGAGCAGCTGCAACAATTTGTGGCCCATGTGTTTCAATGTATCCCTACATAAATAAACATTTCTGGGCAATGGAATCTTTTAAAATGCTACCTGTGTGATTTTTCTCTTTTGGCATATCCAAAATATTTTGTAATTTTGTTTATAATTACATGAAATGTAATTGTAAATCTACCCCCACAGATGTATGCTTATGTTTCGACTAAAAAATCTTGGTATTCATAAATATTCTCAGGAGCACGTCTGAGGATGTGAGGCTGCTGCATATTCCGAGGAGTACTCATACGTGTAAATATTTTCGCATACAAAAATGTACATTTAGACACTTCCGTATGCATAACTATCACGCTGAACTGTATTTGCTCTTGCTACATTTTATTTTCTATTTATGGAAAATATGTTCCCTATGAAGAAACTCCTAGCTCTACACATCAATTTTGAGGTTGCTTACCTTTCATTCTTACCCTGAGACTAGTGTTTTCTCCACTGCCGGAAGCAGTAAGACTTCCAGCAGTGTGGGATCACCCATGTGCTGCTGAGGAGAAGTGCTGTTCTACCTGCTCCCAGTCTGGGCTAAGGAAGGCCCGTGTTAGTGGGGTATAAAAGACGACAGGGCCACTGTCATCCGATGCTTTGATTTTCTGCCTGCAGGGATTTGGTGATCTAACTTCACTCGTTTTTGAGGGTGCAGCTATATCGTCACAAAGCCCTGGGATAAATGTATTTGTGCATCTAAATACGAGCTAGGTACACAAAAACCTTTGACAATCGGCCCCTGAGGTTTAAGTTAAATGCTCTGGAATTAGTCAATTTCTGATAAAGAACACATCTGCATTAATTTCACTACAGACATTTATTGTCCCTGAAAATAAGGAAACACCAAAAAAGTTCAGTGCAACATGAAAAACTACGGAAGAACCCACAACTGAAGAAAAAAATAACAGCATCACTTGAGGTAAAACAAAAAGTTCAAATAGAGTCTGGCACACCTTTAGGAGGAACTGTTCTAGTTGAACCTAACCTGGTACATGGATGTCAACTCACCACATTTTCAGCCACTGATGACATCAGAGTGAGTAACATCACATGACCTTTTGACCCTGCTAATGTAGAGAGAGTGTTGTGACGTGATCTTTTATATAAAGGCATTAGAGGCAGTTACACCACAAGCTCAAAATACCAGCAATAAACCTTGGCGTAAACATTAAATATAAGATTATTAAAAATAATGCAAAAGGTTTCTAAAGTAGCTACAAATATATTTTGTATCACACATATATATTAATTCACATATTGCCATGATATGCTATGAGTTCAGCCATTATATGCCAGGAGTGCTGCCTTGATACATCAGGTTTGTAGCTGTCATCTACCCAGGTACTGCCATTATGGACACATTCCCGCCTGCATATGCACATGCTCACATACCAATACACAGCTCAAGATGACCAGGCCCAACCAAGGTGCAAACACACAATCCAGTGCCCAGGCACAGCCTTATGTTCTTGCACACACCCTCAAATGAAAGGCTCAACCCCTATTTCAAGCATTCATCATACATCAAGTCCCAGATTTACAAAACATCCATGCAAGGCAGCGCAGCAAATACTGTTCTTGTGCTGCGTTTCGTGAAAGAGAGAGAGAGCAGAACGGTGCATATCTGCTAAGATATGGGGCTGCTTTCCCCACTCCCTGCGCTGGAGCATTTTAGGCTGTCATGAGCCAATGCACACCCCCTTGCACCATAGTGCAAGGATGTGTGCGTACTGTAAGAAATCGTTTTTATATTGGAGGGGGACCCTTCCAGTACAAAAGCTATCCTTTAACACTTTCCCTGCTTTGTATATGTCCTTTATAATGCAGCATGCATGCAAAGTAGGGAAAAATGAAAACATTTCTCTTGTTACGCCTGCCTCAAGGAGACATAAGATATTGGCACAAATCCCTGTCTACAAATGTTTGCAGATATGGCTTTGCATCAAAACCCATGGGTGGTTGCACAGGAACTCCCATGTGCCGACCTTGGAACGCCCCCTTGAGCAATGTAACACAAAGCATCGTATAATTCAACATTGTATTACCTTGGGAAACTATCCCACTCAAATCCTGATTTGCACTGGATAGTAAATCCCAGTACAGCACTTTGCCTCGAGTTTGCATTACAAAAGTAATGCAAACCTAGTGCAAATCATTAGTAAATCTGGGTCAAAGATTATATCCCATTGGCAGCAACAAAACCTGCCAGGACTCCCCTAGGTTTTTTTTTTTCTCTCCTCTCCTGGAGCGAGAAGTCCTGAAAAGTCATATGCGAAGCCTATAGGAAAGTAACATTTGAATTCATTTGAGTGTGCGTTATGTGCACTTTAGAATGTTATTTGCAAAATGAAAACATTTTGAGGTGGAAAACAAACTCTTTCAGATTAAAATGTGAAGGTTCTGCAGGAGCAACAGAAAGTAAACAGGGCTAATGTGAGCACCGTTTTCTTTTTGTTCCGGCAACTGCCTTTATGATCTATGAGTCATGGGGTTGCAAAGGCAGTGCCAGGGGTCACAGTAAGCAAGCCTGGGATCGCAGCTGCGACTCCTGGTGTCCCCTAAATTATATCCATGACCAGGTATAAGAGAGTTTCAACACAATGGGCCTCACCGGTCTGACAGAAGCATTAGGATGCATGTGGTCGGAGGCAGCAGTCGGAGGGACCAACCGACGCCTTCCGACGGGCTCATGGAGGCCTTCGGTCAGTCAGAAGCTCCTCTAATCTCTTAAAGACGGTGTTTCCACCGTCGGGATTATGATGTCGGTTTCCAACAGTCTTTCCATGTCGGCTTTTCCGACATGGAAAGGCTGTCGGAAAGCGACATTGGGGGCCCCTATCAGGGCCCCCTTCCCTCATGGCCCTCTGCATCTGGGCCTTGGGGCCTTCCTATGGTGGCCCCCTGCAAATCCCTGCACCATGTGGCAGGCACCGTGAGGTGCCTGCCACACAGTGCAGGGATTTTCACAAACTCACATTTCTTAATGGGAGCTTTTGCTGCGGGTGGTTTCCGCCCGCCACACAAGCTTCCATAGAGAAGTAGGAGTTTGCGACTGCACCATGTGCGGTTGCATCGTAATAAGGTGTTCAGAACCGCCGACCTATGGTCGGGCGGTTCCCTCACCGAAACGGTGTTGGTCGGAGGCAACTCTGACCGACATCGTAATCAGGGCCAATGTAGAGCAGTCATAAAGACCTGAGTAGTAACAGGAGAGGCATTAATCCAAGACACGATTGACAGGCATTGACATAGTCATTCACATAGGCATTCTGAGGCGTCTTAAGACATGGGCTAAGTGACAATTGCCCAGGGCCCCCACACTTAAAGGGGTCCCTGGAAAGGGAGTCTTTCTGTCTGTCACTCCTGTCTATTTCTGTATCTCAAAATCTCTCCCTTTCTTTGCCTATCTCTACTTCTGACTCTGTCCCTCTCCCTAAACAGTGTCAATGAATGTAAGCATTTTTGGGGCACCTCATGAATCATATGCGGCTATTTTTATATGAGTCCTTGTCAAAAGGTTTAGAATAGAATTCAGTATTGTGTGGCATCAGCAGGAAGTCACAGATAATAGGTAATACAGTTCAAAGTTGTTCCTAATCAAGGGCCTCAAAATATGTCTGGCCCCAAAAATCCTTAAGATGACACTGCAGGAATTACACTAGAAATAGAGATAACACATTAAACACTGCTATGCTTTACACGCCATAAAGTTCAGTATTCATTCTCTGAGTCCTAACTAATAGCCAGCTTAAATGTCTAATGAGGGCAGAGAGGCAAGTCTCAGTTTGGGAGAAACCACAATCTACACAATCTGGGTCATTGCAGAGATCCACTTGGAAGCCCTGGGCATCAGCTTTCTCACATTGTCAAGATAAATTTCCAACCAAACTCATTCAATGACGTGAGACCTTGAAATGCCAGGAGTTAGTCCAACACATGTGATGAAGAATGATGCTCCTGTCAAAGAAGGTGGAGCATGCTGGAGTCAGAATTACCGCACGCTGAACAAATTAGCAACTCATGGTCATGGTGCCATGAGATTTTACACAGTTTTTTAGTACAAAATGCATCCATAAGTCCATTTTGGATAGAATGTGCTGGAAATGTCATTTTGCATAACTATGCATCATTTTGTGTAATTTACGTAAAAGAAATTATGTAAATTTAGCCCAGTGGTTCGTTTGGACACTTTCATGGGGGAACGTCAGCCAGATATGGCCCACAAATTTATGGATTTGCTAATATGCTTCACACATGTACAATTTAAAAGATTTATCAGGGAGGGCCAATAAGCATTCTCAATAACATGGTATGCAGGCAAATAGGCTTCTACTCATATTTAACATCAGCTGCCGCAAACCATTGGCCCATGTCTTATCTAGGTCTTTGAGACAACAGCCATCACTGTTGAAAGACAGTTAACTTTGGATGAACTTCCATTTCTTATCGGGTGAAGCACTATGGTGTGGAGCAACAGTTTCAGATAATAGTGGAGCCCCTGCTAGGACACTTTGGCCATCATTCCGAGTTATAAACACTAAAACCTCCTGGATAAGGGTTGGGGGAAGGAGATGCTGGGTTTGGACTGCTTTTGTCTGCATCCTCCCTAACCACAATCTATACTAACACAAGAACAGACGAAACAAAAATGTAATTCTTGGAAATCTTTTCCCAGCTGACAAACACAAGTGGATACTGTAAGTTTCCATGCTGGATGAATGTCACTAGAAGTTAAGGTAGGACAAGCAGGATCCTGGTCCTGATGAAAGACAGAGACCCCATTCCTCGACACGCTTGACCCAATCTTCATGTCTAGCAACAAGATCATCTTCAGCCGCATATCCCCACTCACATGGACAGACCACTGCATCGTACACTTCTACATCATCACATTGCAACCCAACAAACCTAAAATGACCATCAAACTCAGCCGCAACTGGAGCAACATAACAGGAGCAGACTAGATCCACTCCCTCAGATTCAACCAACCAACCCTCCCAGGTGACCTACAGATGGACCTACCAATCTTCGACAACTGGATCTCAGACTGCATCAATATCCTAGTCCCCATGAAAAATGCAGACACACAAGAATTTGCGCTCAAGCATGCTGGTACACAGAGAACCTCGGAGACTCCAAGTGCTATTACAAGCAGCTGGAAAGAAGATGGAGTACCAGCTGAGACACCACCTCTAGAGATACCTACAAGTCCGCTCTATGAAGGTACCACACGCAGATCAAAGAAGCCAGGAAAGGGGCCCTAGTGATCAGACTTGAATTCTGCTCCAACACCGACAAATTACTCTTTAATATCATCAAGGAATTCACCAACCTCATAGGTGCCAACAACACCATCACAGATCCTGTGCGGGAACCTTTCGCACGTCTTTGACAAAAAAATCCTCAAAATCTACTCTAACTTCACACCCTAACCCACCATAGAGGACATCATCACGCAACCTCCCATCAACACCAGGAGCATCCACCTCCTAACAAACTGGAGCCCCCTCACCACAAATGATACCACCAGAACATGCAAGCCATCCGCTCAGGGTCCTCCTCAGACCCCTTCCCTCACCACATGTACAACCCGGGCAGCACATTGATCAGCACCAACCTCACCACTATCATTAACACCTCCATCGTCAGTGGAGGCTTCCTGGACAGCTGGAAACACATGAAGGCCACTGCCCTGCTTAAGAAACCCTCAGCTAATCCTAAGGATCTGTGCAACTACAGGCCTATCTCACTCCTACTTTTCCCAGCCAAATTCCTAGAGAAATAGATCAACAAGCAGCTCTCTGCCCATTTTGAGCAGCACCACCTTCTGGACTCTACCCTATGAAGATTCTGCAGCAACCACAGCATGGAGACTGCCCTCCTGGCAGCAACAGGCGACTTCCACTCAAACAGGGACAGAGGAGAAACCAGTGCACTGATCCTGTTCGACCTCTTGGCAGCATTCAACACGGTCTCCCACGGCATGCTCATCACCAGGCTACAGCAATCAGGAGTCCAAGGACTCACCCTAAGTTGGATCGCCTCCTTCCTCTCCAACAGGACACGATGGTCAGGTTCCCCACTTTCACCTCTGAACTCAAGAAGCTTATCTGCGAAGTCCCTTAGGGATCCTCCCTCAGTCCGACCCTGTTCAACGTTTACATTGCACCTCTCACTCGCATCATAATAACCCATGACATCAACTTAGTCTCCAATGCCAATGACACTCAGCTCATCCTCTCCCTCACCAACAAGAACAACACCACCACGAACAACTTCACCACCTGCATGTCTGATGTAGCAAACTGAATGTGAGAGAACTGCCTCACACTGAACAAGGATAAAACAGAGATCATGATCTTTGGAAATAAGAACTCCCCCTGAGACTCCTCCTGGTGGCTACCTGACCCTAGTCCTATGCCCATCCCCACAGACCATGCCAGAAACCTTGGCATCACCCTTGACGACAAGCTCTCAATGAACAAACAAGTCAATGCTTTGATCGCGCATCCTGCTGCCACATCCTAAGAACTACGGCGATGCACTATACTTAGGCATCTCCAGCCAACTCACGCAGACTTCAAACCATCCAGAACACCACCGCCAGACTCATCCTAGACATCCCCAGAGGCGCATCATGCCCCTCCTTTACTTGCTACCCATCCAGAAACACTGCAAATTCACCTACAAAGCTCTCCACAACGCAGGACCATCCCACCTCATCGACTGACTCCAACTCATCCACACTCCACTTCTCTCTCCATCTCACAAATCCCCCGCATCTACAGATGCAAGACAGGAAATTGTGCTTTCTCCTTCATTGCAGACAAAAGCTGGAACAAACTCCCTCTACATATCAGGACTGCCACTCCACTTCTTCAGGTTCCGCAAGATGCTGAAGATCTGGATGTTCAAATAAGTGCAACTTCAGACCTATGCTTCTGTTCCGGCTCCTGGATGCCCTACGGTCGATAAGCTGCACCATACAAATCTACATAACATAACACAACATAACATTCCGGTGCCAAGCTAGGGCTGAAACATGTCAACCAAACCGATGAAGGGGTTACTAGTACCGAAAGTATCACCAAGATTAATTTTACCATCTCTTGGGCCCTTCCAATAATAAAGTGAATAACTGGGACGGTGTCAGAGATTTTTCTACACTTATATAGTGGATCCCACATTCCACTATTGCAACTAAGCACACCCTGGTACTTTCAGGGAGCCCATTCACCACTAGTACATTCTCTGGCAAGTGTGGCTGGCGGACAAGGAAGCATGACTCCAAAGGCGGTGTGTTAGGTCATGCCATTAATTTTTTAATGAATCCCAGGTCAGCATAAATTGAGAAACACACAGAACTGTAGGTCTCCCCGAAGCAAGTAGGACAAATGTCCTGAGGGGATAACTACTGCCATTTTGGTCAAGGGACATCTTAAAACATTTTGGGACCCTGGGCCAAACATATTTTGGGGGCCCTTGATCAGCTTTGACGCTCCCTCAGCTTTGAAGCATTAAAGCTTCCTAATTTAAAGAAAAAGAATGTCTTCCCTCCCGCCGCCCCACCCTTTCCACCCGCCCATGGGTAAAAGGAAAGCCCGCAGAGTGTTTACTATTTGCTCCAAACAAGTTGTAAATGTTTTCACAGTTGGGCTTGTTGTTTCCATCGGAAGGGGGAAATATGCAGAATTGCGCCTACTACCCGATTTGCAGTAGTTCCCCATTTCCCTGGGAAACAACTGGGAATCCCTGTTAAATCAAGGGGAGATACTGGCAGAAATCCCCGTTATCTCCCCGCTGAATGGCATCCTAGTTATTCAAGTTCCATTGGCAGATATTGGTCTTTATTGGGGAAATTATATTCAAAGTCGCACTAATTTATTCATCTCTCAAGAGACTATCAATCCTACAAATCTGAGGCAAACAGATGTGATTCATGGGCAATTAGACATTGAACACTTTCAAATAATCCCCGTAATTCAAACAACCCAAACCTCAGAAACAATTTGGGTCTCACCTGAGCGAGATCAGTCCGGGAGTGATGGCGGGTGTGTTGCCCACTCGAGTGCCTCAAATAACTAAAAACAAAGAAAAGCTAGTTCATGAGTACTAGTGCCAGCTTCTCTGTTGTAAATAAACCATGATGTCATAATGTTGATGACTGCACAGGGCGGGCTAAGAGTTGAATGAATGAATGAATGAATGAATGAATGGGTATATTTGTAAAGCGCGGCGTACACTCCAAGGAGCATCTTGGCGCTAGCGGAAAAGACCTAGGAGATCTGTGGTAGGGAAAGGTTAAGACTAACACATAAGTATGTGTCAGATGAGAGATAGTTTCAATCGAATCTTTTATATTTCTACTGGTGTTTTACAATAGTTCCTTCCTGCAAATTAAAACTTTAGCTTCTACCTATGCATCGTGCCCAGTCAGGGCACACAAATATATTGCTGCAACGGTACAGACCTGATTTTCAATTTATAAGAGAATTAAATGAGTTATTCCGCGCCTTTCATTAGATCACCGCTTTGAATTCTCAGGAGCGCTGCATTGAAATTCAAGAACCTTTTGCCGAAACCACTAGAGAAACGAATACAAACAAACAAATCAAGAGAAGGTATTGATTCAGGGGCTCGAGTAGACAAGAGGTTTTAACAGCGAAGCGGGTCAGGCGAGGAAAGGTCTGCCACGGGAAGTACATGTGCGCCGCTGCATAGCTCCACAAGTCAAATGAATGCATAGCCTTGGACCACGGTGAATACATCGATGATTTGTCGCAAGGTAAGTAAGCAAGAGTATGTCCACTAAAGGATTGTAGATATCCTCCTATCAACTGTGAATGATGTGGGTTTGTTGTTTATGCCTATCGCCACAAAAAGCATAGGTTGTATGTCAGTATGCGGCAACGATGGAACAACATTGGACTGTAACCTCCATCCAAAGTGATATATAAGAAACAATGGTTCCCCTTTGGTATGACGATTAGACTTGGAAAAGATAGGGTGCCCCTGATTTATATAACTGACACACAACGCAGCGCAGCACCCAAAGTGCGTTGCGTGACAGGTAGAGACCAGGAAAGTGCTGATGTACTAAGATATGGCACTATCTAACTCTCTCCCTATGGCTGATGCACAATCAGGCTGTCGAGCGCCCCCCACACACACCTTTGCATCATAGTGCAAAGCCGTCTGTGAGCACCCAAAGTTGTTGCGCTGCGTTGCGTGACAGGGAGAGAGCAGGAAAGTGCCACATTTACTAAGATATGGCACTATCTAGCTCTCTTCCTATCACTGATGCACAATCAGGCTGTCGAGCGCCCCCCACACACACCTTTGCATCATAGTGCAAAGCTGTCTGTGAGCACCCAAAGTTGTTGCGCTGCGTTGCGTGACAGGGAGAGAGCAGGAAAGTGCCACATTTACTAAGATATGGCACTATCTAGCTCTCTTCCTATCACTGATGCACAATCAGGCTGCCGAGCGCCACACACACACCTTTGCACCATAGTGCAAAGCCGTCGATAATCACCCAAAGTTGTTGCACTGCGTTGCGTGACAGGGAGAGAGCAGGAAAGTGCCACATTTACTAAGATATGGCACTATCTAGCTCTCTCCCTATCACTGATGTACAATCAGGCTGCCGAGCGCCACACACACACCTTTGCTCCATAGTGCAAAGCCGTCTGTGAGCACCCAAAGTTGTTGCGCTGCATTGTGTGACAGAGAGAGAGCAGGAAAGTGCCACATTTACTAAGATATGGCACTATCTAGCTCTCTCCCTATCACTGATGCACAATCAGGCTGCCAAGCGCCACACACACACCTTTGCACCACAGTGCAAAGCCGTCTGTGAGCACCCAAAGTTGTTGCGCTGCATTGTGTGACAGAGAGAGAGCAGGAAAGTGCCATATCTACTAAGATACGGCACTATCTAGCTCTCTCCCTAGCGCTGATGCACAATCAGGCTGCCAAGCACCACCCACACACCTTTGCACCATAGTGCAAAGCCGTCTGTGTGAGTCTAGCGTAGGTTTTGTACTGGAAGGGCACTCTTCCAGTACATAATAGTATGCTTAGACTAACTTTAAAATGTTTCTAACTATGAATGTGTGATGTACTGTGCAGCACACGTGCAAAGTGGGAAAAGTTAGGAGAAATAAAAGCATTTCTCCTTTTAACACCTGCATTCAAGTGGTGTTCATTTAAGCCCAAAACCCTGTTTACTATTGTTAGTAAATAGGGTTTTGTGTCAAAAACCATGAGTGCTTGCATGGCCCATGTACCACCCATGGAGAGCCTCTTTGACTTAGAGTAAATCAAAGCAGCGCTTTGCTCTGGTTTGCATTACTTTTTTTGCAAACCAACGCAAATACCAATTTTCATTGGTTTGTAAATCCCACAAATGATTTTGCGCCGGGTCTGGGTTTAAAAAGTAATGCAAACTTGACAAAATGTGTGTTAAGTTAAATCTGGGCCTGTATATGTGAGGCAATGACTATTAAAACCTTTGGAAAAGCTAAGGCCTTCTTTTTTAATATTTTCAATTCACCCCTAAAGAAAACCCATTGAGCCCTAAAGGCAGAGTGTCTTTTGTTAAAAAGGGCGTGTTTTCATTGACGTTACATGTCCTGACAGTTAAAACCTTGCATTGTTGTTTTATTGTGGCAAGGCTAGTAGCCCCATTGGCGAGTGTAGAGTTGCATGCTGACAACTCAGCAGTGCTAACTTCTAAATGAGACTATTAAATGTGGTACTTCAAGGTATCAAAATAGTTTAGAAACTTGCCACTTTGTTACCCAAAGTCTCTAGTAGCCGTTTATGGTTGCACACAAACTATTGTCCTCATGACAGCCATCTGCCCTTCTAGGGCGAGGTGTGAATAACCTTCAGGAAGGAACACAAAGGAACTGCTGAGGTGAGAGGTATGGCCTCCTCTTGGAATGATAGACACAGAGGGTGTGAGCCCAAAAGCTGAGCTTGTAGTGGGAAATCACCTTTGGAGGGCAATTGGTAGTCAAACTGAGGAGGGGCTGACCTTTCGTTTTAACAGAGAGGTTGGCAGCTCGGGCAGAGATGCAAAAGCAGTTTTGAAACTCCATTGCCCATTGCCTAATTAGTTACCATGTCCCTCTATGCTTGTAGTGGGCATAAAAGTAGCACCCCTGGCACCAGACCTCAGATCACCTCTGAACTGGAGAGAGGACCGAAGAAGGACTTCCCTGCTGTTCCCTGGACCTAGCAGAGAGAGGCTGCATCAAAAACTGGAATGCACCTGCCACTTCTTGGGCTAGCAAAGAAAATAATCTGCCTGTGGTATTCTGCTTGAGGAAAAGTCATCCCTGAGCCCCAGACAGAGAAGGTGAATCCAAGAGTCAGTTGGCTGACTCCCTGTTACTGCCACAGGGACATAAAAGATAAGACTCCTGCTCCTTTCAGAACACAGTACCAACAAACCTGATAGCCCCTGGATCCTGCTTGGGAGACCAAGTCCCAACCCTCAAAAGTTGCACCTCAGTTTGCTGGACTCAGGAGAGTCATTGAAGTGCAGTTTGGTCACCCAGCTCGGATGTTGGATCAGGTTTTGAGGACCCAAAAGTAATGTTTCCAAAAGATACCAAACTTTTAAAATGTTTTCAAAAGTTTTGAAAAAGTTTGGGAAATATTTTAAAAAGTTTTGCAACTTTTCCAGGAGTGGTTACAAAACTCAGAAGCCATGAAGATTGATTTGGTCACTCTGTCCACACTCAACATTAAGGAGTTGAGAGGGTTGTGTAAGAATAGAAAGATTAATCTGGGCTCTTCAGCAAAGAAGGAAGATCTCAGGAAGGCCCTCAGGGCCTGGGAGGAATGCCTCATAGCCCAAGCACCCCTAGAAAGTGAAATTACCCCATATAGTGGGGAACAGAATGATGAAAGGCGAGTCATCGACGAGGAGGATGAGGGAGATGACACCAGCCTGACCCCCACTATCGGCCCCAGGCTCCCCTCAGTATCTGACAGTGAGAGGAGCTCAACTTCAGAAAGTATACCAAGAGACCTAGAGGCCCAAGTAAGCCCTGGAGGAAAGGAGACTGGCCCTCAAAGAGAGGAGGGTCAGGTTAGGCCTGAAGTTCAAGGAGAATGGAGGCAGCAACAAGGAGACTGAGGTACCTGTAGGGGTGACCATGACCCAATATTGCCCAAAGGTATTGTGCCTAAGTATGTTAAGGGGGATGACATAGATAAGTGGCTGACATCACATGAGGGAGGTCTTCAAATGAGGAGGGTGGGGGGGCGTGGCTTGCAGCCGAGAGTAATGGCCGCAACCTAACCGAGCTCCGGGCAGCACGAGAGCATCCCCTGTTAATCTGGACATTTATCCGCAATAAAATCATCACCGAGACCTTTTTCAGGCATCGGAACACCGGAGGCGCGTTCTGACCAAGTTTGAAGCGGGACCGACGCTTCACAGCCGATCCGTGGGCGCGGGGTGAGAAGGCCGTGCAACGGTGAGAGGCGGAGGGTGCCGCACTGCAGAGGGGACTACGCCTGGACAGCTGCTTGCCGAGACACCGTTGAGCGCTTGAGGAGCCCCCGCGGGGCCCTCTACCATCGCGACGACTCTGGGCACCGGGAGAGGCCCACTGGTGATCCCTAACCCCCGCCCAGCGGCCCTCACAGCTCCACGCGGGAAAACGCCTGCAGCGCCCAGACACGGGCTGTGGCCTCTTAATCGGCCGGGACCTGGACACTGAACATCTGTGACCCCCGGGTGCAATATCAGATAGGGGGGCGGCGAGGCGCGGCACACCGGAGGCCACCGGGGAGCCACCTCCACCGCGCGGCCAGTGACCCATACCGCTGGGAGGAGAGGGACTCGAGTGCAGCGCTGAGAACCCCGAGGTGGGGTCCGCTCCCTGGTGGTGAGATCCTGAATGATTCCTGGGACACTTGCAGGCCCCGAGTTGCCTGGCTGCACTGGGCGACTCCACTCCGGTGCCTCAGCGCCATTTTCAACTGCGAGGTTCCCGCTCAGCCTACAAGGATATGCAGGCACGGGGGAAGGTGGCCGGAATCTCCCGGCGTGATTACAGGCTGGTGGCTACGCCGTGTCGACACCTCGCGACCCACGTACTGCCAGGGCCGTGAATTAAGCACAGATTCGGGCTCCACTGTGCTGGGAATAGCTCGGCCACCTCCGGAACCAAAGGCCCCACACAATCGAGCAGGAAACCCGACAGGCCGCAAGGTGACGCACAGTCACGAGGCAGGCGGCGGTGAATACTGCGCAAAACCAGTAATCCCGCGGGGAGGGCCCGATGGGGGGTCGGGGGCCGCGAGCGACCCAGCAAGCTAAACTGGACAAATATGCCTTTTCCAAAGACGCGACGGACGCGACCACCCAGCGGGCACCCACGGAGGTCGGCGCCGCGGCGGGGGGCCAGCCGGAGGTCACATTACTAGACATAATGTCCGCCTTAACGAACGTTCAAACGACAGTGGGCTCCATTTCCTCGGATGTGTCGTTCCTCCGAGCCGACTTCCAGAAAATGGCTTCCAGAATGAACGAGGTGGAAACCACGACGGCGACTCTCATGAAGGACACAGCCAGCCTCCAACGACAGGTCCAGCAGTTGGAAGCTCAAAATCGCCAGATGGCAGCCAAACTGGATGACCAGGAGGGCCGGTCGAGGCGAAACAACGTCCGCATTATAGGAGTTCCGGAGTCAAAGGGGCCGCCAGCCACGGACCTCTACGTGGAGGACCTCATCAAGAACCAACTCAGACCGAGGGGTCTCTCCAGCTTCTTTTCGGTGGTGCGGGCGCACAGAATACCCGGGGGTAAGCCAAAGCCTGGAGCACCCCCTCGCCCAATCCTAGCCAGGATCTTTAATTTCAGGGACCGGGACGCCATCCTCCAAACAGCAAGAGTGGCTCCACCTCTGCGCATAGAAAACTCCGTCATCTCCTTCTTCCCCGACTATACGGCGGCAGTCACCAAGCAAAGGAGGAGTTTTCTTGAGGTCAAGAAGGAACTCCAAGGCAGAGGACTTGCATACTCCATGCTCTTTCACGCAAAGCTTCGAGTGGTAGCGGACGGTAAGACCTGGTTCTTCGAGACGCCGGCGGACGCCCACGACTGGCTGGAGGGTTGGAGACAGGCCAACAGATCCAAAAACGACAATGGGCGACAACAACGCCACTCCGCAGAAGCAGCATCCCAGGGCCGGAGATACACGGAAGGAGACGAAGATCGACGCCAAACAGACACAGAGGACTGACCTCCTGCGGATGGCGACCGCCGACTCGACAGCGATGGGACTTCGTTGATGGAACTTCCACCCACCCCATGCCGTGCTGCCTGGCTGCGGCACAGATCGCCTGGGGCGGTCCAGAAATGAACTAATAGAGACCTACCACTGTGCCTGAACCCTTAATTTAGATGCTATACTTATGGTAATATCCTGATCCTTTCAACGTCTTTGAGTGAAGGGATGTTCGAAGTGCCCCGGATGCCCTCTCCCCCCACACGCAAGTACTGTTCATGGGACTAAAGCACTCTGCACAGTTGGGGTGGCGGGTAGTTGGAAATCCGTCTAGCAGGGAGGCAGGGAGGGGGGCGGAAGGGGGGGTTTTGATTAAGGTATTGTTAGAGTTCATGTTTTTCTTTATTTTTTTGGAAATGTATATTTGTTCTATGCTGGTACCACATGCTTTAGGGTTGAACACAGGGACCCCATTGACTCACACACACGATTCCAATGTCCCAAAGTTGCCTCAACGTCCTGGGTGACACAGTTCCGGACCCCTCACAATTACGTCTGGACGACAATCACAGGCCCTGCCCCCCCCTTACCCTCATATCGTGGAATGTTAACGGCCTAGGCAACAAAATTAAAAGAGGGCTCGTGCTACAATATCTTAAGAGGCAAACTCCATCGGTAGTCCTCTTACAGGAAACTCACTTGGTGGGATCAGCCACTAAAGCACTGGACAGATGGGGGTTCAAAATGATAGTACACTCCGAATTTACTACAGGATCTAGAGGGGTGGGGATACTGATACGTAAGAGTTGCCCACTAATAGTACATAGCACCCAGACGGACGACCAGGGGCGCTTTGCGGCACTATCCTGTCTATGGGAGGGACGAGCCTACAACCTAGTGGCCGTGTATGTCCCCCCTGCGCTCCACAGTCTGGCCTTCCCGGCTCTTGGTAGGTTCCTGCTCACCTTACCCCCTGGGGAGCTGGTGGTGGGAGGCGACTTTAATGACGTTCTCGACACCTCCTGGGATTGGTTACCACCACGGGACGGGGAAATCCCCTCCCACATCTACGTGAATTTACGGACGCTATGGGACTTATAGATGTCTGGCGTGCACGACACCCCTTGACGCGCCAATACACTTATCATTCTGGAGCCCATAATAGTTTGTCAAGGATAGATTACATCCTCGCATCCCCGACAAGCCTTGCAGCAATCACAGAGATCACACACCTCCCCAGAGGCATATCGGATCACTCTCCCCTATCAGTAACTTACACATCGCAGCACATGGGACGTAAACGCATCTATCCAATTTACCCGGGGTATTTGAAAGTCACGACTATCAGGAAACAACTGAGCACAACCACGAAACAATATTTTCAAGAAAATACACAATCTGTTGCTTCCCCTAGTACCTTATGGGAGGCATACAAGACGGTTTTGCGAGGGCAGGCAATATCCGTAATAACCTCACACAAACGAGACAAGACCCTACAGGTGCAGGAACTCGAGAGCGCAGTTAGCCTAGCCGAAGAAGAACACATCAGAGCTCAGACTGAGGAGACAACGCACACTCTGAACTTGGCCAAACAAGCATACAGGGACTATGCATGGGAAGACGCTAAGGCAAAAGCCGCAAAAACGCAATACACGATATACGAGGCAGGGGACAAGGCCGGTAAGTTGCTAGCCTGGCTAGACAAGAAAGAACGCGCTAGTCGCTGGGTGGCTCACCTACACTTACCCTCTGGGAAGGACATAACGGACCCACCAGACATAGTAACTGCCTTTGCACGGCATTATGAGGCGGTCTACATTCCCACCACAAACACCACAGTAGAAGAGAATTTGGCCTTTCTCAAAGATATCCGTTTGCCAACACTGACACCCCAAGACGTCGACACATTAGATGAACCTCTCACGGTAGACGAAATTACCGCTGCGCTTAGAGGGCTGCAATCAGGCAAAGCACTAGTCCCAACGGCATTCCGGTGGAACTCTACAAAACAGAAGCGGAAAGGCTGGGGCCTCACTTATTAACAATGTACGTAGACAGTCTAGATAAGGGAATACTTCCCAGGGATCAGAGGATAGCGGCTATTGTAACAATCCCAAAACCCGGCAAGCCCCCTCAGGACTGCACCTCGTACCGTCCAATCTCACTCTTCAACGCGGAGGCGAAAATTCTAGCAAAGATTCTAGCCTCCAGGCTCCAATCACACCTCACGTCTCTTATACACCCGGATCAGTCCGGTTTTATGCCAGGCCGAAACACAGCAATGAACCTAAGACGGCTACACGGAGTGATGGCCCGAATGTCCACCATCCAAGAAGAGGCGGTCATTTTATCGTTAGACACCAGCATGGCCTTCGATCGGGTGGAGTGGCCATTTATGTTCGCAGTACTGCAACACTTTGGCTTTGGGCCTAATTTTCGGGCGTGGGTCCGGTTGCTATATACACAACCCATGGCACACGTAGTGGTCAATGGACGCATATCTGAGGACTTTCCTCTGGGACGCGGGACCAGACAGGGATGTCCATTGTCCCCACTCCTATTTGCCCTGGTGCTCGAGCCCCTCGCGACTTGGATACGACACGACCCGGTGATACGGGGACTAAGGTGGACGGAGGGGTGGGAAGACCGTATATCACTGTACGCAGATGATATACTACTATACATGACCTCCCCAGCCGCTCAATTGGTCGTCTATTAGATATCTGTGCATCATATGGCAGATACTCTGGGTATATGATTAACTGGGCGAAATCGGTTTTGTTTGTCCTCCATGGTCCCCCTCCGCGCCTACCCAGGGGAGTAACGATTCAGCTTGGGACGGACGGTTTTAAATACCTGGGCATCCACGTCACGCCAGACCCTACGCAATTCTACGAGCGCAATCTCGCGACACCTCTCTTGAGACTTAAAAACGATGTGAAACACTGGCATGCACTACCCCTGACCCTCCTGGGCCGTGCAGCCTTGTTCAAGATGATGGCTCTCCCGCGGTTCCTATACGCCCTGCAAAATACGCCTACCCCGGTCCCAAACTCTTATTTTAAAGCCATCGAGGCTGAAGTGGGACTGCTCCTCTGGGGGGAAACCCCCGCATAGCCCTATCCAAACTCACCAGAAGCTGGTACGATGGGGAATCGCCTTGCCCAGCGTACAATTGTACTACTGGGCCTCGCAACTTATCATAGTGAACCAATGGCTCCATGCCCCGCAGGAGGAACCGGCTCTCCGGCTTGACAGGCATACTCTCGGGGCCGGTGGACCCCTAGCGGCACTTTACCACAAAAACAAAAAAGGCGCATGGATTGGTCCCACTGCACATACAATAAACATATGGTTCACAGCGCAGTGAGTGCTTGGCTGGGAGGGAGTCCTCACCCAACTTACACCACTGTGGGACACGCCGAAACTAGGTATGCTCCGCCACAGTAAGGGCTTTGCACAATGGGACCTTATTGGTATCTCGAGAATTGGAGATCTCTGGAAAAAGGGAGAAGTAGTGACGTTCGCCCAACTATGAACAACATACCAAATGGCTGATTCCGAACAGTTTCGCTACACACAAATTAAACACGCACTTACAATGGCCATACCCAGAGGCACCGATCTCCCCGAATCATCGCCGCTCGAGGATCATCTCCTTACAGACCGCCTAACTAAAAAAGCTATTTCCCTCACTTATCGCAAACTAATATATAATCAGAAAGATCCCACGCAGGCCCTACGAGACAAATGGAGAGTTGACCTGGGGGACATGGACGACCAGGAATGGCAGGAGGCACTGGCATCCCCACGAGAGGTGGCAATCCCGTCTCGATTACAACTGGTGCAACTGAAGATCCTACATAGGACATACTACACTAGAACTATGCTCCACAAAATTGGCCGGACTGATACGCCTCTCTGTCTGCGGGGATGTGGGACGCGGGGCACTTATTACCACACGATATGGGAATGTCCCCACATAACACACTACTGGTAGGCAGTCATGGAAACAATTACTCGGGTGTGTGGCGCTGGAGTTCCCCCTGAGCCAAAAAGGTGCCTCCTCAATGTATGGGAACCGACCGACCTTAATCACGCAACACAAGACTGGGCGACCCTCGGGATCACGTTAGCTAAACGTAATATTTCACAGCACTGGGGCGCATCCACTACCCCCCTGCAACAACACTGGTGCCAAGACATGGATAGAGCAATGGTGGCCGAAAAAGCAGTTTTCACACACAGAGGATGTCCCAAAAAATGGGAGCGGGTGTGGGGCAAGTGGAATTCGTTCCGTGGTAACATATGTGCCCCCCCGGCAGAGGAATCAGACCCAGACCTAAGCGACTAGCTCACAAGGTTTACTAGAGGGTCGGTTACACTTCCAGGGTCAGGGGTCCAGACAATAGACAATATGCTAAACTAAGACGTGAATTTCAAGCAACTATGTACAATGCATTACCTGTGTGTATGACCTATAGTGAATGTACCAACTAATGGACGCTGCCAAGCGTAACCAGCACTGTTTTGTTTTATTTGTTGAATATGCGACAATAAAAAGTTTTTTAAAAAAAAAATGAGGAGGGTGGGCATCCTACACTGGGGTCCTTGTTTTTTGGGACCCAGTACCAGTGGTGGGGAGAGATAGGCTTCTGGCCCTAGAGGAAAAGGTGGCAGAGCCTTACATCCACATGAAAGCAGCACCTATGCAGTTATTTGGTCTCACCGCAGAGGAGTATCAACAAAAATTCAGGAACACTGACAAGGGGGCAACACAGACATAGGTGGACTTTGTGGATGCCTCAGAAAAGACACTGGATAAAGGGTAACAAGATAGACACTTATGAAGGACTCTATAATTTGGTGGTTAAGAGCACATACTTAGTAATTGTCCTACAGAGAAATTTCACCAGCATCTAGTGGATTCAAAGCTATCTAGCCCCAGGTAGCAGATGAGTGGATGCGCACTAGGGTACCCAAGATATCCCTGGAGGGTGATCCCAAGAAGGGGGCTATGTCCACAGAAGGGTAAGGAGGGGAGTAGTATACCTACAAAGGAGACCTTCTCATAGCCACGAATGTGAAAGAGTAAAACATAGCTCCCAGGCTGCCACTGCAAATGGGCAGACCAGTTTTAAACTGCTATCTCAGCTTTGACATTTAAACCTATGGCAAAGCTCAGACCTTCCTTTTTTATATTTATAAGTCACCCCTAAGGAGGGCTCAGCAAGCCCCAAAGACAGGATGAACTAGTGGAGGAAAGGACACGTGTTTTCATTACCTTTATATGTCCTGACAGTAAGAACCACACATTGTCATTTTTTGTTTTGGAAAGTCTAGTAGCCCTATTGGCGAGTATAGAGTTGCTTGCTAACATCTCAGCAGTGCTAATGTACAAAGGGGACTACTAAAGTTGGTACTTCAAGGTATCACAATAATAATGCATCAAACCAGACTTGTTGCTCAAGTCGAACTGAATGTACATTTTACACAAATAGGAACTTCAGAAATTCGCCACTTCATTGCCCTAAGTCTCTAGTACCTACTTATGATGGCAGACAAGTTACTGTCCTTGAGGCAGAATCTGCCCTTCTTAGGAGAGGTGTGAATGACCTCCATGAAGGAACACTAAGGAACTGCAGGGGAAAGAGGTGTGAGTTTCTCCTGGCAGGATGGCCACAGAGGGTGTGAGCCTAAAAGAAGAGCTTTAAAGGGAAAGAAGCCTTTGAAGGGCTTATGTCAGTCACACTGAGAAGGGGCTGACCTTGTGTTTTAACAGACAGACTGGCATCTCTGGCAGAGAGGAAATAGCTTTTGCCAAACTGTTTGTTTAGTGGGGGTTGTAGCCCTCAGGTTGCCACACCTCTGGTTTGGTCTGCTTAGCTCCACACACTGAGAGACAACTTCTGCCATTTTGAGAGTGGGCTGAATGTTGCATTTTGAGCTAGTTAGATGCTACACTTTGCACAAAGTCATCAACAGGCAGAAGGAGACAATGGGAGCACATTGGCAAGTCAATTGCCACATCCCCTAGCTCGTAGTGTACATTAATACGGCACCCCTGGCACCCAGTAACAGATGAAGTCTGAACTGGACAGAGGACTGAAGAAGGACTGCTCTGCTGTTCCCTGGATTCAGAAAAGTGAGGATGCACCAAAGACTGGACTGCACCTGCTACTCCTATGGCTAGCAAAGAAAGAATTGTGTTGTCCCCCTTGAGAAAAAGTCATACCTGACCCCATACAGAGAAGGTGACTCCAAGAGTCAGTTGGCTGACTCCCTGTTACAGCCCCGGGGCCATAAAAGACAAGAAGCGTGATCCTTTGAGAGCCCAGAGCCAAGAAACCTGATTGCCTGTATACAAGCTGCAGCCTGAGGGACTGAATGCTGACACTCAAAAGTTACACCAGAGTCTGCTGGACCTGGGAGAGTTGTCAGAGAGTAATTTAGTCACCCAGCAAGGAAGTTACCGCAGGTTAAAGGGAGTCACTGGTTTCGCTGTAACCAGAGGGCAACTGCTTTTTAGTTGGACTTCTCCCAGACTTCGTCGGACATCGACTTCTGAGACCAAAGTCACCCCTCTGTGTTTGTGGATCAATGGGTGGTCACAGGAAGACCCCGGTACTGACTGAGCATCCTCAGAATCCTTGTTCACTCAGTAGCATGTATCCCTTGCATCAGAACCACTTCGTTGATTCCTATGGTGGTTGGCTTATAGACTCTGGAACTGGACTGGAGACTGCGTTACTTCCGAGGTAACGGTTCAACTGGACATTATTGGTCCCTGTGACTGGCTCCCTGCCGGAGTTGTTTGTCACAAGAACATCCTTATAGCTGTTTTAAAGTTACATTTTGTGGCTAATCCTAAACCACGAGTCACTGTAGATTACAATCATTTATTGCCTTATGTGAAAATCTGTGATTTATTGTTTCTTTAAAAATTCATATCTCCGGAAACCTCCAGTGAATTTTTGTTATTGAGGTGTTTATTTAAAGATAACATACCACCTATTGTTTATAAATTGGTGTCAGACTTTAATTGTGTTTCTTTGTCTTTTTATTCAGTTGTTTTTGTCTTTCTTAATGCTTTACACTTGTTCCTTTGATAAAGCCTGCCTGCTCTGAGCCACAGTTATCCAGGACTGATCTAAGGTTTAACCAACGAACCTGCCTGGACCTGATACAGAATTGCGACTTTATTATACAGTGAGGTTGCCCAACCACACCATATAATAAACCACTTTCCTACCAATATACATTTAAAATGCAACTGACTGCCTGCTATAAGTGAAGGACTTGAATTGTATTAAATTCATAGAAATGCAACCGGTGATAGGGTGATAGAAGAGATTTAGTGATCAAAAGTGCTCAGTGCAAAAACAAGTGACACAGCAAATGTGCCAAAAAACGCATTAAAACCTAGTTTCCCCATATAGATAAGTATACAAGTGGCTGGAGAGATCAGGGTTTAATCCAAAAATAACAATTAATTTTGGGGGCTCCTATAGACATGGGATCAACAAATTGTAGGCTGTCAGTGTTTCGGCCTTCGAGTAAAAATTATGGGCTAATTATCAGGACCAACTAATACACTTTGTACATATGAGGAGAAAATCTACAAAAAGATAAAGTTGCATTAACAATTTGTGCAATTGTACTCTGTGCTCCAATATTTTAAAAAGGAGGTAATCCACTTTCAGTTAATGCGGGCAGTGGAAATCCTGCAATTAATTGGAATGGACTCACTTGAAAAAAGTCATTCACACTATGAGGTATTCAAATGAAAATTCAACACTTCAGAATAAAACCACAAAAGGCATACAGCAATCAATAAGGTAAATGTAGAGTTCAGATGCTCATAAAATATTAGGACAGAGAAGGATGTAGACTGCAATAATCCGTGTTTGTGGTCAAAATCTTCAAAGGTATTAGCCATGAAGTTGCGTCCCCTCTGGAAATGTTAAACCACCATTTAAGGTGGAAATTATGCATCAAGTTAAGTAATCAGAAGGAGTGAGAATGAAATGGGCTCCAACATGTTTGAGTGAGGGAGAAGTGGACAACCATTGTCAGTATCTGTGAGGTGCTTTAGCAGGGAAGCAGGTGTGAAGGATGTGTCTTTTAAGATGACCACCATCGTGTTCTGTGATTCCGAAAAAAGCTGTATTGAGTCATCGCAGTCTTACAGAAAATTGGGCACTGTTTTCCCAAGGAAGAGGGAATTGTTTTTTTAAATGTGTATATTAAAATAATAGGGTTATGGAGACAACAGTGGTATCTGTTTGCAGATGAAAGACTAGTGCAAAGCACGTGATATGCATTATTCAAAAACATATTGTGTTCAGAATATGTAGACATATCATTGTACAGTGATCCACCCAAAATGAAAATATGTGATCATTAAAAATCAATAGACAAGTCTGTATACAGTACAAGGATAACATAACACAACATGATGGAAATTACTTGATTGTAGCAATATTACAGAATGGTAATCCTGTTAGAAATGGGGATCTCGAGTTGGCAGAGGTAGGTACCTTTGTCCAAATAGGGACCCTTACTTCTTGTCAGGGTAAGGGGGATACACACTTTAGATAACCCCTGCTCACCCCCTTGGTAGCTTGGCACAAGCAGACAGGCTTATCCCAAATGCAATGTGTAAAGTATTTGTACTCAAGACGTACAATAACACAGTGAAAACACCACAAATGGACACCACACCAGTTTAGAAAAATAAAGTATCTTTATCTAAACTCAACAAGACCAAAACGACAAAAATCAAACGTACACAATGACAAAATATGACTTTAGGAAGGTTTCAAGCAACTGGGTCCATAGAAAACTATGGATGCGTGATTTCTCGCAAAGTACCTGTAGATGTGTCAAAATTCACAAGGCCAAACAGCAGCAGAGATGGGAAGCATTGAAATCAAAGAGATGCGTCAGTTCCTGAGACCTTGGGGAGGTGCTGCGACAGTTCTGCTGCACGCAGGAGAAGTGATGCTTCGAATCCGGTGTGTAGGGGGAAGTGATGCGTCGATTCCGAGACGATTCTGGTCCGTGGGTGATGTGTCGGGAAAAACTTGCCGCACAGGTACCGTGGAAATCTGGGATGCGTCGGCGATCGATGCGGCTACGTCGAGAGGCGCTGCATCGGTTTCTTCTATAGCAAGATACAATGGCTCTGTCGGGGAGCAACAATTACTTTGTTTTTTAAGGGTAAATCATGAAGAATAACTTTATAACAGTATACTCAATGAGTCAAGTGATACTGTAGATAGAATAAATCAAATAAATCAGCGCGCGAAAAGGTAAGTCTAAGGACACCCCAGTACAAATAAAAAACACAAAGGTACTTTGCAACAAGGATTTCTGTTATTGAATTGTTCCATCAGATATCACAAATAGACATATTGCAGGGCTGTCCAAGTGAAAATAGGGTATAAAGAGTGACAAGTGTTTTAAAGTGACATGAGTGATCAGTGCTGGTGACAAGGTGTATATATACAATTGCGAAGCTATGTACAAGTATATACAATTTCAGGAATGGTCAGAACAAAGATTGACAGAGTCTCTCTGGTAATGGCAAGGTTGCTCTGCAGTAGAAACCAAAGGTATGTAATGGCTGAACCAACGTTAAGCGTCGACATTTCGACCCTGATATCGCATAAATAATATGTCGTAGCGGGTCTTCTTCAGGACAGTGGGACAGCCTGGAATAAAGGAGACATAGTGTGAAGGGGTGTTCCAATTGAGATCAACCACCATGTTGGGATGGCGATGACAATTACTCACCCTAGACTTGGAAGGGCGTCCCGTGAAGAATGGAGGCTGCCAGATGAATCTAAAAAATTGGATCAATGTTTGATTATAGGGCTCATAGGATTGGTAAGTTAGGTGAACAGCGCGCTGGCATTGAAAATGTCTGGTCTTACCTGCATATGACAGGGAAGACGCAAGTAGGCTCAATCACACGAGTGAAAAAAGGACAGCATCAATGATGCTGGGCAGAAGTCCTATGAGAGAGGGCAGATTTTTAGTTTGGCGCTGTACTGGGTGGATTAATTAATTAATGATCAAATTAATGTTAAATTACCACATTGGTAATAGGGGCTTACCTGTGGTTTATGTAAAATTCAGCATTATTCCAATAAGGTTTGTTGGCCAGTGCCCTGAAAAGAAGGGGGGGCTAAGATTTAGTATTACCAAATTAATTACAATGACTAATTCATGTGTAAGCCCACATCGGTATAACCCGCTTACCTGGGGCTTGAAGACCAAAACGGGGGATAATTCCAGCACCGAATATTTCAAGAGTCAAATCAATCCAGGCAAAAAGTCCTGCAAAGATAGTGCACAGGGATTACTAAATGAGAGGAAGACAAAGCGCCCAGCAATCAGGCAGCGATGCCGGGAGCGCTTACCGTGGAAGGAAACAGCCGCTCTGCAGTCTTGAGACTGGGTGAGTGTCCCGCGAATAAGTAAAGAGGATCGCGTCAGCGTGCACGTGGGCGCGCGCCTCCGATTGCGCAATCACGGACTCCCATGCAGCAGCTGGATGCTGCGCATCGACGGGACCGGATCCGCCAGTGTGACAGGAAAATTCTCACCGCGGTTGAAATGAGTTCAATAACATTGGCGCATGAGCAATCTAGTGTACAAAGACTGCTGAGGGGGATTGGAACCAGAATTAAAAGGATGTCAAAATCAAGATGTGAACAATTAGACTAATAGTGGAAGTGGGTAAAATTACTAGCACTTTAGAGACGTATGTAATTGCGGTCCATCAATCCAAGGCCCGTTATTGAACAGGCGGTACATAGAGGTATGATATGTGGTAATGACAGGAGAGCCAATTGTCTGCTACTATACAAATTATAATTCATTAAGAGACTGTACATGAACCAAAAGTGCATGCTGATTTGGTTATACATAAACATGTGAAACACGATGAAAACACGAAAGACACATATCTGCTAAAACAAAGATTAAAAAATAACATGTGTCGACCTGAATAACCGTCATTATGCAGATTGCTGTATTTACAATAAGTCAGTTTCATACTTTACATACAATCAATAGACAAGCACCCCCATCGGTTTCTTCAGCCACGACCCTGCGATGCGTTGGTTCTTGCAGCGGCAACAGGCGCTGCATTGGTTTCAGCAGCAACACAGCAATGCGTGGAATTTTCTCTCGTACAGCAAAAACTGCTGCAAGAAGAGAGATGCGTTGATTTTCTGTTCTTCTTTTCTTCCAGCTCCCAGACAGCATCAACAACCTCCAGAGGCCCAAATCTGCATCAGGCGCCTCCTGGCAGGTTAGAACTCACAGCAGCAGAGTTCAGGGGAGCTGGGGGTGAAGTCTTTGTGTCCCTGAGACTTCAGAACAGTAGGCCAGCACTCACAGGCCCTTTGAGATTCTTCTTCAGGCAGGGGACACAGCACACAGCAAAGTCCTTGTCCTTTCCTTGGCAGAAGCAGCAACTGCAGGCCAACCCCACACAGCACACAGCAAAGGGGTAGCACTTCTCCTTCAGTTTATCCAGCTCTTCTCCTTGGCAAAGGTTCCTCTTAAGTCCAGTTGTGATCTAAAGTTCTGGGGTTTTAGTTCTAATACGTATACCCAGAAATGTCTTTGTTCTCTTTGTGCAAGGAACTCTGAGCCCAGTCCAAACCAGTTCTGTCCTCACTGGTGCAGCATGACCACAGGGGGTGGAGACAGCATTGTGCAGGAGAGACAGGCCCTATTCAGGTGTAAGGCAAATCCCCTCCCACCACTCTATATGCAGCCAAGGTCTATTCAGCTCAGGGCTGAGTCATCCAGGAAGGGCCAGACACTCCTCAGCCCCCCCAGTGGCTGTCTATAGAGAATACACATCTCCTGTCTCTGTCACCCCAAAACCAGACAGTCAATCCACAAACAGGCAGAGGCACACAGAATGGTTAAACAAGAAAATAGCCACTTTCTAAAAGTGGTATTTTCAAACACACAATTCAAAAACCATCTTTACTAAAAGAAGTGTTATTAAATTCTGAGTTCAGAGATACCAAATTCCAGGTTTCGATCTTACCCCAATGGAAAGTTATATTTATAAGATGTTATATACAAACTCCCATTCTACCCTATGGGACAGATAGCCTCTCAATAGTGAAAAACGAAATTGGCAGTATTTCACTATCAGGACATGCCACTCACACCAGGACATGTCCTACCTTTCACATACACTGCACCCTGCCCACAGGGGTACCTTAGGCCTACCATAGGGGTGCCTTACATGTAAGAAAAGGGAAGGTTAGGGCCTAGCAAGTGGTTGCACTTGCCAGATCGACATGCAGTTTAAAACCGCACACAGACAGTGCAGTGGCAGGTCTGAAATACCTTTTCATGGCTACTCATGGGGGTGGCACAATCAGTGCTGCAGGCCCACTAGTTGCATTTGATTTACAGGCCCTGGTACTCTTAGTACACTTTACTAGGGGCTTACCAGTAAATCAAATATGCCAATCATGGAGAACCAATTGTAAAAACAACTTAGAAAGGGAGCACTTGCACTTTGGCACTGATCAGCAGTGGCAAAGTGCCCAAAGCATCTAAACCAGTAAAAACGAAATCCAGCATAGCATCAAAAATACAGGTGGTAGAGGCAAAAAGTCAGGAGAAACCATGCCAAGGATGCCAGGTCTCACAGATCCTGTTCCATTTCTCCATCTTATTAGGTCCCCAGCCCATGTAGCCCAGTTTGTCAATCCAGATTAATTTTTTTCTACACAACAGCCTGATAATATCTTTACCACTTGTCCTGATATAAATCTTATACAGCCGACAGCAGTACCGTGAGGGGAACGGTCTTTCCTTTACCTCACTTGACCTTTGGACATCGCCGTGAGGTGAACGGCTCCTGTCCACACTTTGTCATCGCCATTTTTGCAGTGAGGGGAACGGCTCCTGTCCTCTTACCGCCACTTTCACTCCTGCCGTGAGGGCAACGGCTGGATTACCATCCCCAGCAGGCAGTGGGAGTCGCTTGCTGGGGACGTCATCGGAGCGCCTGGAGGCGCTTATCAGCTGTGCAGCTCTCCCGCATCGCGGGACGCGCTTACAGCTGACAGCAGTACCGTGAGGGGAACGGTCTTTCCTTTACCTCACTTGACCTTTGGACATCGCCGTGAGGTGAACGGCTCCTGTCCACACTTTGTCATCGCCATTTTTGCCGTGAGGGGAACGGCTCCTGTCTTCTTACCGCCACTTTCACTCCTGCCGTGAGGGCAACGGCTGGACTACCATCCCCAGCAGGCAGTGGGAGTCGCTTGCTGGGGACGTCATCGGAGCGCCTGGAGGCGCTTATCAGCTGTGCAGCTCTCCCGCAGCGCGGGACGCGCACGGGCGTGCCCGGGTGTAGCCCGGGCCAAGGGCGGTCCCGTCCGCGCCCGTCAAAGCCCGTAAGAGGCTGGGCTGGGCCACCCCTCTAACATCTAATTATGGGTAAGCGCAAACTTTGTGGTAGCCAAGATCAGAGAGGTGCAAAACCAAAAGTACCGAGACAGTCATCATCTATAATCTCATACCTAACTTCGGCCGTGGGAGCATTGAATAACGAGATAGCAAATGCCGAAAAGGAATTGGGTCTGGGCTCAAGACATAAGGAAGGAGGGGTTGTTGAGGATTTCGAGCCCCTATCTAATGCTCCCGTTCCACTGGATCCAGTTGTGCTGATTAGTGGTGTAAGATTAAACTCCGAATCTCAGGCCCCGACTAGTGCTGTAATTGGAGAAGTGGCCGTACCATCGCAAGTTTCTGCTATGGACGGGGAAAAACCATCTAGGGGCTTAATTGCGAGGCCTTTGGGGGAACGGAGTACCTCGAGGAAAATCAATAAAAGGCAGAAGGGTCGAAAAAACTGTCCATCAAAGTTAGACTCGGTGTTGGACGAGAATACTCAATTATTACTACGGAACCTGGTGGAGGAGATTTTTAGTGCCCGGTTCAAATCCATACTGACTAATATTGCCAAAGATGTAATTGACACTATAAACTTATGTGTCGCTGACTTGAAGAAAAAATTTGAGCGTATGGATTCTATTCTGGACTCCTACTTAAAGGTCACTCATGTAAAAACTAATTCAGGTTTGTTATCCTCTCCCCAGCTAGAATCTAGTCTAGACTTACGAGGAAAATCTTTAGGCAATTACCAATTTGTAGTTCCGAGTGAGGGGGTAAAATCGAAAAAGTTTGCTAGGCAGGATGTGTTCCAGGAAAGATTGCAAGAAGGAGGGCATTTGACCCAAATTGTTAAAGTCCTGTTGAACCTATAGATTCAAGATCTAATGGGGCAATTAACAAGAATATCGGCTTTAAAGATAGTAATAGAAGCCCGAATGAATGTAGAATTGACCTTCCCGCAGATGCTACTCCTCTGGTTGCGATTCTTGTAGGGGTTCCCCCTTTAAGTGTTCATGATAACGAACCAATGGAGGCACTGATGCGCAAGACAAAAAACTGGTGTGATCTTTATTCATCAGGTCAACCGGGGATATCAGCCCATATTATAATGACTAGACGGGTGGCCTGGGTGGGAAATGGCCCAAAATGCGTACCAGGAGACTGTATTATAATTAATTTTAATAAACGGGATATAGCTGACAGGTTGTTCTGGGATGCCACGGAATTATATGGGGGGGATATTAGGGCTTTACCTTTAGGTTACTTTTACTCCCCGGTAAATGCTCCGCGACCTTTCGAGAGGGCCAGTGGGGCTACTTTCACTAGCTCCTCCCACCCTGATCTGGGGCTGCCCCGTAGTTATGGTAGTGGATCTTGCCCTAGTAAAACTAAAGTGGGAGAAGTAACACATAAAAAAGTGGTAGCCTTGATACCTAGGCCTAGGGAGGGAGGCTTATCTGTCTCAAATAGATTTTCTCCACTCACTTTGATGGACCAGAACGACTGACTGGTGGAGCCAGTGGTTGGTAGTTTACAACCATCCCCTAAAAATCCAGGTTCAGATGATGTAGGCGCGGTAACTTCCCCAAGTTGCAGAATTATTAGTTGGAATATTGCGGGCCTTAAAGCTAAAAGGGATGATCCACTTTGGTTGAAGGTCATAAGATCTTACGATATAATTGCGCTTCAAGAAACTTGGGATAGGGGGATAGTTTTTGGGTGGATGGTTTTAGATCCTATGTTTTACCTGCTCGTCCGGCCTTAGCTGGTAGAGCAAAGGGTGGTTTGATGTTCCTCCTCTCCAATAAGTTAGTGGGCTCTTTATGTAGATTAGAGGTAGACTCATTTAATGCCCTGGTAATAGAAGTAACCCGGTCAAATAATCTTAAGTTATTATTCATTAATTTTTATAATTCTGGGGAAAATGATTTTTTAAATCAACATTTGATTAAGCTGAACTCCTTTTAGAAGACTATAGGGTTAATCAATCCACTTTTTATCATATATTAATTATGGGTGATTTTAATATACATTTGTGCGACCGGCATTGTCTTATTGATGATCACTTAGTTCACACTCATTCGGTGATCCCTCATTTTGAGCACTCTCCCCAGGGGGAGGGATTAGAGAACCTTTTGTCGGGGTCCGATCTTTTTGAACCAGCCTTTTTTAATCAACTTGATCGTTGTCCTACGTTTAAATCCAAGGCTAGAGACACCATTATAGATTATATATTCTTGTCCCCTACTTTACTTGACAAGGTAGTTTTTTATAATGCAATAGTTTCATCCTTTAGTGACCATAACCCTGTCATATTGGAACTGGATAATAGTTGCGGGTTTCTGGGAAATGGTGGGGAAAATTTGAGGCGTCAACAGTATGGTAACCCGTGATCAAGGGCGGAGGCTCAAGTGGTCTAATGTGGTACCAGATTCCTTTTTAAAGATCTTTGCCTAAAAACTAGTGGACATATTGCAATATGCGCTGACCCTTTAAGCCCTGAGGACGTGGTCCTCGGAGCCTTTGATGGTATTTGTAGACAGATATCAGTGGACTTGACCATTAACTCTAAAATGAAAACTAAATTAAGTGAAAAATGGTTTGATGAAAACTGCTCACGAGCTCACCGTGCCCTAATTTTAGCCTTGAAAAGCTCTCCTCGAGATAGGGAGTTGATAGTCTGGTTACGGAAACAATACAAGACTGCAGTTCATAGGCGGAAATCAGAGATTAAGGCAGAGGTTTGGAATGATCTCGTTTCTGTCGATGTGTTAAAGGATAGCTCTAGATTTTGGTCTATTGTTAACTCCCCACTTTTTACAGGTCAGGGAAATGATATTCAGGAAAGTAACATCACAGAAGTACAGTGGTTGGCTCATTTTGAGGGAATTTATGGTTCTGACGAGACGATGGAAACTTATTTTAAGGCATCAACCAATCATGATACAGTATCTCTTCTTTTTAATGAGGAAGACGTTGAGAGAGCAATAAAAGACACATCTAGTAATAAAGCACCAGGTCCAGACCGTGTCCAAGCAGATCTTTATAAGTGTAACCCCAAATTTTGGGCTAAGATACTTGCAAATGTATTTAATGCGGTAGGAACGAGCGGGTTTCCCGCATCCTGGTCTCAGTCGATTATTATACCAGTTTTTAAAAAGGGCCAGAGAGGGGACCCGAGGTGCTATAGACCAATATCTCTAATTGACTCGACGGTTAAAAGTTTGGGCAAAGTGATTTTAGAAAAGATTATAGACTGGTCCAATGAAAATAAGATTGTTCCCAATCTACAGTACGGTTTTAGAAAAGGACGAAGTACTATGGACCAATGTCTTAACCTGTATTTATTAATTAGAAAATATACTATGGCAAAAGAGGGTTCGCTTAAAATGGCTTTTATGGATTTGTCCTCAGCTTTTGACCTGGTTAACAGGTCGAAGCTGTGGAGTATTTTATTAGAAATGGGATTGGATCCGGGTCTGGTTTATTTCCTAGCTGATCTTCATCGTGACCTATCAGCATCAATTAGGCTTTCACAAGACGGCAAGTGCTCAAAGTCTTTTAAATCAAGAAGAGGCGTAAGACAGGGGTGCATATTGGCACCCCTGCTTTTTACACTATATATTAACGCCCTGGATAGATCTCTGGTGGAGGCGAGCTTGGATATACCGCGTGTAGGAGACTGTCCAATTCCGGTTCTCCTATACGCGGACGATGCCGTTCTTTTGGCACGAACTGCAGTAGGTTTCCAGCGGCTTCTGGATGCGTTTGGAGCCTATATGCAGTCTTTAGACCTGGTAGTAAATATTGGGAAATCACATATCATGACTACGAGTCATAGAGCTCCTAAAGCAAAAACTTTTTATTGTAATGGCGGGGTTGTGACTACTGTATCCTCGTTTACATATTTAGGAGTAGTGTTTGATGAGAGAGGCTCTTGGGTTCCCCAACAAAAATCAAAAAAATGCAGTAATTAGATCGACCTCTGCCATACTAGGATTTGTCCAGCAGTTGGGAGCTAGACCTGTGGAGGCCATTATAAAATTATATAGATCCAAGTGTTTGGCTATTGCAGCATATGGCTCATCTATTTGGTGATACAAGCAACAGGCAGGACTACAGACAGTGGAAAACAGATTTTTACGTAGTCTCCTGTCTGTTCCTCAATTTACTTCAACCTTTGCCATACACCAGGAACTGGGGCTGGGTTATGTCTCTGATACTTTGAGTACAGCGCCGTTACTCTGCTGGCTCAAAGTATGGCTTAACCCAGAATTAACCTTGAATCATTTGATATTGCGGGACTGTGCCAAATTGGATAATGCAAGTAAAATTAACTGGCTTGCATATGTTAGATCCATGCTATCCAAAATAGGGCGGCCAGAACTATTTGAATCCCCGGAGAGGATTAGGAAGGAAGACCTGAAAGGGGTTAGAATGAACTTTATTAATATGTTGATGTCAGAACGGGAAGAACAGGAGCTACAGAAACCCTTAGTTAGGGCTCACTTTCTGACAAAAACGTCGTTATTAATTGAGCCGTATCTGATAATCGTCACTAAACCGTTCCATCGTTGGCTCCTGACTAGGTTCCGTTTTAACTTGATTCATTTTAACCTGGGTGATTATGAGGGGTGGTGTAAACCAGAGGATGCAGGACCGTGTTCTTGCGATAAATTTTCTACACAAGATACCTTACATTTTGTAATGTTCTGCGACCTCTATTTGGATATACGTAGGAAGTTTCTAGTCCCCCTATTAAATAAAAAGGGTTTCCTACAGGCTAGACCTGCAAATGTTAAGTAATACATGGGACATTTTTAATATTGCTTGTTTTCTGGTTGCTGCTATTAGGATCAGGAAGAAATTAAAAAAATAAGCATACTGTTACGTACTTTAATGAGCCGATTAACCTCATTTGCTGAAGCTGAGTATTCTGAGGATCATCTTAACATTACTAGTCCCATTGCTGCTATTGTATGGATTCTTATGTTATATATTGTATTATGCTGATATTTTAATGAAATAATTTTTAACTTTTGTAATCTTTGCTGCTGCTGAATTACACAAATATGATTGTGCTCAATTTTTTATTCCCAAAATTTTGTATAGGAATGTGTGTGTCTATGTATTTTATGTCTTGTACTTTTATGATTTTAATTAATCGAATAAAGTGGATTGATTGATTGATTGATTGATATAAATCTTGTCAATTATTTGCCATTGTAACTGATTCCCATTGTTATTAGCTGCCACAAATTGATGAATTAATGAAATATAAGAAACACAATGAGACAAACAAGGATTCACCAAGAAAGGGAAATTGAAGGTAAAAGGTAACAGACCACAGATATTCATTTTAATCTTGCTTCTATGTCTAGTCAGGTACCTCACAGGGAACACTGATAATTTGATATACTGATAGAGACCTTGAGGAAGACTTACAAATGAATTGTTAAATTTGCCCATTGGTAATTGGTATATTTGCCTCTTGTCAACAGTGTCATGCCTGACTGTTAGCCGGTAAACAAGTGTATTGTGTTCATGCAGGTATTTGATTGTGTTCTATGTTGGATAGAGCAATGGATTTCTCCATACCCTTCCCTGCAATGATATACTCTCGGACGGTAACACATTCATAATGCACAACAAGGGTACAAATAGAAGGCCTGATTTGTCAATACTAGATTTGATTCAACAGTACTATCTTTATCTAAAATGAATGATAAATTAGAAGGTTGGTATACTGATATGAGTCCTTTTATAGTGTTATGGCTCTGTGTACATGCTTGTTAGAAATGGGATTTCTGGTTGGCTAGGGCATGTGCCGAAGCCAGGCAGAAACCACCACTCTAGTCAGGGCAAGGGAGTTACACGCTGAAGATAACCCCTGCTCACCCCCTTGGTAGCTTGGCACAAGCAGTCAGGCTTCTCCCAGAGGCAATGTGTAATGTGTAAAGCGTTTGCGCAACACACCCACACAGCAGCAACACACTAGGCACACTACAAAAGAAACTCCACACAAGGTTATATAAAAAATAGCCTTTGTATTATCCAAAACACATTAGAAGCATAATCACACATATACACTGTGCCAACTGGCACTAGGCAATATTCACAGGGGATTATATACAGGACAGGGCCAATCGGGCCACTGTCAGAACCTTTAGAAAGCACTAGTAGCACACATAAAACACAGCCAGTGACTACTGGTAAAATACTGTACTTGGCATTATCTCTAGCAACATAAACGCCTTATGTCTGCATCACAGTAGGCATAGAACACATTAGCATAAACACACTATGCATAAATACCATGGGCATAAATCACATTTGGCAACCATCAGCATAAACACATTATGCATACATTTGTCAGTGCACCACAGAAACACTAACTAGGTGCATACATCACCTTAGGGCCTTGCACCCTATCTACACCATAAAGCTGACCCCAGGCCAACTGGCCTTTCACTGGGGCTCAAATGCCCTTTGTCCAAAATGTCAAGGCTCTCACAGGACCTTCAACGGGCCCCCGGGCTGCCAATGCAGCAAGAGCAATGTGTGTAATGCACTGGGGGCGGGGGGTGTAGCTCATCCCTTTCTTGACATCAAAAAGAAATGCCCCTGCTGTTGCAGCTGCCCGCGCTATTGCGGTGCAGCTGTGAAAATTAGCAAGCACTGGCACCAACTGTGCCTGGTGAGCCCCCTTCACTGGGACCCTTCCTGTGCCGCTCACAGCCCCACAATGAGGCCAAACGAAATTAGCATTGGCACCAACTGTGCCGTGGAAGCCCCACTCCAGGACTTCTAACTACCAAATTGCCTCCAAAAAGAAATCAGCACAAGGGAGCTCCGTTCACTGGGCTCCTCCCGTGGTACTTCTCTCTGCCCCAACTGTGCAAATTCGAGCCCCACTCACCCAGATCACCGCCGAGCAGCTCACCGCCTCCCTCAGCCAGAACACACCCACCGACACAACGGACCCAAACGAAGCAGCCAGCAACCTCGCCAAGTGGCTGACCGCCTGCGCCGACGACCTCGCACCACTAAAAAACCCTCCCAGCAGACCCGGAAGCAAGAAAACCCCTTGGTTCACCAACGAACTCAAGGAATCCAAGAAGAACTGCCGCACTCTCGAGAAAACCTGGCGACTCGACCAGACCACAGACAACAGGACCGCCCTCAAGCACGCCACCCGCAAACACCACCAGCTGATCCGTGCCACCAAGAAGTCGGCACTCAAAGAACGACTGGACAACAACGCCCATGACAGCAAGGAACTTTTCAGCATCGTCAAAGAGTTCTCCAACCCCAGCGCCGGAAACAACGACATCACCCCCTCGCAAGACCTCTGCAACTCACTCTCCGCGTTCTTCCACCGCAAGATCACCGACATACACAACAGCTTCAACGCACAAACAACGCACCCTACCGCCGAACCAATGCCCGCCACCACCACCCTCTGCAACTGGACCCCGATCAACACCGAAGACACCACCCGCACGATGAACTCCATCCACTCCGGATCACCAACCGACCCCTGCCCACACCACGTCTTCAACAAAGCCGACGCCACCATCGCACCCCATCTCCGGGACATCATCAACTCCTCCTTCCGCACCGCCACCTTCCCGGAGAGCTGGAAGCACGCCGAGCTTACCGCCCTCCTGAAGAAACCAACGGCGGACCCCACCGACCTCAAGAACTACCGCCCCATCTCGCTCCTTCCGTTTCCGGCCAAAGTCATCGAGAAGACCGTCAACAGACAGCTTGCCGCCTTCCTCGAGACGAATGGATCCCTCGACCCCTCGCAGTCCGGGTTTCGGGCCAACCACAGCACCGAGACCGCCCTTATCGCAGCCACCGACGACATCAGAACCCTAACCGACAACGGGGAAACAGCTGCCCTCATCCTCCTGGACCTCTCCCGCGGCGTTCGACACCGTCTGCCACCGCACCCTAGTGAAGCGCCTCAGCAACATCGGAATCCGAGAGAAAGCACTGGAATGGATCATCTCGTTCCTCGCCGGAAGAACCCAGAGAGTCCGCCTCTCCCCGTTCAGATCCGAAGCCACCGAAGTCATCTGCGGCGTTCCACAAGGATCCTCACTCAGCCCGACCCTCTTCAACGTCTACATGAGCCCCCTCGCAGCCATCGCACGCCGACACAACCTCAACATCATCTCCTACGCCGACGACACCCAGCTGATCCTCTCCCTCACCAACGACCCCACTACCGCCAGAGCCAACCTGCACGACGGGATGAGAGACGTCGCCGACTGGATGAGGAACAGCCGCCTTAAACTGAACTCAGACAAGACGGAAGTCCTCATCCTGGGCTCATCACCCTCCGCCTGGGACGACTCCTGGTGGCCCCCGGCCCTGGGCACCGCACCCAAGCCAACGGACCACGCACGCAACCTGGGCTTCATCCTGGACTCCTCCCTATCAATGACCAAACAAGTCAACGCCGTCTCATCTTCATGCTTCAACACCCTGCGCATGCTCCGCAAGATCTTCAGATGGATCCCCACTGAAACCAGGAAGACCGTCACCCAGGCACTCGTCACCAGCCGACTGGACTATGGGAACACCCTCTACGCCGGAACCACAGCCAAACTTCAAAAGAGACTCCAGCGCATCCAGAACGCCTCCGCACGACTCATCCTGGACATCCCCCGACACAGCCACATCACCGTACACCTGAAAGACCTGCACTGGCTCCCCGTCAGCAAGAGAATCACGTTCAGACTCCTCACCCACGCACACAAGGCCCTCCACGACCTGGGCCCAAAGTACCTCAACGACCGCATGTCCTTCTACACGCCCACACGCCAGCTACGATCAACCAGCCACGCCCTCGCCACCGTACCACGCATCCGCAGAACCACCGCCGGAGGAAGATCCTTCTCCTACCTGGCGGCCAAGACCTGGAA
Organism: Calotriton arnoldi; assembly: GCA_963921515.1. Classification (NCBI taxonomy): domain Eukaryota; kingdom Metazoa; phylum Chordata; class Amphibia; order Caudata; family Salamandridae; genus Calotriton; species Calotriton arnoldi. Next base: position 271,029 of record CAWUFW010013746.1, on the reverse strand, counting down.
CTCCCTCCCCACTCACCTTCGGCGAACCCAGGACCATCTCGCCTTCAGGAAGCAGCTCAAGACCTGGCTGTTCGAGCAGTAACTTACCCCCTCCCCCAGCGCCTTGAGACCCTCCCGGGTGAGTAGCGCGCTCTATAAATGCCGTGATTGATTGATTGACTCACCGGGCTCTCCTTCTGGACTCCTCCGGTCTCTCCTTCACATCGGGAGAGAGGCACCGGCACACTGGGGCCCGCTTTCCTTGTACTGTCTCCGTCAGGGCTGCGGTACGCGTCGGGTCGTCTGGGGGCTTTCTCACGGTTCTCCGGCCGTGCACGGGGCTCTCACCAGCATGGGAGCCACGCCTACCTCCAGGCAGCAGGAGTGCCTGACTTCCTCCGGTGGCGGTCGTTTGGCCCGGATTGGTCCACGGGCTTCGATGGCGGCCCCGCCCACAACCAGGCAAGATGCCTGTCTTCCGGGCCCTCGACCTCAGCGGCGGCTTTACTTCTGGGCGCCCAAGTGCGGGGTAGGCTGCAATTCTGGACCACAGCAACGCGGGGTGGGCTCCCACTCCACCACCACCACCAGCAGCACGGGGGAATCCCTACGCCGGGGATACCCTCTGAACAATGTGCAGCTCAGCGCTGCGAAGCCCCAGCACTCTCCTCGTCCTGGGAGAGAAAGATACAGCGCTCACCAGGCGCTCAGGCAAAGTTTCCAGGGGCATAAGGCTGGGCCCAGGCAGGCCAGCTCACAGGGCCCTCTAGCAGGGAGGCACTCCCTCGTGGCGGTTCCTCCTGGGGCCCAGCAGCAGCAAGTCACCAGGAAGCACAAAAAGCACAACCAACATGGGGTCACAGCCTCTATAATTATACAACCTTTTCCTTTGTCTGCCCTTGGCACAGGGCTTGGGGGAACCAGCCTGAACTGGTTCTGGGGGGTTTTGGAGCACTCTGTTTACAAGGCTCCTCTTCCCCTTTGTCAGGAGGGGGCTCGGTCATCAGACCACCAGAGGGGGCGGAGCTAGCATTCACCCAAGCAGGCACAGACCTATTCAGGGTCAGGGGACTACTCCTCCCACTACTCCAAATGCAGTCTCCCATTCATCCTAGCGCTGACTCACCCTGCCCTCCCTGGAGCCAAACACACCTCACCAGCCCCTGTCACTCCAAAGCCAGACATGCAATCCACATCAGGCAGGCAGACACATAGCACACAGAAATGCCAACTTCTAAAAGTGGCACTTCTAAAATAGTGATAATAAATCTGCGCACACCATTGCGTAGCATTTATTATCACTATTCCAAACATACCACACTTGACCACGCTGCTCCTCTCATATCAGGAATTACCACTGAAACACTTATCAGGGAATCCCCAATGCATTCCCATGAGAGGGCAGCCTCACAGCAGTGAGAAACCAAAATGGCGGTTTGTCACTACCAGGACATGTCACACACTTAAGGTACATGTCTTACCTTTTACCTACAATGCACCCTGCCCATAGGGCTAGCTAGGGCCTACCTTAGGGGTGACTGACATGCAGTAAAAGGGGGGTCACAGACGTGGCACACACTTTAGGTGTCACGTCACAGCGGCAGTAACACTGCGCGCACAGGCCATGCAATGGCAGAGGCCTGAGACAGGTTTAAAAGGCTACTTTGGTGGGTGGCGCAATCAGCGCTGCAAGCCCACCAGTAGCATTTAACTTACTGGCCCTGGGTATCTGAGATACCACTTTACAAGGGACTGACAGGTAAATTAAATATGCCAAACAGGTGTAGACCAATCTTACCATGTTTACCACAGAGAGCACACGCACTTTACACTGGACAGCAGTGCTAAAGTGCCCAGAGTCCTAGAACCACCAACACCATGTCAGAAAAAAGGCTAGGAGGAAGGCAAAAAGTTCAGGGATGACCCTGCAAAAAGGGTCAAGTCCAACAATGCTTATTTGTCCTTTCTTTTTGTTCATAGTTGTGCTCGGAACTGATGAACCGCGCCCTACGCACATGCGTTGTGCTGAGATGGACGTCTTGGTTTCCCTAGCAATGCCTCTCCTATAAATGGATGCTGCGCCCAACGTCGGGGACTTGCAGTTGAGGAGCTTTCAGCTCCGGCAGCATCCTGTGGAAAAAGCAGACCGCGAGCGGCGAGAAACAGTAAGGCGTATCATTTTGTATGCGCTTCTTGATATTTGCACTTGCAGTTAGATTTGATGTGCTTGGCAAGGTCTTAGAGACATTGGGGGCTTAGTCCTGAGATTAAAAAGTTAGCGCATGAGATCGCGTATAAAAAAGGTTTGTGGGTGAAGAAAACTGGACGTGGTTTTTTGCTCAGGGCTCATCGCGCTTTATCGCAAACCCTTTAAAGTTCTCCTGACATAAAAGGGGGGCTTCTCTGTAAGGCTCTTGAGGACCTAAGTATTTGAAAAGCGCATTGATGGAAGAAACATAAAGAACTCTGTGTGAAACAAATTAGAATTACAGCAAAATGCCCATTAAAGAATAAAGACACAGAACTAAATCCCTTTGTGTGTGATACATGGATTGTTTAACTATATCTAAGCTATAAATGATGTAATCCTAAACTTTGGAATGGTGAGCACTTAAAGGACACTACCTTCAGTTAAAAAATTGTGTCTTGATAAAACTGAATCTTGAGAATACCATAGTACCAAACTCTGCATTCTTTTTGATTAAGTTCTCAGCTGGTGAGAGTGAATTCATAGATAAGATTTTAGAGTGCTCTATTTTCTTGCAGGTGAGACATTGCATACAGTAGCATGGTTGATTGTATGAGAAGAAATAGTGGTGAAGTATATACTGCACCAGAAAAACACAGCTAATCACAAACTACATCTTTTTACAGGTCTCCCTTCCCGCAGTGGCCTCCCTAATACCCTTTTCCTCATCTAGCCACTCCAATCCTCTGGTTGTATTTACACAGAGATGGCGCTGCTGGAAGGTGGGCTTTAAGGGTACTGCTCCTGGGGAACTGTGAGCCTGTCAGGTATGGTATATGGCAATGGGTGCGCATAAGCATGGGAATTGTTACTTGTAGTGGAAAGAGACATCACATAAAAGATTTAAAGGAGGGATGTGTTAGATAAATGAGCCACATTTTAAACCATTACCTCCCGTCCCTCCCTCGCCTTCCTTTGTCACAAATGAGGCCCCGCCTCCCTCTAGACCCACCCCCAGCCCATAAAAACTCTGTCCGCCCCCACCTCTACTTGTTCTTTTTTGTCTCCCTAGGTGAGACTTACCTTTGGCTTTCTCCCTGTGGCGGTGCCGGGGAGTCTTTGGTTTGGTTCTCTCCGTCGGCGGTGCCCTCAGCAGCGTACTCCCGGCATGCTGTGTCTCCACGGTCTCCTCGTGGGCGAGGGGCGGAACACTTGCACAGGAAGCCGCGATGGAGTCCAGCGGTCCTCCTGCGGCTGGGGCCGTGTTTCCGGGTTGTATTTTTAAAGAACAATGGTCAAGATGAGGCCAAACTGGTCCTCGGGTAGCCAGAGCTACTATTTAGTCGAGAAAATGCTTTCGTCTGAGCTCTCGTGTTACAAGAGAGGAGGAGGAGGAGAAACAACGTATGAAGGGACACTAGGTTGTAGGGATGACAAGACATTTATTACATCATAAACGCTATATCATCCACACATTTTTCAGGATCTAGTCCTGGTGCTCACACATTGGGTGAAGTTGCGTGAAAAGGTGAAAAAGTGCTGGTGACTTAGAATTACATCACATTGACAACATAAGCAAAACTCGAATGAATTTTACAGTTGGAGTTTTGGTTGTAATAGTCTACGGCGTTTCGATCTCTATAATTTAGAGACCGTCATCAGGACGAGTAACCGTGTGAGCAAGTAGAATCTGAATGGCGGGGAACTGCTACGTTCGGTAATTACTTTAAGGGTTCCGGGCAATGTGTCCCGTGACTTGGTAGAAAATTAGATTAAAGGCAGGATACCGGGTCTCCTCCGGTGATTTCAAGCAGCGGCGAGGCACTGCAAGGACGGCCTGCTGGATCAATCTTGATCCAGCAGGCCGTCCTTGCAGTGCCTCGCCTGCTTGAAATCACCGGAGGAGACCCGGTATCCTGCCTTTAATCTAATTTTCTACCAAGTCTCGGGACACATTGCCCGGAACCCTTAAAGTAATTACCGGAACGTAGCAGTTCCCCGCCATTCAGATTCTACTTGCTCACACGGTTACTCGTCCTGATGACGGTCTCTAAATTATAGAGATCGAAACGCCGTCGACTATTACAACCAAAACTCCAACTGTAAAAATTCATTCGAGTTTTGCTTATGTTGTCAATGTGATGTAATTTTAAGTCACCAGCACTTTTTCACCTTTTCACGCAACTTCACCCAATGTGTGAGCACCAGGACTAGATCCTGAAAAATGTGTGGATGATATAGCGTTTATGATGTAATAAATGTCTTGTCATCCCTACAACCTAGTGTCCCTTCATACGTTGTTTCTCCTCCTCCTCCTCTCTTGTAACATGAGAGCTCAGACGAAAGCATTTTCTCGACTAAATAGTAGCTCTGGCTACCCGAGGACCAGTTTGGCCTCATCTTGACCATTGTTCTTTAAAAATACGTATACCACCCCAGGTCGTACCGTTGGGGTTCCCTTGTTCGCTAAAAGTGTTTCCGGGTTGTGGCTGCAAGGCGGCCTTTACGGTGCACATCGTTGGAGACTTGGTAGGCCGGGTTTTTAACCTGTTATTTGTTTCTTTTGGCTGTTTGGGGGCATTTTGGTGGCGATTTTTTCTTGGTTGCCAGTATGGTCGTTTCTCTGCCTTGTCATGGGGCTGCTGGGGAGTGTTATCTCCGGTTTATTGCAGTCATGGGTCGCATGTGGTTGTTTCAGTGTGGCCGTTCTGGTGTCCTCTTCTTCTTCATCCTCTGCTGTTGGGTCTCCGGTCCCCCTGGAGCGCCCTGGATGCCAGGGCCCAGTGGGGGGTGTAGTGCCTCTCGTGTCTACGGTTGGTGCAGGGCTTGATTGAGGCTGCTGTGTCCAGTGCTCTGCGGGCTCAGCCGGTGCCTTCTGGTCCGTCCCGTCCTCGTCCATTGGATCCTGTGGGCGACTGGTCCCCTTTGCTTGGGGAGGGACCTTCTCCCGCCTCTGGCGGTGAGTGTGTCTCCAGGGAGGGGTTGTGGGACATTCTGGCTCCTGTGCGTTCCATTTTGGGTTTTCCTCATTTCCTGCTGGGCGGGGGCTGTGGGACTCTTTTTCCTTGGTGCACTGAGCCCTCCCGGTTGGGCTTGCCCCTTCGGGCCCTGTGTGGGAGATGGTGCTGTGGGAGTGGCATGTGATGGACGAGCTGCAGGTCCCTCGCTTTCTTCGGACACTTGCTTGTTGGAGGGTGTCGACCTCTTTCCTCACATTGAACGGTTGGGCTCTATCCTGACCACGCTCATTGGTGAGTCGGCTGTTCTGCCTGAGGTTTGTACCCCGTCTGTGATGGATGGGTTGGTGGTCTCTGTCCTTGGAAAGGCGTTTGCGGCTGCTGACTTGGCGCTGGGGACTGGCCTGTTCTCTGCTTATTCTGCGCCCTACTTGGTGCAGGTTTTCATGGCCTTGGCGGCGGCTGTTCAGGGTGGCTCGGTGTACTCTGTCCTTCTGGCTGCATTGGAGCCTATACGTGCCTTGCCTTATGAAGGGCGTTCGGCTTCATCTGGTGTGCCTTGGACTGGGGCCTCGCGGTCATCCCCCGGAGTGGGTGTCTCGTCCGTATTTCAGGTAGGAGCGGTTTTGTCCCCGTTTTACTCCTGTGCGCGCTGCCTCCACGCCTATGGGCTCTGCCCAGTGAGGTCCCTGCTACCACTGTCTGGACGGTTCCCTGCCGGTGGGTGGCTGGCTCTGGCTTTTTCTTCCGGGGTGGCGCTGGGATGTTTCGGATTGCTGGGTCCTGCGCTATGTTGCTCATGGTATCTTGATTGTCTTTTGGCAGGTTCCTCCGGATGTGGGGGTTCGGTTGACTCCTGTGCCTCTCTCCGGTCCGCGCAGAGTGGCTCTGCTGGATGGGGTGTCCGGTTTGCTTGCCAATCAAGCCATCTGTTGGGTTCCGGTCGCTGTCGTCGGCGCCGGGGCCTCTTCCTTTCTGTTTCCGGAGCAGACAGTGTCCGGCGGTTTTCGGCCCCTTCTGGGTCTCCGTTGGGTCAACTCCTGGGTTCGGGCTGTTCCCTTCCGTGTGTTGACCCTTCCGGCGGTTCTTCCTCTGGTTCGGCCGGGCAAGTTTTTTTTTGCCTCCTTGGTTTTTGGGGCCGCCTCTCTCCGCGTCCCTGTCACCACCTCTTCGCAGCGTTTCTGAGGCTCGCGGTGGGAGGTGCCCGTTTTTAATTTTGCGTTCTTCCCTTCGGCCTCTACTCCTCTCCCATGGTCTTCACGGGGGTCCTGACTCCTCTCATGGCTCTGCTTCCTACGGAGGGGGTGTTCATTCATCCTTCTTGGTCGGCCTCTTGCTGCATGCTGCCGTCGAGTCTCTTTTGCTTGCTCAGGTCGGGTCAGCCTTGGTGGTTCTGCAGGGGCACGGCTTTTTGGTGTACTGGGAGTTTTTTGTCCCCCTCTCGAGACATGGGGCCTTCGGGGCTCATTTCCAGTCTCTGATCGGCCAGGTTACTTTGTCCGTCAGGCGCCTGGTCTCTCTTCAGTCGCTGGTTCTGGCCTTGTTGTCCCTGGGGGCTCCTCCTGGAGTGGCTGTGGGTGCAGGGGCTTTTGGCTTCTGTGGTGTTTCTGGTTCCCTGGGCTCATTTTCACCATCTTCGCCTGGCCGGCTGGATCCTGTTGTGTTGGTCTCAGGGGTCTCGGGGTCTTTTGTCTCTGCTGCCTATGTCTGTCCTGTTCCGTGTGGGGCTCTCCTGGTGGCTTTGCTGGCGTTTCCTTCTGGCCGGGATTTTCTTGGCTACCCCGGCTCCGCTTGTTGTGTCTTCTGCTGCCAGCCAGTCCGGGTGTGGTGCTAGGCTGGGGTCTGAGCAGGTTCAGGGGGGCTAGTCCCTGCTGGATTCCCGGAGGTCTTCGGCCTGGCGGGAGTTGTGAGCAGTTTGTCTGGCCCTGGTTCACTTTCAGGACTCTCTGTGGGGCCTTTGGGTGTTGGTTCAAACGGACAAACTGGTGGTGAAGTCCTTTGTCACCCGTCAGGGAAGGTCTGGGTCCAGGTCCTTGCACTTTATTGCCTGCGACGTCTTCCTGTGGGCTCGGGTCTGGGTGCTGGGTCTATTTGTTCTCTACGTTCGGGGGTGAACGATGTGCGGGCAGATCAGTTGGGCAGGTACGTTCCCTCGTCATGGAATTTCTCCCTCCTTCCCGGTTTGTTCGGCCTGTTGGTGGGTCGTTGGGGCCTCCCTGTGGTGGACCTGTTTGCGGACCTGGTCAGTGCCATGGTGGGCCTGTTTTGTTCTCTGGGCCGGTGTTCTGGGGCTCTGGGGGTCGACGGCCTGTCCTCTCCTTGGCCTCGAGGTCTTCTGTATGCCTTCCCCCCTTCCGCTGCTCCGGGCCTCTCTGGTTCGGGATCGGTGGGACCGTGCTCAGGTGGTGTTGATTGCAACCCGTTGGCCTTGAGCGGATTGGTTTCCTCTCCTGGCCAGGTTGTGTTGCGACCAGGAGTGGTTCCTTCCTGTGGTTCCGTCTCCGTTGGTGTTTCCGGCCCTTCCCCTGTGCTCCTTGCAGAGGTTACACCTGACGGCCTTGTCGGTTGAGCGGCAGGTCTTAGCTGTTTTGGGTGTCCCTGGACATCTGGCTGTTACTTTGCAGGCTTCTCGGGGGTCCTCCGCACTTCTGTCCTCTGCTGGGCATTGGAGGGCTTTTTCGGCCTGGTGTGCTGTTACGGAGGTTGATCCCACAGTGGCTGACCTCTTTTTGGTGTTGCAGATCCTTTACCTTGGACTCTTCTGGGGTTGCCGGTGGCTGCTCTGCGGGTGCAGTGGGCGGCCATTCAGGCTTTTCGGGGCTCCTGGTTTGGGCCCCTGGAGGTTCTCGCGTTGGGACTCTTGTCTTTTCGGACTTGTTTTTTTTGGTGGCCATCACCTCGGCTCGATGCTTGGGTGAGTTGGGGGCTTTATCTTGTAGGTTTCCCTTCCGCTGGTTCTTTTCGGTTCGGGTGGTTTTGGTGCCAGTACCGTCCTTTGTGCCTGGGGTCAATTCGGCGTTTCATCTTGGTCTAGAGGTGATTTTGCCTGACTTCTGTCCTGCTCCTTCCTTGGCTGAGGGATCTCGTTTGCACTGTCTGGATGTGCGGCGGGCTTTACTGTGGTACCTGCTGGTTGTGGAGTCCTTCTGGAAGGGGGTCGCTTTGTTTGTTTCTTTTGGTCCTGCTGTGAAGGGTGTGCTGCCTTCCACGGCTACTTTGAGTCGTTGGATTCGGTCCAAGGTTTTGCTGGCTTACTGGCTGCTTGGGGAGGCTTCCCCGGTTGGGGTTCAGGGCTGTTCTACTCGCTGTTTGGCTGCTGCGGTTGCTGGGTTGCAGGGTACCTCGGTGGTAGAGATCTGTAGGGCTGCGAACTGGTCTTCCCCTTCTACGTTGTCCGTCACTGTCGGATTGCTGGTCTGGAGCGTTTGGATGAAGTTCTGGGCTGCAGGGTCTTGTCCTCTATGAGGGGCTGGAGATGTCGATCTACTGTGTTTGGGGCACGTTATTGAATTTTTGTGATCTTTATCACTCAGTTGTCCATCTCTGTTTTCTTTTGCTTGCTATGTCCTCATTTGTGACGAAGGAAGGCGAGGGAGGGACGGGAGGTAATGGGTCCATTACTATTGATAATGGCATTACTCCTAGTCCTACTCCCTCGCATTCCTTCTAGGACCCTCCCTCCCTCCCGGTGCGGTACATCTGAGTGCTAGCTTGGCTTGTTTACGTACAGGTAGAGGTGGGGCGGGCAGAGTATTTATGGGCTGGGGGTGGGTCTAGAGGGAGGTGGGGCCTCATTTGTGACGAAGGAAGGCGAGGGAGTAGGACTAGGAGTAATGCCATTATCAATAGTAATGGACGCATTACTGAACCATGAGGTAGGTGTTGCATCTAGCATTGTTTAAATGATGTCAAGGGAGCATTCTGACCTGAAACGTGTGGGCCTCTTTGGTCAAAACTTGCCCGATTAGAGAGAAATTACCCCTCAAGCTGTCGGGACCTCTGACAGGAAGGAGGGTCCGCCTGAAGATCCTGCATTTTTCCGAGATGTGAGGTAGTGTTTTAGCGGCAGGGTGTTAAGCTGCCCCGACGTGAGGTAAGCATGTACTCCTTACTGCTTCGATATTTGGGGACTTTAGGAGTTTTTGGATGCTATTTCCTGTTAATGCGGCTCCAAGCTGTCTTCTCGTGAGCCTGGGAGCTGAGGCAGTGAACTGTCCTCACGGGAGCTGGTGAGAGCGCTGTGCCTCGTGATCAACACATCATTCATGGAATTTAAAGTGACATGCCTAAACAATATGGAAAAGGAAAATAAATAGAAAAGAAAAAGTATTTAATTTCATTTAAACGTTATTTAACAAACCAAAGGATATATATAGTGAAACACGTGTGAAGACAAATAAATTGATCTTCGTGGTGCAGTTAAAGGACATCTTCATAGGATTTCTGCTATACACAGTTCAACTACATTGCTAACTCACAGGTTCTTGTGAAGTACAACTTGTTTGAATATATCTTTTGTCTTCTGTCATGACTATGGAAGGATTTCTGGAGACTTCACTTTTAAAAAAAATATTCCTGGTGAACCAGTTGTACCTTTGGATGACTGGAAGGAGGGGTGTGAGGTCTATATTCAAGACATTGGTGGTGACATTTTTGCGTCTTCGAGGAAGTTGGCCATGTTAAAGCACTATCTCTGTGCTGAAGGAATGCGCATTCTTAAATATCTTCCTCCCATTGATCATGAAGAAGAAAATGACAAAATGGACCACTTTGCAATGTTTCAATTGAATTTGAATTTTGGAATCAAAAAGAATGAAGTGGTCAAGAGGTTCAAGTTCCTTAGGTGTACGTTTCCAGGTAAAGAGAGTTATATTGCCAGTTTACGATCACTTGTGGCCACTTGCAATTACAAAGACTTTCTCAATGAAATGCTTAGAGACAAGTTGGTATTGAAAGATAATGACAAAAATGTATAGGAAAAATTGTTGAACACTGAAGATTTGACCTTGCAGAGGATATTACGAAAAGGTTAGAGGGGCATATTTACAAGAAGCTTGCACTGCCACGGCATCTTTTGTTTTGATGCAGCAGTGTTGCTTTCTTTGCTCCATATTACAAGGTGACACATCTAGGGAGATGTGTCACTTTTAATTGGGATGCGTCAGTTTTATCCTTTGTCGGAATCGGATGTGTCGCGTTAGAATTAATATATGCAAGGTAGGCGTTCCTTCATAAAATCCCCCATAAAACTGACGCAATGGTATTTATGGCTTTTTCCAAAAGTCACACATCATCGGGAAGTGGGCCACTGCACTTGAGATGCGTCATAATTCCTACACCTCTAAAACCCATGCGTAGGAATGAAGCATTGGCTGTTGCAGAGGAATTTGACCAGCTGAAGTGACTTGAAACAGTGTAATCTGCAATCAAGTCACACCACCTCAACAGGTAAGTGCACACATGAGGTAGGTAACACAGTCAATCACACATTAAACACCATTAATTACTTATGGTACACATAAGTCACTATGCTCCCTTTATTGCGTGACATCCAGACCAATTTAATAGAGTGCAAGGTGAGATTTTCACCTTTTGACACTCTATTACATTGGTCCCCATACAGTAGGCTACTTGCATCAGTCAAAATTTTTTTTGATGCATTGCTGTAGTTGTGTCAGTTTTATGACCAACTACAGCAATGTGACACTTTTGGATCGGATGCCTTGGGGCATCCTTCCCACGGATACGTCAGAATTTCTGACACATCCTTGGGTCCCTGAGCCATGGAGCACCGTATTGTAGATACATCGCATCCATGATGTTGTAAGAATGTTTTATGCAGGCACAAGAAATATTTATGCATTGCTGCCTTGGCGCAGTGCGTCATTTCTTGTAAATAAGGCTCAGAGTCTATAAGTGAAGGTATAAAGGAGTTAGCATCCAAGGAGAAGATTGATGTTGTTCAAAAGGAATTTTCAAAATTTAAAAAAGAAGATGCTATAGGCATTTTGGCAAAAACTGGAGACAAAATCAATGTGACTTCTTACAAGTGTGGGTTGAAGGGTCATTTAGCTACAGATGTCTGTTTTCCCACAATAGGGCATTGGTGTAGGAAGTGAAAAACAAAGAAACATTTTGCCAGGGTGTGTTGGGGTAGAATGGGAGGTGTGAAAAAACTAGAAGCACAATAAATGTAATGTAGAGAGTTGCAATGAAGAAAGTATTGATCAGGATGTAATAATACAAGTGCAACAAGTGGGAAACATTACAGAAAGATAGTACTTTTTTGCACAATTATAGACTGGTGGCGAATGTGTGAGGATGATGGTGGATTCAGGGGCCAGGTATACACTCATTGGGGAAGAGTACTTGGGAAAGTTCCCTAACCATATTCTCAAGCCCCCAGACGTGTAGTTTGTAGCTTATGGGAATAAACCTATTGATTTGCTGGGATTCATTGATGCCTGATTGGAGTTCCAAGGGGTGGAGATTCCTTCTAAGGCTTATTTTGCCAAGGAGGGGCTTTGTCTGTTGGGTTGGCCTCAACAAAGAAATGTATTCATTCAACTTGATCTGAATCATCCTGAACAAGTTTTAAGTGCACAGACCAGGATATGTCAGATGGATAGGTCATCCATAGAAGATGAGTTTTTCAGAGGATAATCCACGGTTTTCTGAGACTTATCGCTACAAACACAAGGTAAACACTCCCTTATGTAGTGCTCCATGTCACAGTTTAATCCTGGCCATCAATATTCAGCCCCAATGCGTCTCTTAGTGGCACTCATGCCAATATGTTCTGCATGTGCCAATTTCACAACTCGTTCCCTCAATGCAGAAGGTACCACCAGTACCTCCCTTCTCATCAACACTAGGTTTGGGCGGAACTCGCAGAGCTTTACTCCGTGGAATCCTGCTGCGTTACTTAAAAACTCTGAGATTCTGCGGAGTTACGCCCACCCCTAAAAAAATGACACACATAAAAGTAAATAGCTGCCCTAGTCTGTATTACACAATTTTCAAGAATTGTGCAAGGATGTACACTTTTTTTGTGCCAGTGTAGATTTTCAGAGATACAGAGTTAAACCGCTCTTTAATTCTTTCATTTATTAGTTGGCACATCCTTCTGGATTCATTGGCTGCTTGGTCTGGGTTGTCTATTTTGAGCTTAGTGTCACTGGTGTGTTTTCTAGCGTTACAGCTTTCACTGTTATGAAAGGCGCATATCTTTATATTGCTCTGAGAAACTGGAAAGATATCATATTTTTCAAAATTTGAAAAGTGTTTTTTTGCTGCCATTCCCTGATTTTTTAAAGCACAGTTCTAAAAAACTCAGTTCTGGTCTGCCTTGTGTGTTGTCAGAGCACTTGTAAATAAACACTGCCATTTTCTATGTGATGTGTGAAGCTATAAACAGTGCATTAAATAAGTGCTGAGTAAACTTCGCAGCTAGCTGGGGATGTTCCTGAACAAAAAATAAAAATTCCTGGCATATCTGCAGAGTTATGCAGAGCTGAGTAACCCTGTGCACTGCTGTGCACACTGCATAGCGATAACATCCTCCCACCCCCACTCTGCACTCAGGTTTTCCCTCATACTCAACTGGAATGAACCAACCACTGCTTTTCAAAGGCATGTGTCATTCTTTGCACATTACTGAGGGATTCCCTATACTTACGGGTGCCTAGAGTGTCAGCACTCTGGGAGCTATGTATATAACAGTATGTCTCTGGGGCTTCTGCATTTTATGTGTCAAACAAGGCTGGCCAGGTGCACAATTTGAGGGAAGACCACCTGTTCACAAGAGCCCCGCCTTTCAACTTCACTTCTTTCCTTGCAAAGGACAGGCCCTGCAGAGGACTGGGATTTCCCACCTATTAAGATCTTTGCACTTCGCATTTATGCGGTAATCAATACAATTAAAACTTATAAAAATCTCAGTGAAGCCATGCCCTGGAAAACCTAACATGATATGGAGGATGCCTCATTTACAATGGCTGATTGGCTAGCGATGGGGCACAGAATAGACTTGTCAATGAGCGCGTTCGCTCTTTTATGCTGGCGGCTCCCATGACAGGACTGGCTGTCGCTCGCTTTGGGCTGCTGCTCGTATCTGGAGCGTTGAATTGTGGGTTGGATCTGCTGCTGCCACGGAGCAGGTCAAGGCTGAGTTTTTATGGTGGCAAACTTCGAAGAGATCTTCAGGTCCTTCGATGTTATTAAATTCAAGGCGATTCAGGAGGAGACAATGAGCAGACATCCTGAGTGAGAGGGATTGGAGAGCGGCATTGGTTTGTAAATAGAGAGGCATTTTCCTCTTTATATGTGTGCTTCAGAAAGCAGCACACATAGAAAGAGGAAGAAATGAGGAGAAATAAAGTTATTTGTCTTCATTATGCCTCACCTGGGGAAGCATACCATTTTGATGCATTCCCAGGTTTACCAGTGTTGGGGAATCTGGGAATGCGAAAATATTCATGGGTGGATGCATGGGAACACCCAGGATCCACCCATAGAATGCCTTCCCAGGGCAGAGTAATGCAATGCAGCGATTTGCAATGTGTTGCGTTACTCTTGATTTATCAAGCTATGAAAGGCCAAGCAATATGGCCTTGCATGGCTTGATAAATCTGACTTAGGTGCATGGTGCAAGGGCAACGCAAAATCTACATAAACATGCCCCACAATTTAAAAAAAATCGCAGTGATAGCGGCTGCTGTAAACATTGGGCCTCATCTATCAAGGTTTCACGCAGTGCAGATCAGCAAGTTGAGAGCAGCAAGTCACCTTGCTGCTCTGCGTGAATGGGAAAGGGCAGAAATGCACCGTATTTAACATAATACGATGCATTCCAGTCCTTTCCTTGCGCTGACGCCCTTTTGGCTGACTAGCGCCAACTCAGGCCCCCTAGCACCATGGTGCAAGGGTGCCTGCGTTGTAAGCAGGATTGTTTTTGCGCAGGAAGGGGCACTTTCCTGTAGAAAGTCAATCCTCTGAGGCATTTTCCTCTTTCTATGTGTTCTACAAAATTCAGCACATATAGAAAGAGGAAATAACAAGGAGAAATAAAGATATCTCCTCATTCGATTCACCTGGGGAGGCGTAGCATTTTGACGCATTCCCAAGTTTACCACTGATGGTAAATCTGGGAATGAGCCAAAATCCGTGGGTGGATGTGTGGGAACACCCACTCTTCACCCATGGAATGCCTCCTGGGGTAGAGTAACGCAATGCAGTGATTTGCATTGCATTGCATTACTCTGGATTTATTAAGCCATTCAATATGGCCTTGCATGACTTGATATATCCAACTAGGGAGTTGTGTTACTGTTGCGCCCATTGCGTGGTGCAAGGGCAACGCAACTCCTATATAAATATGCCTCCTGGGGACTATGTTTGGACAGAGAACCCCCAGAAACGCTATGGACAAGAGTAAGAGGATTTGAAGAAAATAAAGGAATGGCTAGACATTAAGGAAGAAAATAAGTTATAAATCAATAAATATAGACCCAATCAGTACTATATTGTATACATCTGTCCAGCCGGACAGATATTTAATATGCAGTCAATAATGTTTACAGACACTAAACATGGAACAGTTTAAGTGGGACACAAGCCTGCATCCAACTCACAGTTTCTCCGCATCAGGAGGAATTGCTCACTAAAAGAGGATTATTTTCGCGAGGCAAAAGTCCTCAGCAATAAACTGACATCAAGGGGATACCCACGTAGGCTAGTTCGTAACTCCCTTAAAAGAGCCTGGTACTGTCCCAGGGATGCACTTTTGGAACCTAAAGAAAAACAACCACAGAACCGTATGGTCTGTGTGACCACTTTTTCACCAGTATCACACACCATCCGGAAGAGCATTATCAAACACTGGGAGGTTCTGAATGCAGGGGTACTTAATTTAGAACGCCCCCTGTTCGCATTCCGTAAAGCAAAAAACATAAAAGATCACCTAGTACGTGCGGCCCTACCATCTACCAAAAACACAGGAACAATTAATGAACTCTGGGGTCTGCCGCCCCTGACAGGACATGCTAAATGTGGTGATTGTATTGTTTGCCAGTTTACAATTGAGGGGAAAGAATTTGTCTTTGATAAAATCAGGATTGAACTGAAAACCTTTTCGAATTGCAACACTAATAATGTTATTTATGCTATTTTTTGTCCTTGTAATAAAATCTACATTGGACAAACTACACAAAAGGCACGGATACGGATCTGCCAGCACCGCAGCAGAATACGCTGCAATACTCCAAATGTTCCTCTTGTGGAACATTTTCAGGCAGCAGGTCACACTGAAAATGACATACGGTGGACAATCATTAGCGTGATAAAGCCACCGCCAAGGGGTGCGGACATGGCGCAGCTCCTTAACAAGGAGGAACTGAAATGGATCTTGAGGACTGGAAGTATTCATACAGGCCTCAATCTTCTGGAGGACTGGACTTCATTGATCTAACTGTGACTGCTTTTGAGTATCTATGCGCTCTTGGTCCTAAACATAGACAATTACTCTTTGAACTGCCCTGCTATGTCATTTTAAATGTCCAATGTGCTTCTCTCTATTGATGCCTCTTGTAGGTCCTTTTACCGATTTTGTCGCTCCAGAAATGTACAGAGTATCATGTTGCTCTATGCTATTCTAAGGTGGCCAGATTTGCCACTCCTGTTAACTTTCCTTTTTTCCTATATTCGGTTTTTTAGCCACTTTAAGTATGTTTACATAAATTCTTTCATGTTCCAAGATGGCCGCTGGTTTGGCAACCACCAGTCTCTCCTCCATTTTTACTATTCTTGGTCACCTGACCCACTTCTCCCAATTGGAGGGCCCCATATATAATGCTCCCTCCCGGTTCACTCAGTTCTGTGACCGGAAACACCCAGGCTGTGACTGACCCTAGATTACATACGGTAAGCGTGATAGCCCTGCACGCCGTTTTCCTCTACCACCGTTGACACTTGCATTATCCTAATTTCCTCCTTGCTCCTTCCTTCTAGCACTGGCCTGTATTACGGCTCAAGACCGCAAATGCGGCTTGCTTTTCATTGGAATTATGTCCACAATGGAACTCCCTTAACCGGTAAGCGCGCTCGCCTTGCACACCGTGGTTACCTTTCCATACCCAACCCCTCCTCCCCTCAATAACCTCAATTGCTCAATTGCCCCATTCTACCTACTGCAGGAACCTTGACTCCGGTGCATACTCCCCAGGATTATAACTAAGACCACCATCCCTACAGATCCTATGCCGGTGGCCTTCCGTTCTTCTTGATTCTCAAGACCTTTTGTCACAGCTCCATTCTTCACGTTGGGTAAGCCATAGCTCACCTTACGTGCCCAATCTGTCCTCTACCTCCCCCTGTGCCATTGTGTACTGTAGCGCTACCTCCCCTTATGATACCTACATAGATACTAGCGCCCCCTCACCCTTCAGTACTTTCAGCTCTGTCTTTTCCTTTTGCTGGCCACCCACTACACGGCTACTGTTAGAGATATCTCACTTTTCCAACACCTATGCCAGATCTCGCTTCCATCTTGATCGTCGGCCTAACTTCCCTCTCTTTTTCTATCCCTTCGCTTCACCTTTTTTATATATATTTTTCACTGCACGTTAAATCCACGTGCATGTTCTCATGTACAGGAGCGCCTCGCATCACGTCGGACAGCACATTAGAGACAATCTCACGAGCACTTCGGATATACGCCACTTTCATTTGTCTAATTTTAACTTATTTTTTTCCCTTTTCCTTCCCTCCATTGTTTCCATGGTTCTAGCAATTTAAGCCATATGAAACAGGCATGTTATTTATAATGTCCTGAGGATGATCCCATTATTCTTTTAAGGGATCGAAACGCCGTCGACACCTTGTACACCATATACACCATATACACCCTATGAAAATGTTCTAATTTCTATGTAATGGTGTCTCATGTATATTCTGTTTGTTCTATTAGAAATGTGCTTGAAACAAACAATTTCCTTTGCCTGAACCCCTTACTTTATGTTGTACGTCTTTCTTGCTAAGTTGGATGCAGGCTTGTGTCCCACTTAAACTGTTCCATGTTTATTGTCTGTAAACATTATTTGACTGCATATTAAATATCTGTCCGGCTGGACAGATGTCTACAATATAGTACTGATTGGGTCTATATTTATTGATTTATAACTTATTTTCTGTCTGGGGACCACTGTCTTTAGAAATAGTTCAATTACCCAAAGGTCCCTGACCAATTGTATTTGGGTCTCCTTGTTTTTTCATAGCATAGACATTAAGGAAGGGCACAATAAATGTATTTACTTCAACTTTATTCCTATGCACTAGATGACAAACCAGGGGATTCCATGCACTCGAGAAGACTATTATCACTTTGGTAGTTGTTAGGAGAAACAAATTCAATTGAAAATTAAGAGATATTGAGAATCCAGTTTATCTAGAGAACTATGGAACCAAGGAACACTCTAAAGTTTAGTTAGGTAATGAAGGCAGGAGATCAGCCTATTCTTCGCTGGCACCTGGGGCTCCTGAAATGCTTTCTTTAAGGTAAGAGTATGAAATGATTTATTGGTATTCAGTGACAAAGGACTGTAAGAAATTGGGTTATTGATCGAGCGGGGTTGGAAGCCCCACTCAGGCAACAACCAAAATCCTTGTCCGGGTGAACCACAAAAGTCCCTAAAATAACCTGTGCTTAACCCTCTGGTAACTTGGCACAAAGAGGCAATGTGTAAAGTATTTATACAGCACACAAACAGTAATAATGTAAGAACACAATACAAGAAAAATCCCAATCTAATTTAGAAATATAGAGTACATTTTAATAATCAAAATGAGCCAGAACAACAAAAACCCCATCAGTAGAAAGGAAGATATTCAATTTAAAAATGTAGGTGGGTATAGCTCCTAAAATCACAAAGCACCACTCACAGTCATCTAGTCATGCTGGAACAGGGAAAGTCACAAGTTCAGTCTGATTATGGAGGAGCAAGGGCCTGATAAAGGAACCAGGTTAGTCCTGCTGGAAAAGTTACCTTCTTAACGTCCGGCCTGAAGAAGGGAGGCTGCCAGGAGCTGGGAGAGCGTCATGCATGGTCGTCGCTTTAGCACGAAGGGCAGGCCTGGTGTCACAGACAGTCGTCGCTGTAGCGTGAACATCTGGTTGGGCTTCGTGGATTATCATTGCTAGAGCTTCCCATTGGTGGTCACTGCGGGCTGTCATTGGTGTAGTGCACAGTGCAGATCTTGCGTTGCCAATAGTCACTGGTGGTCGCTGTAGCATTAAGAGTCGAGTTCACTGGAGCTTCTCGTTGTTGGTCGATGTGAGCGGCAGAGTCTTGGTGCCAATGGGTCAGTTCACAGACGTGACAAGCCCAAAACTTTAGGACTTTCCTTACTTCACAGGAGGAGTTTAACTGATGCCAGCCAAGGGTCCATGACCAAAGGAGGAACCTCTTGGGGATCAAGAGATTACTCCAGCAGAGGCCAGCAGGGCTCAGGCAGGTCCAATTGCAGGTCCAGTGCAGAAGGTCAGCTGGGCAGTTGCAGGTAGGCCTCTGGAGCTTGTTGTGTCCCTGTAGCTTAAACAGGAGTTCAACCACTTAAACCTTGGAATCACTCTACAATGAAGGGTTCAGTCCTCCTTCTCAAAGAGTAAGGCAGCCCTCTAGTAGCAGCCAGGTAGCCCTCTGGGAGCAGCAGGACAGTCCTCTGGGGGGCAAGGCAGTCCTTCTTCTGTAATGTCCACAGGTTCAGGAGTGCACTGAAGGGTTGTTCTGAGAGTCTGGCATGTATACGTGGTACCAGCCCTTGTGTATGTGGGGGTAACACCCTGTCCTAGCCCCACATCTGCTTCTACAAAGTTCTTCCTTTCCCCTGCCAAGTATCCAAGAAGAGTAGGGTGACAAAAGGCTATTGTCAGTTTCCTTTCTTTATGCTACTGGCAAGCCCTTTGAAGTGCAAGTAGGGCAGCGCACAGCTCCACCCCATCCATCCTGGCAGGGTGGCCTATCTTGCTCACACATAGTCCTAGTTTTGCAACGGTCTGGGAGTAATACACAATCCCCAACAGCAGAGCCATTCACAGTCATTTGACCCAGGACACTGGCAGAAAGCATAAATGATTATGACAAGAAAGTGTTAGCTTTCTAAAAGTGGAATTTTCAGAACTGTGACTTTACTTTACAATCAAAGAGGGTTTTAATTTCAATTAATTGAGTCTAAACATGATATCTCTACCTGCTCCCAAACCAATGTTAGCACACAATAAATGTAATAAGGTAACCTACTGTTAGCCAATGAGAGAGATAGGGCTTACAGTAGTGAAAAATACCTTTAGAAGTTTTTCACTACCAGGGCAAGTAAAACTTACACCCACACGTCCTACTTTTTAAACACCATGCTCCCTGCCCTGTGGGCTTTTAGGGCTTACCTTAGGGGCGACTTACAAGTATTAAAAAGAAAGGTTTAAGCCTGGCAAAAGTTTTATTTTTCCAGACTTTTGCCTAAAGCAGAAATTGCATGACTACAGAGCTGGTTATGTTGTCAGAGAAGTGATTAAACTATTTCTTTGCTAACCTTGGAAACAAGGGCACCCAGAGCTAAAGTGTTCATGTTTGTTTTCTGATGCAATTGACATTATGTATTTTTGGACAAGGGAGTGCACAGATGCAAAAGAAAAGTAAAAGTATTCAGACCTGCCTGACCAAACAAATTGGTTGTGTGATCTCCTTAGGACACCGGGGATAGTGATTGGTTAAAATTTGGGGCCTGATATAGATTTCAGCAGACATGTTTCTCTGTCACAACAGTGGCGGATATCCCGTCTGCCAAAATATAAGTCCCATAATTAATATATTTCGGCAGACGGGATATCCGTCACTGTTGTGACTGAGTAACCCATCCGCCGACATCTACATCAGGCCCTAAGTCAAGGGTGTGCCTGGATCTGGGGCTATGAAATTGCATAAGTTCCTAGATGTTTATAGATTTGAGGTCAATTGACAAACTGCAGGTGGCAATGGACATAAGTTCCTCACTTCACACCTTGGTACTTACTAGGAAAGTGAACAAATTACAGTCCAAAATGAGGTCCTTTATACATTGATGTGAGTAGGACTAGCAGGCCAGGCCCTGTCTGGTGATGTTGGGTATAATAGAATGGTTAAATCGTAACTATAATGTCTCATGCAAAACTGTGATATACTGTTTATCATACTTCTCTGCTTCATACAGGAGGAAATGTACATTTGAATTCTTGTATGTAATAATTAATGTACAAGAGTAGTTAACCAAAGATGAGACTGTAAGCGACTGGCTGGCTGTTTGAAATGTTTGTTATTCTTCTTAAATTGTCAATAAACAAAATTTTAAAAAAATAAATTTAAAAAAATGAGGTCCTCAGTAGAGTCTACTAAAGAATCAGCAAAAGATGAGTTCTGGTTTGGTTGCCTGCTATTAAAAGAAAGATGAGTTTTTAGTATAAGTGGGTGATTGTAGATAGTTCTTGCAAATATTTGCATCCACTGATGGGTGCCCAATAAACCACTTTAGGGGCAGCATTACAAAGCTCTTGAATATATTCTTGATGTAGTCTTTATTTTTTTTTATGTAATATTTTTTATAGAGGAGATATGAATCATTACAAAGAAGGATTTCCAATAAAAAACATCTGAACAAATAAG
Organism: Calotriton arnoldi; assembly: GCA_963921515.1. Taxonomy (NCBI): domain Eukaryota; kingdom Metazoa; phylum Chordata; class Amphibia; order Caudata; family Salamandridae; genus Calotriton; species Calotriton arnoldi. Next base: position 250,216 of record CAWUFW010013746.1, on the reverse strand, counting down.
GTAAATGTGTTACCCATTCAAACAATCATAGATACATAGGTAGTGTCGATCAACACAGTTCATAAGTCAATTAATAAAAAGAGTTAAATAATGAATCAAAAACACTAATAATCTGATTCCTTCTTAGTTCTGGGTCTCAACCCGGTATACAATCTGTAAAAACACAGCCTGACAGGCTTCCACGTTTTACTCAACTTACGGCAGCTGGGATGGTTCAGAATTACAGCCTGTTCCAGCCCCCAGAGATACCATCTCCTGATACCAGGATAAAGGGTCTGGGGCTTCCTTCTGGAGCTATGCGTGGGCAATCCCCAATCTGGCAGATATTACAGCAAAGAAGAAAGCCCCCTCCACATCATGTGGGATGCAAGGGGCATAACCAAATATTTTGATTTTGGGGTCAAATCGAACGTCAGTCTTCAGGAGTCGGTTAATTAATGTAAAGAATGTATGCCAATATTGAGCGCTAATACCAGAAATTGCGAAGATATGTACTATATCTTCCTCAGGCTGGCAACACCGGAAACAGTCGGATGTTTCCCTGAGACCCCATTTGTACAGTTTGAATGAAGTACCATATAGATCATACAGGGTTTCAAAGGAATGGGCCCTAAGTCTAGACACATTTAAGACCCTCAGAGCAAGCGAGTGGGTTTAGCCAATATCAGCAATAGTGACATTACAATGCAAGCTATAAGACCACCTGACAGAAGGAGCATCAAATTTGCTAATAATGTATCTCTGGTACTCCAAACTTGAATAAAAAGATATGAAGGTACCTGCGCCTAGCTATTTTGATGAAATTCTGTAAGAATACATTATAATTCATAATAATTTCATTGGGGAAAGATGTAACAAAAATTCCCTCAGTTGTAAATAACAAAAGAAGTCTATCTTAGGGAGCCAATATTCTCTGCTAATGTCCTGAAGGGAACAGAGGTTGCCATCCCTAAATAATTAACCAAAGCACCACAGAATAGCCTCGCACCAACACTTTTAACATCTAACTTGAAAAAACTGAGGGAGGCCAGGATTATTGCCAAGCAAAGTGAATCGATCGAGCTGCCATATGTGGCAGAGAGACTGAACGTCCAGCCAGACCTTATGGTAGACCAGAAGAGTCTTAAATTGTGTGTGTTTACAGCAAGCAGTATCGATGAGACCTTTACGAGGTATAACCAACTGGGTTAATATCTGGTACTCAGGAAATAAGCAAATTCCCAAGTGTCTATCTCAACCACCTCGAAAAGCCTAAATGTAAATGCGGCTAAGAAATAGCTCCCCAAGGATGGAAGCACAAATTCACCCTCATTATGTGGTAGTTGTAGATATTTTATGGCACATCTGGGTTTCTTGTATTACCATATACATTTTTGCCAGCAACTTTAAACTCTGTTAAAAAAGCTCTTGTAGGTACAAGTGGATAGACCTGAATAAGTAAAGGTAGGGAGGCAAAATTACCATCTTAATAATATTACAACTAAAATTAAGCCTAAATTTAAACTATCCCTCTTTCTGAACAGGGCAAGAGATTCAGCATATAATGCTTCATAGTTTAGAGGTATAATGGTTTCCATATTAAAAGAGATATTAACTCTCAGATACCAAGTCGATGTAACATACCAAGAATCAGAAATGTCAGGGTCCAAGTAGGCTATGATCTCGGTCTTATCCAATTTCAATTTATACCCTGAGACTTGCCCAAAGGTGTTCACGGCATCCTTGATTGTCAACAATACCTTTGACAGAGACAATGTGAGGATAGCAATGTTATCTGCATATGCTTGAAGCTTAACTTCCAAGTTATGCAGTCTCAGGGGTGGAATTGAAGAGAATAATTTTAAAGCCTGAATATATGGATCTAGATCAAATAATATCGGGGAAAGGGGACATCCTTGTCTAGTGCCCAAATTGATATGGATAGGCATGGAGAATATCCCCATATAAGTGATCCTGCCCGTTAAGGAGGAATAAAGCTATTTGCTCCAGGATAAAAACCTTGGACCAAATCCTATTTCGAATATAGCTATCCACAAATACTGCCAAGGCACCCTGTCTAATACTTTTTCAGCATCCAACAGGATCATCACAGCAGGGCATTCTGATCCACCCACAACATACAGAGCAGATTTGACTAGATTAATATGAGAAGTGGTGTACCATGAAGAAGGAAACTCATGTTGTATCAGATCAGGTCAATTAGTGAAATTATAACTGCTGCAAACAGATTCAATAATACCCTAGGGTAGATTTTAATGTCACTGCTAATTAATGAAAAAAGGCGATATGAGTCACAATTGAGCGGATCCTTGTTCTTCTTTCTGAATATAAATATATAGGTTTCCCCACAAGATAGAGGTATTGATATTAAAGAGGCAGAGAAATTTACAAATTCACAAAAGAGAGGGGTCAGAATATTTTTAAACAGTTTAGAAAATTCAAATGAAATGGAGTCTGGGCCTACTGCTTTAGCCATTGCTACCTGTGGGATAGTCATATCAATTTCCTCCCTGGTTATAGGTGCATCTAGCCCAGCCCTCTGCTCTGTCTGAGTTGATTAAGTCTAGCAATCTATAAATAGCAGACAATCATACCCTGAGTGGCCCAACAGCCTTCTTTATATAGATTAGTATAGACAGATAGTATCTCAGAGTAACTGGTGACAGTCTTGCCATTAGCATCCCTTATGCCCGAAATTAAATTTTTATTATTTTTTTCCTTAAGTTGAAAGATCAACAAATGACCCATCTCCTCACTATTCTTAAAACATAATAAGCATTGCGCCTGATATTTAGACCATGTCCTGTGCCAGATTATCTTCTCAAGCTGCACCTGCAGCATTGTCATTGGTCCAAATATAGGTGAGATGCTGTCTTGCCCATTTGAGTACTTGTAGCGTAATGAGTATTCCAACTCCAGTTTAATAAGTCTATCCCGTAGTTTAGCCTTCTTGGCCCACTCCTCTTTACCCTTGAGGATGATAAAACTGGTAGTCTAACCTTGAACAAATGTTTAAGGGCTTCCCAAACCATAATAGGACAAGAAGAGCCTCTATTTATGCTAATTAAGTCGCACAATCAAGACCTCATAAAATGAACGTATGCAGGATCCAACAATAGCTTGTATTCAAAAGTCCATCAACGCAGGGATTGTATATGGATCAAATGACTTGACTTGATAACTAGTGGTACAGGGTTGTAATCTGAAATAATCCTAGGATTTAATTTGGGCGACACAATGGGTAGAAGACTATGGCTGAAAAAAAACTTGTCTAAACAAGAGGATGCGCCATGTAGGATAGAATAAAAAGTAAATGCAGGTTCCCTATCCTGACAGGCCCACTAGACATCTCGAAGAGCATGTGTGACAAGAATTTGTTGAATGGCCATCCTGGATTTTTTCATACGGCCCTGATTGATATTTTAATATGTTGTTGAATCCAACCCGTGGGTGCACAGCTGGGTTAAAATCCCTGTACATAATGATTGGGTCTGGGCGCATACAGAGCTCTCCAAAAAGAAGAGTAAACATTGTGGGGCCATCAATGTTTGGGACATAGACCACACATACTGTTAACGGCAGATTATAATTTCCTATATGTGCAATCGGCCATCTCCCTGTCCTATCAGGCTTGACCGGATGAGCATCATTCCCGTGCCTTGGAAAGTAATGCCACCCCCCCTCTTTGGAATGTTGATCTCTGATGCAGCAAAAGTATAATAGCCTCAGGGATTAACAGAAACTCCCATTTCTCTATGGGAGCTTGTGCTGTGGCCAGTTTCGGACCACAGCACAAGCTCCCTTAGAGAAATGGGAGCTTGCGACCGCATCATGTGTGGTCGCATCATAATTGCGATGTTGGGATCGCCGATAGGAGGTCAGTCGGTAGCGAGATCATGCTGATGTCGGTCGAAAGCAACTCTGACTGACATCGTAATGAGCCCCTAAGTTGGGTAAAAGACTGCTGAAATGGGTAGAAAATATAGCATCTGAGGTAATTTCCCTTGTTCCCCTCTGGGATTCCCAGTACACGAAGATTATTGCTCTGCATCCGGTTTTCAACATCTTACAATTTCTGCAACACACCCTACAGACTCAAGCCCCTGAGCATATCGCCCCCCCCCCCCCTAGGTGAGTAGTCAGCTGAGGCCCAACCTGCTCGCTGAGATCAGTATCCGTCACGGGCACGGATGACATCTGGGCAGTACTACCCTAGGTGCTTACATCTGCCCAACCCTGTTTTTTTTTTTTTTAAACTTTATTTTGCATTTTCAAGTAAACAAAATGCATCGCATATCATCATTGTACACAATACATCAAGCCCACATCCAATGAGGAGAGCAAGTCACACATAGTAGTATACAATAGAGAGCAGTGATTGACAAAGACCGTCCCAAATTCACACATAGGGGCAGATTTACAAGCCCCTTGCGCCAATTTTGCGTCACTTTTCCCATGTTAAAAATAACGCAAAAGTGGCGCAAGGGCCATGTAAATAAGCCCCATAATGTTTACATTTGAACATCAGAGTCAGCATCTGAAGCAGAAGGAGACATAACATGAATATTAGACGAGCATAGTATTCGTGACATTGCCATGTGGAGACCTCTAGTTCATCGCAATTGCTTAACATAAGTGGTGAAGGGATGCTGGGTTGTATCAAATTTCGCCATCCTGTCCCGAAGAAGGGCAGTCAATTATTCCATGGCATACAGATCCCAAACCATCCCCCACCACATTGTTACATAAGGTGTGGGAGGTTGTTTCCAGAACTGTGCCACGCAGAGCCATACTGCAAGAAGTAGTTAAGATATATGAAGGCCCTGAGGCGTCAACGAGGGAAAAATGCGATCTGCCCCATGATCGCCCAATAAAAACTGCAGAGGTCAAGTGGGAGGAGGACATTGGTAATGACTCGTATGATAGTTTGTATATCTTCCCAGAAAGGTTGGATCTTAGGACATGCCTAACAGGTGTGTAGAAAGGTACCCCTCTCACCACATCCCTTCCAACATAAATCAGAGCCCCCAAACATCCTGGCCAGAGGAACAGGCATTAGATAACAGTTGGTCAGTATCTTATAGGCATTTTCTTTGTGGCGAATACAAATCGATGAGGGCACTGCCCTTTGCCAGATCGCCCCCCAAGTGTCGTCTGATAGCTCTTTTGCCAAATCCCTCTCCCACTGTAATACATATGCATGTGTTTTTCAGGGGGAGTCTGCTGCGGCAGAGAGCGATAAAGCCACAAAATGCCTTTGCGGCGCACATAATTCAAGTTAAGAGACTCTATGGGTATGTCTTTGCGTTGGCATGCCAGACATGCCAGGGGTTTGCTGGCACAATGAAGTGCCTGTGTCAAGTGGAAGTCATGTCGACGGGTAAGGGTGAACCCAGCCACCAAATCCTCCCTCTACTGTAATTTTCGATCCTCAAAGAAATTCCCCAGGATAAGGGGACGTCCCTGATTCTAGCCGAAGGAGCTTGGTTTAATCGTGTGAGGGGCAAAGTCAGAGTTGTAAACGAGGGGGTTAGTGAAGACAGGTAAGCCGGGAATGCCCATCGCCAATGCACCTCTCCTCAATAGGACAAGAGCAGAGATGTCAAGGGCAATAGGGGTGGGGATTGTAACGATGAGGATGTGGGCAACACCACCAATGGGGAAGCTCCACCAGCATCTAGGGTTTCCTGCTGGGGTTGTGGTTCCAGTCCAAAGAAGGGCGCAGTTGTGCCTCTAGAATATAAAAAGAGATGTCCAGGAACCCCAAACTGCCATCTTAGACTGCCTACTCAAAGTCACTCCGACCACCCTCGGGGACCTACCCCCCCACATGAAAGCCAACATTTTCGATCGGATATGCTTCCGTACCAAAGTTGGGAAAGCAAGTGGGAGAGTTTAAAGAATGTATAAAAATCCAGTCATGTAATTCATTTTCAAGCTATTAAGTCTTCCCAGCCATGAGATTTCCAACTTCCTCCAGGGATATAAGTCCTCAAAAAGTGAGGTGAGAAGGAGGCGTACATTTCAAGCATGTAATTCCTTCATTCAGGGATGGCAAAAAGATCCCTAGATTATGCATAGCTGACAACTCCCACTGAAAGCCCGCCTGATGAATGGGATCCTCAAGGCTATGATGGGGATCAGCAACTCCTAGCCCCAGTGATTTATTAAAATTAACTTTGAAGCCTGAAACCTGTGAGAAGGCCTCCAACTCCTCCATTTGAGCAGGGACTGTGACAATAGGGTGTGTAATAAAGCAGAGGATGCCATCAGCAAATATGGCAAGCTTGTGTTCAACCCCATCCACTGTCAAGCCAGAGATCCGGGGATTAGCCTGAATCTTTGCTACCAATGGTTCCATCATGAGAGCATATATGGAGGAGGAAAGCAGGCATCCCTGACGGGTGCTTCGCATGGGCAAAATAGGTTGGGAGAGGGAAGTATTGATTTTGAGTTTGGCAGTTGGCTTTTGAAAATTGTCCAGGATGAACTTTTTCATTTTTGGTCTGATCCGGACAGTATCCAGGACTTTAGTGAGCTAGATCCAATCCACCCAGGCAAATGCCTTCTCAGCATCAAGAGAGAGTAGAGCCACAGGGTGGTGTTATCACTCCACTACCTCCATAAGGACCACTACAAACTGAGTGTTATCATTTGCTTTGCAATTGTGAATGAAGCCCGATTGTGACGAAGCAACTATAGCCGGCCACACATGGCGCAAGTGAGCAACTAAAATGGACCCAGCCCTGGTATTAATTAACAAAACCAATAATGTTGGTGGCACTTGCAGTATTAATTGCTAATGAAGGTGCCAGAGAGCCAGATAAAGACATGATAGGCCCAGTAGGGACAGTAAGCACAATAGACACAATAGACAAAGTCAAAGTACAGGCAGTGGATACACCGAAAGGCATTGTGGAGGTATATGAACCCAAGCTCCATGATCCCTTCGTATGTTTCTGTGTAGGCTCATTTTTATTGGCTTGTAAGCGCAGGGGATACTTATTAGAACTAGAGACCTATGCTAACTCTTAGCCCTAAATTTATTTGTCTCCTCGAACATAGGATGATGGGTTCTTTCATATTTAAAAATTATGGGGCCCATTACGATACCCGGCGTAAAAAAATCCGCCAGGCATGGAAGCGGCAAAAATCCGCCCGCACACACCGTCTGAACACCGACCACGCCATTACGATGACACAAACCGAAAACCGCCATTGGCGGAAAAATCACACAAAATACCGCCCGCCATCGTCCGAGTCGGAGTCAAACCGCCCGCCACGGACGGAAACACGCACGACAACACAAAACCGCCCGCCCTCACGGCCGACACACCGCACGTGAGATTACGATCGCACCGCCATGAGCGCGTGAAAACTACAAATATACCGCCCGCCAGCGCAAACAACGCCGATGAGAATCGACACGGCAGAAGCCATGGCGCCCACGTCCCTGCACAGAAACCATCCGCTGACAAAAACAATCGCACACAACATGGCCAACAAGTCCACACAGCAAGGCACGCACAAATACACAAGCACAGTACACATCCCGAAAACACCCCCCTGGACAAACAAAAACTACAAAGGCCAGAACCCCAGACACAACACACCTGAAAACAACAGACCATGAGGACACACCCACATAGGTAAGTACAAAAGCAGCACTCCCACAGACCACAACCCCTTGCAACATTGCAAACTAGAGAGGAGAGGAGACGACACAGTGACACAGCAAGGACAGCAGCACACCACAGAAACGCACACTTCACAACCACCACCACCACCAAACACCGGCACCACAAACCCCCTGCACAGTACACAACACACACCGCACCAGCACCACAAACACCATGGCACCACAAAGAATGCCCAAGTTCACGCCCATTGAGCTGACGGTCATGGTCGACGAGATCATCAAGGTGCACCCACAAATCTATGGGAACATGGTCCAGCACACACCACTAGCCACCAGAAACAGAATGTGGAACCGGATCGTAGACCAAGTCAATGCAGTCGGGACCCTGCCCAGGAACAGAGTCGAAATAAATAAACGGTGGAATGACGTCAAGAGCCTGGTCAAGAAGAAGGAGACCAAGAACAGAGAGCTGGCAGCCGTCACTGGCGGAGGGAATCCCGCACTCTTCAAGACCTTCAAAGCGTGGGAGGAGAAGGTGCGAGTCATAATACATCCCGAGATCCTCGCCGGATTAGCAGGGGTAGTGGAGGCTGGTAAGTACAAACTAATGTATACCAGCACACCGCTATGTACTCACATGCACTACCACCATGCCACAGCTCCCAGGGACAAACACCCCCATGTCCAGCACACAATACACAACACATCACACACAAATGCAACAGACACCACCACACACAGCCCAAACCGAACAACTGTAAGATGCGTGGGGACATGTGTACACTCAGCCAGCCACGTAACCACCAACAGGTCCCCAAATATGCCAGAAGCGCCACAACGAGCACCCACCACACCCATGTGTCCGCCACAGCTGCACTAACCGACAAGTAACAGGTAAGTGGCAGGAACACAAAGTGCAGTGGGTGGGAGGGTGGACAGCCCAAGTACAACACACACCAGGCCCCAGTCCCACAGCACAGCAAGGAGGAGCATCCCCCACACCCCACAGCCACGTGTCAGCCACCGCAGTGCACAACGACAGCCGAAAGGTAGACATCACGGTCCACAGCAATCGGAGTCAGTGGGTGTCCAGCCACCACCACGACCCACAACACCCCCCACCCCCACAGACCTGCAACATGGAGCACCCCCGCTTAGAACCATGTGGCATCCAGTACAGTGCACGCCCGAACAACCTGTAGGTGGGAAACTGGACAGGGCTGGATTACTGGAGGCATGAGGACCGTAACACGACCAACACATGGGACATGTCACGTAGCACACGAACACGCAACACCGCCCACCGTCACGAACAAGTGAACAATGTGCACACGGACATGAACCACAGACTCACACCTCACATGACCCATCACAGACACAGCAACACCCAAGGAGCCACGTCTGCATGCACAAGCCACCCTGAATATAGTACCACACGGCAGCCACTGTGCAACTCATCACACACAACCGAAACACCATTGAAGTCCTGTCCATGTAGCCCCTACTGCCTGTCAACCACACACCCCACAACTACGCCTATGTAAGACAAACAACACTAGACGCAACAGAGCGGAACAACATAAATGCACACGAACGCCACTGAACCCATCAAACACACAGACACACCATGCACATACAACATACCATCCATCCCATCCGTCAGCCCCAGTCTCATGAAAGGCATGTCATCCGCACAGCTGCCACACATACAGCAGTCACGCTAAGATACATGCCCATGACCAACCATGTGCCAGAAGTCAATGAAGCGCACGCCACACTGTGAGCAACAACACACAACATGGGCCACACCCCCCCGAGCACTGCAGTGATGCACATGGCACAGGGCAGCACGCACACCAAGGAGATGGGACAACTGCAATACGTTGGCTGGCACACAACCAACACTCACTCATAACGATGCGTCCAATGCCATGTCCAGTAATCACAACAGACAGCAAATATGCAGGCCATGTCAGGCATGCACACACCTCAGACCATGCACTGTCATGCTGCCACAACACATGTCACGTTCGGCACCCATGGCTCACAGCATGTACCCCAAAAGCATATTCCCTCCCAAATGCGAATCTGGGGCATGGCCCCCATGTTGCCATATGCGTTCCTAAGCGTTCCATTTGAACCCCAAAAGCATATTCCATCCCAAATGCGAATCTGGGGCATGGCCCCCATGTTGCCACATGCGTTCCTAAGCGTTCCATTTGAACCCCAAAAGCATATTCCCTCCCAAATGCGAATCTGGGGCATGGCCCCCATGTTGCCATATGCGTTCCTAAGCGTTCCATTTGAACCCCAAAAGCATATTCCATCCCAAATGCGAATCTGGGGCATGGCCCCCATGTTGCCATATGCGTTCCTAAGCGTTCCATTTGAACCCCAAAAGCATATTCCATCCCAAATGCGAATCTGGGGCATGGCCCCCATGTTGCCACATGCGTTCCTAAGCGTTCCATTTGAACCCCAAAAGCATATTCCCTCCCAAATGCGAATCTGGGGCATGGCCCCCATGTTGCCATATGCGTTCCTAAGCGTTCCATTTGAACCCCAAAAGCAAAGTACAAACCAGACCCAGGATGGGCCAGGAGCCCGCATACACCAGAGTCACAATAAGTAGGGGCACAGCAACACACCCATCGGCATGGCCAATCCGTCCCATGCCACATGTGCACAGCACACAGTCCCATTGCCAAGCACACACAACTACAAATGGTACAGCCACACACACGCCTCCGGGAAACCCATGTACGAGATTGCACGAACTGTTAATGTCAGACGACAAATACATACTTCGCAAGGTGCAACACAATAACAAATCTCATTCTCTCCACAGGTGACGAACTGCTGGATGCTGGGGATGGAGCCAGCACAGCCAGCCTACAAGCCCCCAACGAGGACACACGGATGTGGAGGATCTGTCCTCCTCTTCGGACACGGACCACCAAGCAGGCCCATCTGGTGTGGCAGGGCCCAGCCGCTCCCCAGGACTCCTCCTACCCACCAACCCATCATCCAGGGCTGCTGAACATTCCCAGCCCCTGCTGCCACTGTCGTTGCGGCCACACCCACGGTCATTGCGGCCACACCCACGGTCATTGCGGCCACACCCACGGTCATTGCGGCCACTACCACTGCCGCAACCGCCACCATCGCCGCACCGACCACCACCGCCGCCACCACCACCACGTCTTCGCTGGCACCAGCCCCAGCGCAGGTGGTGGCCCGGCCGACTAGATCCACCCTGGGAGCCACAGCGAGGACCGTGGTGAGCAATGTGGCTAGTGGGCAGGCCGGTGGCAGCAGGACTGGTAGGAGGAGCAGGGTCAGGCAAACGCCAGCCTCCCCTGGGAGCCATGCCCTGCCTCAAATGGCCAGAGTCCTTGGGGCCTATGAAGAGGCCCAAGGACAATGGGCCAGGTCAGCTACAGACACGCGTGAGGTGCTGGGGGTGCTGAGGTCCATGGACGCCCGTATGGGCCAACTCGTGGACCTCATGGGCCAGCTGGTGGTGGCGGTGAGGTCACAGCCAGGGACAGCAGCTCCCCCTCCGCCACCACCTGCCGGGGCGCAGGGTCGAGCAGCAGTGTCCAGTTCCCCTGCGTCCACAGCCAGTGAGCACACCTCAACCACCAGCATGTCGCAAGCAGGCACCCCCCCTCGCAAACGTGGAAGGGGCCGTCCGAAGTGGAAACAGATCTCCCGGGAGGACTTCGCACGCTCCAGACGCAAGTGAGGCAGCCAGCCAGCCTTCCTTGACCACCCACTGCATTGACTTGGACAACGATCCCACTCCACACAGCCATCTGGATGGCATGTGTGTGTTGTACTATGGACATAGTACCAGTGGGTACACCCTGAGGATCACGCAGCCATGACCGACAGCTCATTGTCACTGCACGCACCACTTTTGTCATCACCTTACACACAATCACATGTCACAGTTTGAAATAAATGCACCTCTTACACAAACTGCTGTTTGTGCCCTGTGTTTTATTTGTACGGAATACAACGGCCACCTTGGGCGGAAAGGCACCTGATGCGTGGCATGGCAATGGAACCGGAGGGCCTGTAGGGACCTAGGGGTGGGAGACAGAACAGGAGCACATTCAATGAGTGTGTCACACACCCATCACACAGTACATGTCAACAACTACAAGCAATGTACACACATCGCACAGAGCAATAGGGCACAATGCCACAGCCACCAACAGTGGCATACTACCCTGGCCATGGAGCGTTGACACACAGCACGCAGTGAACAAACGGCCACCCTGACACAGCACACACACACCTGCACAGATACAGCCACATCAGCCGTCATACATGGACACTCACCGTCAAGTGAAGTAGTGGGCGATGAGCAGCTGCCGCACATTACCAGCTTCCTCCTCTCCGCTGTCCTCCTCACTCGAGCTGTCCTGGTCTGCGGGCTGGGGCCCTGGTTGATCTCCGTCATCCACGATGAGGGGGATCTGCTTCCGAATGGCCAGATTGTGCAGCATGCAGCACGCCACCACTATCTGGCACACCTTCTGTGGGGAGTACGCCAGCGCACCCCGGTGCGGTCCAGGCACCTGAACCTGGACTTGAGGAGGCCAAAGGTACGCTCGACCACACGTCTGGTCCTCCCATGTGCCTCATTGTAGCGATCGTCTGCTGGGGTGCGAGGATTCCTCAATGGACTGAGCAGCCATGCCCCATTCGGGTACGCAGAGTCACCTGGGTGTGAGGGACACAGAGAACCGTTGCTATTCCAACTGGACAGGGGACAGCATCGCACAACCAGCACGCTACACCACTCCACATACTCACCGACAATACAGCCACGATCCTGTTGCAGATTGGACATCAGTCGTGGCAAGATGCTGTTGCGCATTATGTGTGCGTCATGGGCCGAGCCTGGGAACTTTGCACACACGTGGGTGATCACCATGTCCGCAAGGCACACCACTTGCACATTCAGGGAGTGCGTGTGCTTCCTGTTGCGGTACAGGTGCTCAGTGGCCTGTGGTGGAACAAGGCCAACATGTGTGCAGTCAATGGCTCCAACGACGTGTGGGATTCTGCCAAGGGCATAGAATGCACCCTTCACTGCCGCCAATTCACGAGCCCTGGGGAAGCGGATGTACCTGTTTCGGTACAGCATCATGGCTGCCAGTACATCCCTCAGCACCTTGCTGAACATGGGCTGGGACATCCCTCCTCCACTGCCCACTGTGTGCTGGAATGACCCAGTGGCGAAGAAATGCATGGCGGCCATCACCTTAGCCGTGGGGGTGACAGCTGTCGGATACACCCTGCGGGGACGGAGATGGGGTTCTAACATGGCACACAGTCGATGCAGGGTTGGCCTGTCCAGCCGAAACTTCCTAATGACCTCTGTATCGTCCATGTCCGCCAGCAATTGGTATGGGCGGTCAATGTTCGGTCTCCGCCTAGGGAAAATGGCAGTGGACACATGTCAAAGCAACACGACACATAGCAATTTCGCATACACATCACTGACATGACTGAGCAAGCACATGAGCCACAGCCCAGCTGTCAAGCTGGGACGGCACGGCCACAATACACTTACACAGGTCTCCCAACAATGGCAATGGCTAGTGATACAGACCACTGCCATGTGCATGCACATGGGGATCTAGGCCCCAATGACTTGCGGGGCGTGCTGATGGCGACTGACTGCATATTCGTCAAGCGGCAACGCCACGGCAACATGAATGTCTGCTGAGCATGGAACTGCTTCCGAGGCTGGATGAGTATGGCACACGACGACGACGATGTGGGCACAGGCTGAGCGGCCAAAACAAGTGGGACCTGTGGCACGAGGGGATATGAGACAGTAGTAGGTGTCAGCACTGCACCCTATGTACAGCACTGTACGGATCACACCTCCCGAAACATTGACAGGTGTCCACATTGACAGCCCCATGCCAAGACGGCTGTGTGCTTGCAGTCACACGTCACAGGTGAGAGGTTACATTGCACGTGCCAGGTGGCAGACGTACATAGTGGGAGCTGGCATGTGTGTGCATGTGTCTCCTGTTCAGGATCCACCAGATGGGCGCTGACTCTGTACTGACCATTGGACACAGCATGTACCGTGGAAGGCTTGTGTGTGGGATGGTGGCACTGGATGTGCCTCCGTTGGGTGGGGGGCCATGCACAGGGCGGGTACGTCGATGATTGCGCATTGTTGGTCACGGTGGGTGCACCCACTCAGATGTGTTGCCCTGTGTTCAATTCCTATGTCCGCATGATGATGGACTGTAGATGTGGGCAGACTACACATTGGTCGATGTGCTGTCTATATGCATGTGCCTTCACACCAGGCACAGCTGCCCCTGCACATGTGACCCCTGCTGGACTCGCTGCTGGGTCTGTGGAGCTGATGCACCTTCTGTGCGTTGGGCGGACAGCTCTCCTCACTTCCCTCATTGCGCATGTCATGACTTTGCAGCAGGTGACATGGATCATGGAGGGCCCACATGTACGCGTGGGTAGGCTACACATGATTGTTCACTGGTCGCCACCCCCAGTCAGTGTTTCGAATGGGAAGGTTGTCGTGCTGGTGGTATGTTCGATGTGGCGGATGGGCGGGCCTAGGTGCGGGCTTACATTCCGGACATGGGGGGTAGTTGGATTGGCGACTAGTTGCAGTACACACGGGACACGTCTCTTCCTTTCCACATCTGGGTCATCCCTTGTACTCACTGACAGTGATACAGTCATCTTCGCCCCAGCCCTCATGTCCTCCCCTCGCTCCCCCAATATGCATGTGCACCTGCGAGGCTAGCGCTTGCACAGGCAGCCCCAAGCTCGCACCAGAGAGGGCAAGGAGTGTATGTGTGGGTCCAGTTGCACGAGTGGGCTGTCTCAGGGTATGATGTGTTGCGGGACGCCGTCCACCTGCGTGGTGCCCCAAATGGAGACCCGGCCTGCATGGACTATGCATCACAGTCTTCGCCTTCCGGATCCGCCACCTGCGACACCCAGTGGCTGTGGCTGCCCTTGCGGCCATGCCGCGTCCGTCTGTGACTGATGGCCCACACATTCACTCTTTGGCCTCTCTGGGGAGGGCTCGGGGTGGTGGCGCACGCGCTTGCACTTAGTCGCAATGGCATGTGGCGTGGTTGGTATAATGGGCAATGGATGGGATGGTGCGAGCCGCCTCCCATGACGTCAGTGCTGCTCGTGCTGTGGTGCGTCCCCCCTACACTTCCATTTGACTTGTGCCATGCTAGACGTTGAGGTTCTATTGCCTGCATGATATGACCAGGAGGAGCGCGAGGAGACCTCTCACACACCATGCTCCACTGCCATCCCGTGCCCTGTATCGCCTGTGCGGATTGACTATGTTGGGGTTACACCTGGTCGACTGGGGCTGTGTGTGCCTTGTCAAGGGGCATGGCGGGTGCACAACAGGATCCAGCTTGTCCACAGAGGGTGGGCTGAGGTGCGCCTGGTACCGCTTTGTACGTGTGCCCGGCTGCTGTGCACACACGTGTTCACTCCCCCGACAGGTGTCCTCTCACAATGCCCAGGGAAGCGGTGGTGTACTGTTCATGACCCCTCCCGACACGGCGTGCTCCAACTTGGCATGTGCGCATCTACCCGTCACACCCACCCACCTGAGCACTGCGTCCATACGACTTCACACGACACATGTGTGTCTTCCACAGTTGTTCTACTCATTTGCGTTGACATCCAATACCAGTGGACTACATGGTCATGTCACGACTGCCGTGTACTTCACATACTCTCATCCTCTCTCATTTGTACTTGTGAAATGAGTCAGCGGAGACAGTTTTGGTTTCAAACATTATATTGAGTCTTCTGTCCTCTGTGATGCAGTATAGTGGACACTACTGGCAGCGGAATACATGTTGAGGATATACTGAGCATGATTGCAAATGGGATAGGGTGTGGGGTTACATGTGATTGGCTGTTGCATGTGGGATGAGGGCTTCAGAGTGACATCTGCTTGGCCAAGGCTGTGCTAATGTACATTTACGTATAGCTGCGGAGCTGCGGACTGTGACACAGACGGTATACATGTAGCCTACCAGACCGCTTGGCATCATGGGCACAGTCCATCTCAGTTCCATGTGACAGGTTTGCTGCGGTTGTTCCTCATGCACGCGTGCATGTGAGATGACATCAGGGCATGTGCTTGCGTGCATGCAGCGGCGTGCCACTTGTTGTTGCACTGTGGTGGTTACTGGACATGTCACAGTCACTGGGGTCGTGTTGTTGTTGTATGCACTTGTCGTCCATGCAAAGGTCCTGGTATGGGATTCCCGGGGCGGGGGTGGGAGGGGTGCAGCACCCACAGACTCCAGGCGACCTATTCATGTCCACTGAGCGGTGTGTGTGTCCATGGGCGCTGGATCCATGTCGTGTCCTGGTTGTTCGTGCAGTTCCGTCCATGTGGGTGCGATACACAGACACCATGCCACTGCCTCCCACGATGCATGCGGTGTTCCTGGATGTGATGGGGAACAGTGTGCATGTCCCGGTCATATCCGATGTCATGGCGATGTCGTTGATGGTGTGGTTACAGTTGCCGGTCGTTTGGTATGGCTGTTGTGGTGGTGACTGGCCAGTCCGTGCGGAAGCTAAGCATGGGTGCGGGGTTGGACATCATAGGTCAATCGGGGAACCTGCGTTGTGGTCCGACGAATTGACAGGTTGTCAGGTATGCGATGCCGTCCAGCAGGGCTTCCATGTCATTGGTGGTGTACATGTTTGCCAGCCAATGTAGCGGATGGTGGCTGTCAAGGTGTTGTTCGTAAGTTGTCCCTTGGAGGACCATGATGGGGCATGCTGGGTGACATTCGATGTAGCTGTTCTCGATGATCCGTCGTGTGGAGGCACAGTGGTCCCATTTCAGTGCGGGTGCGATGTTGGCCACATACGCCATGCCCCCATAGGCAGAGCAGGCCCTGTCGTGTGCGTCCAGAGGGAGGAGTAGTGGTAGCAGGTCCGCCTTCAGACATGCCGGGTTGGAGAGGCATATCTCCACGGGATGCTGGTAGGGACACCTCCGACAGACGAAGACGGGCATGACGCAGCTGAACAATGTGATGCGGTAAGTCAGTCGGTAACTTACGTTCAGCAGGGACAGGAGATCGCATCCCAATATATGTAACAGGTTGGTTTTGTACAGCTTGAGCTGTTCGGCGTAGTTGGGTAGGTGTGTTGCGGTTGCCATTTCGCAGCGGTGCGTTGTGGTGGCGTGCTCCGGCTGTGTGTGCAGTCTGCAATGTGCACGCTCCGAGGTTGCTGTGAGCTCTGTGTAGTCGTAGGGAGACAGGACTTGTGTTCTGTTGGCTTGTTTGGAGGACACGGGCCCTCATCCCACATGCTTCTCAGACAGTTCAAGGTCAGTGATGTGTGACTCCTTCCAATTAACTTGCATGTGGCCGACATGGGGGAGTGTTTTCTTCTTTCTTCCCCGTCCGTTGTGTGCTTCTGTGATATGCGCTATCTGCCCTGTGGTCGGTCTCCTCGGCATGCCTGTGTTGGTCTATTCTTGGACAATGGCTGTATTCACCGGCTTCTGTCGTAGGGCTGTGGTTTCGGAGTTGGAATGGAAGGTCATTCAGTGCTGTCTGCTCTCCCTTGTGTGGGCGGCAGGCTGCCTTTCCGCTCTGCGTTGGGCCTTGTGTGTGAATGTTATTCTTGGGCCACCTGTTGTCGGTCCCCGGGCTCTTTGGTGTTCCGTTTTATATGTCTTGTTCATATGTGCAGGGTGGTATGGGTGTTTCAGTGTGGTACTGGCGTTCCTCTTCCCGAAGGGCCCTGCTTCTCCTAGTTGGTGTTGCCGCCGCTGTGTGCTACGCCATGTTTGTTACACTGGGGTGTGTCCTGCTGTTGCGTGACTTC
Organism: Calotriton arnoldi; assembly: GCA_963921515.1. Taxonomy (NCBI): domain Eukaryota; kingdom Metazoa; phylum Chordata; class Amphibia; order Caudata; family Salamandridae; genus Calotriton; species Calotriton arnoldi. Next base: position 232,674 of record CAWUFW010013746.1, on the reverse strand, counting down.
ACTGACATGTGTGCGTCGGTTGTGTGAGGTTGGGTGTTGACCGTGAATTGGGCGTTGGGGACATGTCTGTGGCAGGCCTGTCACGTGTCATGTGCGTTCGGGGTGGGGCTGATGTGTGTGCTGCTTGGTTGTGTCCCTGTGTCTGTGTGCGACGCATGCATGGCGCTGCGGTTGGCCTCTGCGTTGTGCGCATGTGTGGCGGCGTCATCGCCTCTTTGGGGCCGTGACGGGGTGGTTGGTTCGTAGTCCCAGGTGGTGTGTACACATGTGTTATGCGATGTTACGATTTGGCCTGTGTGTCATATGTGGATGCAATGGTGGATGTGTGGTGTGGAAACACGCTGGTGGGGGGTTGTCCGCTTTTTCCGCCCTTGCACTGTGTGCGCTGTTTGCGTGCACTTGTTGTGTGTGTGCCTACCTGAGTCTCCGCGGTACGTTGCGTCCTTGGTGGTGCATCAGCAGGAGCATGGGGAGGGCCTGCAGTGCTGGATTCATGCTCGGGGGTGCCGCTTCTTCGTTGTCCGTGCTCGGCGTCCGTGTTACCGCTTCGGTTTGTCGTACAGTATCTCTTGGCCGTGGGAGCCGTTTGTTTGCGGCATCGTAATTTATACGCCGGGCGGGACGTGTTTCGTCGGACGGTGTGTGTCAATTGGGCTGCGCCGCTACGTGTGCGGACGCACTTTGATGGCGGACGGTGTTGCTGGCTTGCCGGCGGTGTTTGGCCTACTTTTCGCATCGTAATTGGGCGGGCGTGTGGACTGCTGCGTGCCGGCGGTAACTGGTGGTTTTTGCATCCGCCAGCACGGCGGTTGTGCTTCCGCCCGCCATCGTAATGAACCCCTAAGTACTTACGGGGTAACTGGGAACGTGCAGTTTAGCATACAGTCTTTTTATTATATTTATTGTACAAATAGCCATTGAATTGCGAAATTTGCACAGATCAATTTTATACTCTAGTGCTTTGGGGTTTGAATTTTCACATTGCACTGAGAAGAATGTCACTGTTTTTTATCTTTTTAAAAAATGTATACTTTAATGATCTATGTTTTTAAATTAGATCAATTAAAGTTATGGAATCGAACCCAAGCCCTTGAGGCCAAAGAAGTCCACCAGACTTGTCTCGACAGAGGGTTGTGAAGAGTTATTTAAGGATGTACTGGCAAAGGAGAAATCTGGATGAGTGCCTACCTTTGATACAGTTATTATGAGCTCCTGCGCCAGCTCCCACATAGGCTGCAGAACCCCAGCCACTCGGACTTTCTCATGAGGTACATCAACTGTGTCAGAAGCACCACATCTAGCGGGGGTATCTCCCCCTACTTCAGACGTCTCCAATAATGCAGACAAATCCGTGTTGGTTTAAGACCTTTGAGGCGATATCGGAGTTTGCGGGCACTGGGCTCCTTGGGTGGTTCATGCTCTCTTGGCGGCCTGGAAGAGGTGATAGCATGGATGTTAACCACCGCCATTGCTCGGCCAGCTACAACTGCCCCCATGGCCGCATGGGGCGACTGACCCTGACGCGGATGATGAGCACCTGTGCTCGCGCTCACACTGCTTCATCCCCCCACATACACCACGGGGGCCCGACATCCTGGCTTCCATATCCCTCCTATGAGAACACCTCAAAATCACGAGGAGGGCTTGAGGACTAATTGCTGCTGCCGTTCTCTCAATGTCAATACCTTCCTGTGAGATATGGAGCGAAAGACCAACAGCCAAAGTGGTGGGAACCCTCCCTCGCTGAACACCAACAACAGGTAATCCATTGCAGTACCACTGGCCAATATAGCACAGGCAGGTAAGAAGCACAAGAAGTATGAAAAATGGTGAGCGTCGTGCATATATGGAAAATTGGGAGAGAGGGGTACAGCACAGAAAACTGACCGGGGTGAAAAAGTTCTCTTTATTGATAAAGGTGCACATCAGAAAATGTTCCTGGCCAACTGCCTTACAAAACTAAAAACTTGGCATACATCAAGTGAACTAACCCTAGCCCCCACCCCTACGGTGTCCCCAACATACCCACCCTGCAGCTAACTCATTTAAATGTGGGCATTTCAACATTTCCAAATTTCTGTTCCCCCTACATCCTATGACTACATATGAACCTGTAAGTAACCAAATGTCATAAACTGAACTTTGAACTACCTACCGACCCTTCCCTTGCACAAGGCTTACCAACTGGCAATGCCAACCCAACTTTTCCAGGCCCCCGCCACCCAGAAAAAGGAGGGTAGGAACCTGCCCCCTTTTTCTGGCCCCCAATAGCTGTGGTTGTTAATTTTGAGCCACTAACACCTAATATGCAGCATCCTTGCCAACAGTTCTCTTAGCTCCAACAAATACAGGTCCATGCCTATCTGAGACAGATGGACCTGTCTCCCCTGAAGAACTCTGCAGCCTCAAATTTTATATCTGAATAGCAAAACCACCCAAAACCGATCTCCCTGCAAAAACAAAAACATGACATCTCCCTTTAAAGTTTCCTCTGTACCCTATCTATAGCAGCAGACTTGCTTGCCCCTCTCCATATTCTGCATGACACAAACTCTGTCTACAAAACAAAACAACCAGCCCAATTCTACTTAATCACAACAGGTCCCTTTTCATGTTCCTCATCAACACTACCCATTCTTTTTAACCAAATCACTCTCCCCTAGGTGAAGGATCAACAAGTCGGGACACCTTCCCCCTTCCATCATGCCATTCAATGTCTGCAATAAATCTTTCCAAGGCATGCCCACTTTCCTCTTCCAAGTAATAGAAAACAACTGATTATTGAAGCCTAAATTGGTCCCCAAACTCCTCTGATGAGCCTGGATATCTGCCCACTTGATAAACGAGTGGACCACCACCCATATGGCCACCTCCTCAGCCGCTGGTCCCACCACCGAACCTAGAAAGAAAGAAACAAGCAGTAAGAAATTCACAATGATGAACCTGCGGCATATCCCTCGTCCCCCAAAGCCCGCATATAGCACCTGTAGCACTCTGATGACCAGTGCCCAACTGCATGATAACTTACTGTGCCCAACCTGTTTCCTGCTTCCAACGCTGCACCAATGTAAAAAGAATGTGTGCCATAATCTGCAGCATACACTCCTAGCCGAACCAAGGCCTTTTGCGACAACGTTAGCAGCTGGTATGCCGTCGCTTTGATCCCAGCATTATGGCGAAAAATCAAACCCAGAGTCCATTGCACAACAAGTCGCCCAGTGCTCTCCCATACCACCAGACAGTACCCTGGTGAACCAACTGCGTGCAATATGACACTCTTCCCCTGCGCCCTTTGATCGGTTTTGGAGCATCTAAGCCTTATCTCCAATCTGCCTGCCCTCCTGGATACATCCTCTCACATAACTCCACCCATACCCCTACCCCCTAGCAAATCTGACACATGGAACGCCCCAAAAGCATCCACACCATAGGAGTGGAGAACAAGCAAGTCTCTGACGTGTCCCTGCACATCACTGGCAACTGGCGTAAAACCTTGCAAAGTAAATTCCAAGTTAATGACCTGCGAGCCCGTCCCACCTGACCCCGCTCCCATGCCCAGCCCTCCATTATCCTGCTGCCCAATTCACCCGCCGTTCGAGGGTATCCCCATAACAATTTTCCCATAAAGGCAATACCAGCCAATTTTCCTATAGTGGTAACCAGTGATAGGCCCCTGTCTATTAGGTCCAAGATATATTGAATCACACCTACTGTCCGCAACCCACTTCCTCCCAACCCTGCGCCCCTGATGCTAGAAATTCCTTCCATGCCTGAACATATGCTATCCACGCCGACTCTGCAAGAGACCCTACCACCAGTTGTACCATCCAGCGTTGCCTACAGACCACAACTTCTCCGGCATGTGTGTCAAGTTTCTGTCAGCATCCATGGCCAATCCACAGAATATCCCCCAGTGTGAACAAGACAAAGCATCCGCAATGTCATTGTCCACACCAGGCACATGCTGCACCCTAAAGAAATGTCATAGCGCAAGCAGCCCAACACAAAAACCCACAGCAACTTCAGAACCTGCGTGGCCCTGTGTCAGAACCACTCAGCCTTTAAAGGGTAAAAGTAATTCAGTAGCAGTAGTTCGATGGAGGCCCCCCATGAGAAAAGACAAGGACTACCATTTACATGAGATTCGAGTTCAGAGGAGATCTAGAATGGCCGCCAGAAAGACACCCCTGGGTCAGCAAGTTAGCATTCCAGTCGTTGCAAGCAATCACGTATGTCCAGGTGAAGCCCCTGCTGAACGTCGCACTTCACCAGAAGAGTTCGCGGAGTAGGAGCCTTTGAAGATTGCGGCGCGATAGTCAGATAGGGAAATCTGCGTCGCGTTTATTCCCTCGACGAAATTCAGTCAAGTCTTTCTCGGAGAGAGGACCTGCGGAGTGGCGCCCTCGCGCACCTTAGTAAGCCTCGTTTTCTTGTACATTATATCGCTTCAGTCGAAGAGATACAAGTAACCATTCTCGGTCTTCGCTTCCCGGATTTAGAGGCGCTTCCCCAGAGCCTGGGTTGAGCGAAACTCGAGACCGCACTAGCGTGCACGAGAGAAACAAATATCGCTAAGGGTTACAGAAGTTGGTATTCATTCACAGAGAGTTAAAGTTCGCAAATATATTCCAGCCTTGTTGGGTTTAGTAGCGGGCAGGGTTAGCCCCATACTTTAGTAGTTAGGTAGGTTATTTGTGGACTTCCCATAGTCTATAGAAACCCAGTTATATAAATAGTACATAGAGACCTTCTTGTCCAAAAGAAAAGACAGTCCTTACCTTCATGGCAGATTCCAGAAATCATTAAGGAGTCCATCTGTACGAGCGAGGTGAGAGTCTGAATAGGAAGGAAAGACAATAGAGACAATAAAACTCTGTTAAACGCAGTTTAGTCAATATATGAATTTACAGTTACAGATAAGGCAGCAACACAGTAACGAAGAAAGAAGAAAGGCACAGGCCACAGACAACACAAGTAGGTGTATAATTAAGTAAGAGAAAAAATAGAAAGGTAATTAAGGACAAGTAGAGTATAAGAGTTATTGTTGATTAATGTTTATTGTAGTTCCAAAGTATATCGCACAGCAGAAAAACGCCGAAGATTGCAGCTGAAAAGAAGATTAGCTGAGGAACCGGAGCACAAGAAGTGTGGCAGTCTCTTCTCTGTCCCATCCCCTTTCCCCCCTGTGGGTTCTTCAGTTAATGCACGTGAACAAAGAAACATGGTTGGCTGGGAGCAGCAGGGTGGAATTGGGAACAGACGTCGTTCTGCTCCCGTGCAACAGAGATAAGCACATCCTGACACCCTGGCTGACTGTCAGTTCGCTATCTCCACCACTGACATATTGTCAGCTTGAAAGAGCACCTTCCTGTGTTCTAGCTCTGTGCCCCACAATGTCACTGCTACCACTAAGGGAAACAACTCCAAGAAGGCTATGCTCCTGCCCCGTTGCTCCATTGTGCAGGCCAGGGCTCTGCACACCATCTGCCCTGACAATACAGGCAGAAACCTAGCCCCCTGGCTGCATCCGAGACAATCTGGACATCCCAGTCAAAGTCCTCCCGCATCGAAAAAGGAATGCCATTGAAAGACTGGAGGTGCGGCCGATACAGGGAAGAGAGGTGGGGTGTGTGGGGGTGGGGCAGAGGGGGAAGTCGACAGATGGCAGAATACGGAAAATAATTTTTTTTAAAAATCAATAAATCCACTTAACTTGCGCTCGCTGCAACGCCGACTCGGCAAAACGGTGAGTGCAAGGTAGGTAGTTTTCTTTTATTTCCCCTATTTTGTCATCTGTTGACTTCCCCCAATGCCCTGCCTCACTGCTCTTACCTGTACCGGCCATGCCTGAAGGACTGCAAGAAAAAGCACCACATTCTAGGGACCTCCTTGACCCCTGCTGACATGGTGATGAGGCAGTGAAAAGCAAGATAGCGCGCGCCCCAGTCTCCTACAGAAAGTCCTCCCAGTCTTTACCACCCTGCACGCGAAGTTTAGGTGACCCAATAATACCTGAATCTCCCTCACCTTCACCATCTCCCTTGATAACATGCCAGTCAAAAGCAATTGCATATTTTCTTTTTTCTTCTGCAGCAACCTGGCCTCCATTGAATTAGAATCAATCTCAATGCCTAGGAATGATAACTCTGTTTGCAGACCCACTGTTTTTTCCAGCACCAAAGGCACCACTAAGTCACTCATGAGCTCTTGGAACCTTGCCAGGAAAGCCTGGCAGTACACCGAACTGGGTGCCCTCACAAAAAAGAAATCATCTAAGTAGTGGATTACCAGCTGATGGCCCATCTGCCATGTAAACAGCCACTGTAAAAACGAGCTGAAGCATTCAAATAGGGCTCATGATATGGAGCATCGCATTGGTAAAGCTTTGTCCATATACCATTTGCCTTCAGTGTGTATGCCCAGGAGATGAAAATCTGCAGGGTGCACTGTAAGCAGCCAAAAAGCTGACTTCACATCACACTTTGCCATCAATGCCCCCGGGCCCGACGTCACCACCAGTGACATGGCTGCATCTACCGAGGAGTATGACGCAATGCCACGTCCTAAGGAATTAAATCATCACTGACCCACCCTCTGGCCAGGACAAATGCTCTATCAAATTAAATTGGCCCTTCCTCTTCTTTGGCACCACTCCAACTGGTGAATGATCATGTTCTCCATTGGCCAATCATGAAAGGGTCCCGCCATCCTACCCTCAGAGACCTCTTTCTCCAATTTTTCCTGCACTGCCCATATGTGCTCCTTGGCTGAATGCAAGTCCACCCAGTGCCACACTAGTGTACCCACGTACCCCAAGCAGAAACCCCAACTAAACCCTTCCAGTTACAACTGTGCCTCTTCTAGTAACCCATACACCCCAAGCCAAAACTCCAACCTGTTGAGGTTAACGGGAGTATGCACCTTTTTCAGCAGATCCCGGGAACCTCCTCCCCCCTCAGGAGCCCAAGAGTTGCTGCTGCTGATGCACCCCTTGACCCCCCGTACTGCTACCACTACCCTGCCCCCTGATCCTGGTAGCCATTCCCTGCTCCAAAACAGTTGACAAAGGGGGTGTTGGCCACCACATTTTGAGCACTCATGTCGGAATTTGCAGTACTCCTGAGTGCACATTCCCTTGTTGAAATCCAAGCAAGTGCCCCCTGTCTCAGGCTGTGCCTTTGCTGCCACCCCACCCCTCCTCGGGTGGGACGCCATTGAAAGGGGCGATATACTATTGGCAGGCCCCTTGCTGTAAAACTAATCTTACCCTGCTTTGCAGCCCCCATGGTGGGTTGCCAGATCGGAATCCAATTCCCCCCACTTAGCTCCAGGTCCTAGGCCTAGCGTGCCCTGAATTCCTCATTGTATTGGGCCCAGGTATACCCACCTCCTGTGAGTTTCGCCTTCCAGATTACATCCATGTACTTAAACAAGGCCATGCAACGCTCCAGCTATTTTCCTTAGTATAAGCTGGCATAAATTAAAAACGCCATGGTCCAATTTTCTATTGTGAGGGGTGCCTTTGGTTGCTTCACCAGCTCATAGTCTCCCTCTTTCGAACCCTCCTTGGAGCGCACCTCTCAATGGAAGAGTTTGAGCATCTCGACCTACTCCACCTTCCAAATATGCTTTTTCGTGGCTAACAAGAGTTGGGCCCCCAACGGTTTGGTAACGCCTGTGTAGGGTAACCTCTTTATTTTGAGTTCTTTGCTTTCTGGCCCAACCATATTTTTGCCCTGCCTCTTCTGTCCCCACACTACCTACCCCTATGTATCCCTGTCTCCGACTTGCTCTATCCGCTTTTCTTATCCTGGGCACTATTCTGTTTGTCGGTGCCCACAGCCACATCCATCACGTACTTCACTTTACGCAAACGCTCCCCTTCCCTTCCTGGCATGTCACTCGTATCCAAACCTGTGGATACCATCTTTTGTGCCCCTACTGTGTCCTTGGCCTTACCTGGTGCCAAGGTCGGTGCCCTTGCTATTGTAGTCTGCCTCGCTAGGGGCCTCTCCTTCTCCGAAAACATAGCCAACCTCTCTAACCTGTACCTGAACCTGTAATACACATGACACTTTGAGCCCCCCAACACACCCTGCCTTCTCATCCCACACTTTGCCTTCTTCCAGGCTATCATCCTCATAGTCTCATACTGTGACCTCTAGTGGGTCCACCATGACGCTCCCAACTGGGGCCCGCACACATTTCCCGCTTGGATACCAATCCAGAAGTCAAAGCCGTAGTGCGATGGTCGGCGCCTGGGGGGCTGGATAAACCTGTCTCTGCCCCTCCGCTGCCGCTACTTGCCTGCCCATCACGATGCATGCACCAGAGGTCGTCCTAAATCTACCAGCTGCTGGGGCCAACAAGGTTGTTCTGGACCTCGTATGCTGGCCACATAGGTATCCCCTGCCTATGTCAGATGTACCGCGCTGGGCCCAGCCCTCTCTTCCCTCGGTGTTGATGAGCCACACCCCGCTCTACCGATTCTGGAAATCTGCGCCGCTTCTGAATCTGTAAGAAAGACAACAGGACTGGTGTGCTGGTACCCTGCACCTACCCTGACCTCTCCATCCTAACCCCCATGACTCCTGGAGACCCCTCTCCTGCCCAAAAACCTCTGCGCTCCCCCATTCCCCCACGGGCCCCCACATGGGCACCTCAACGAAATTCCCATCCTCCATGAGTTCCTCGGCATCATCCTCCCTGCTCCATTACAACTTGGAATATTAATGAGGACGCGGGGCCCCACCTTGCCCCTACAGCATCCCCTATCATCTCCAATGGGTCTAGCTCCTGCTCCTTTCAAAACCCCCCAGCACCTCCCTGTGATGGTGGCCCCTCCTTTTCACACTGTAGGGAACCAACTTTCCCCAAATACGCATCTAACTGTGCTACCTTATCCATTTTCCCTCCCCTCAACTCCTCTGCCCAGTGGCCAAATATATTAATCCCCCCAGTCCACCGTGTACCCTTCCAAGCTGGTGGACCTCACCCTTGCATCCCCCCCTGGTCCCTCCCATCCACCTCATCTACTATCTTGGCAAGCAGGAAGACTCCCACTGCCTGGTAATTGTGCCCAGGGCTTCACTCGGCCGATCCCATACCCCCAAGTCCCTCTCCCACCCTTCCTCGACCTGCCTCTTTCCTGCCATCTCAAAATGCACCGCAAGCGGATCCGCAGATGCTGCTTGCTTTTTCCAGCCCTGCCCCCGCTCACTTCAGAGCGAGCGGACGGCTTAGCTGACGCCGCCCGCTTCTGTTTGTTCTTTGCATTAAAGGCCCTGTATACATGCAGAGTGTGCGTCGGATCGCTACACCTCCCTCATTGTTGCCAGGCACCACCGTGGCCATTGCCCCGACAACGCTGATGCCCATCCTGCATCCTCCAGCCACTTTTAGGCCCTGCCCACCCGCCTCCATAGAATGATGCGTGTTCACAAGGGCTGAGGCCCGGCTCACACCAGAAGGCCCTGCTTCCCACCTTGCCTCACTTCAGGAGGCGAGTCTCCTAGACAGAGAGTCACCTCTCCAACTTACCCCTTCATATGTGGCCACCATTGCCCACCACTTTCGCTGTGGTAAGCAATCCAAGACTGCTGCAGCCTCACCTGCCGACGCCCGCCATGCTGGACGGGCCGCTGACACTGCAGCCTCTATTCTGACCATGAGGTCAAGCCTCCTGGAGAAGCTGCATCACCTCAGCCACTAGTGCGCCACTCGACATGTCTCAGCAAAGGTAAGGAAAGCGTACCAGTATATATACTAAAGCACAATAAAGCGAAAAACTGAGACCAGCAAAAAGACACAAAAAGCCACCAATTACTCACAGCCACCAGGTCACCTGAACCTAAAATGGTGACAGGGAGACCAAATTGACCCTTTAAATATACTTGGACTATGTTTGGGCTACGCATTTAGCCCAATGCAAAATGGCAGTTCTAAGACTACTGTTGTGTAGTTCCTATATAACCTATACAGGATCTGCGCGTTCGGATAACATAAACTGTGGGATTGGTGGCGGACGGATTCCGTGCACCTCCACCGGATACGTTAGCCTGTCTGTATTAGCTAGCTCACAGTGCCACTAGAGTCTCCTCTTATCGAGGAGAGAATAGTTCTTGGCAACCTCAGAACATGACAACCCTGATCCCCCAGGATTGTGGAAACAATATACTACCTTTCGCTCAGTCACTCGTGCTCACTTAGTTTGTCTCAGAGAGATAAACAGAATAAACAGTCTGGGCGTTTCAATAAGTATTTATTGAACAGCTGTTATTCTAGTGTAGAATAGATGAGCTGCAACAACCATTAGACAGTAGCAGAGATATATGATTAGCAATATTATGAAAGTAAAAGGATGGTAGAGTTCTACCATCTTGCAGAAATCATGGATATATACAAGTACATAAAACACATGATAAAAGGTGCGTACTCCTACGATGTCTCCATAACTAGATGTACCTAAATGTTCCTAGCATCTATGTAGGTGTTATGCCAAGAATCCCTCTAGGGTCTAGTCCACCCCATTACCTGAGAGTTTAGAGAATGTGCGACCCCGTCCTGGTCTCGAGTTGGACCCCCCGCGAGGGATGTTAGACCACTGTTAGCTGGAGCGTCTGCATGCAGGAACCTCAGCGTCTCTGGTCAGTGTGTCAGCCGGGAAGTCACAGTCTCCTGTGTCTGTCTAAGCAAGACATGATGTATATATACCCATAGGTCTCCCCAGGGGTCCTACCTTGCTGCGTTACTGTGTCGGCCTAAAGGATGACGTCAGGCCTGAACTTTAACATAGATATTATACAGGAGATGTTCGTCCTGCTGTTCGTCCTGCTGTGCTTCCAAGAAGCCTCATGCATAATGTATGAGTATTGAATCAGGGAAAAACCCGCATTCTGAATGCAGTGTCGTATCTAGGTAAAAGGTCAGTCCCTATGAACTGTTATGTATGAAATGTAGGGAAGGATATAGGTGAAAGGTTGCAGTGTTACCTGCGCCTATATAGGGTACCTATATGAAATTTAACACCCACTCCTCTTTTGACTGGACGACATATGTAACTTATAAGTGTATTACCATTCTAACTAGACATTGGTACGCACTAAAGTAAAAACATTTCTTTTGCTAAAATGTTTAAAAACGTCTAAAAAGTCCAAAAAAAAAAACCTTAAAATATGTAACGAGAAAAATGCTTGCAAACTATAGCTCTAAAAGTGTCCGTAGTTATAGTCCGAAACACTATAAGCATTAGAAAGCCATGCATGCCCAAATAAATGAAAAGGAATGTCAATTTTGTATCTGCGTTCCAAATTGAGCTTGTTATTAAAAAGGGTGAATTTTTATCCAGCACACGACGAGCCAAAATGAGTCAATTGTTTATGTGTCCTGGCTGGTAGACGCAACATATCCGTTGCCTGCTTCTGCAGTAGACGGCCCCTGTAACACCTCGCAGAGTACGTCAATTGAGCACAGATGATCTTCCGCGCTGTCCGCAGCCGGTGCTGGGGCAGCCTGTGCGCCGTCCAAAGCCTGGGCGCCAGTGGAGGAGCTGGTGATCATACCAACAGGTGTAGCTACAACCTGTGGTGGCTCAAGGAATGCCGCCAACAACATTGGAATGCGCTGAGGACACTGCAGAACATGGGCCATTATCCGGTCTAGTAGAGCATTCACGTCCGGTTACGCACATGATGGGAGTGTCAAACAAAGGTCTAACATGCATTCTTCTCCACAAAACAGGCATTGGAGGACAGGTAAGATGCAGTCCATCCAGACTGGTCAAAATGACAGGAACCAAGACGCACTTAGTTCTCTCAGGCGAGGCATGCCTAGGTGTTGTACCATTCGGTCACGGTATTTCCGCTCCAGGAGCGCTCTTTCCATCTCTTTGGTGACTGGGACGTCCATTGCGTAGCAGATAGAAGATAATCAGGATACCTGCTATTAGAAACAGGATCAGCGGAAGTCCTCCAAAGATACTTCCGATTACGGAGTGTATGAAGTTTGGTATAACTCCAAGTACCGTCTGAAAGGTGCTTAGAAGTCCAGAACCTATGGTCTTAAATAGGTGGACAATGCCAGTCGTATCAGACATGTTAAAGATACGATTCACCATTTCTGCGAAATGGAAAGGGCAGTTTGTATTAATAAGCGCCTGTATCTCAGCTGAAGACCTTGCGATCTGGAGATCAAAAGTCTCTCGAGCGGAGGTTAAGGGCACAGACTTCTGTAGAAGAATGGCTTTCATTCTGCTTAGAGTATCAAACCATATTAAGGAAACATTCAGTGAAGGCCATAACGGCGCCTCCCTGACTGTATGTGTCGGTGGAAATAATACTTGCATACAACAAGTAACCCTGTAGCTCACGGTTACCAGATATGCGATGCCTGGGAGCATGCCACAGCTGCCTTGACTGTTCAGCATCAAGTAACTCCCTTTTGAAAGTAGCCTGCATGCTGGAGTAATCACTGCAGCTGGGGCACCCTTCTAATGACCGGACAGGTTTGCTACAGAACCATTACAAGCTCCGTGCAACATTATATCCTGGCATATGAGTGATCCACTTAAAGCGCTCTCACAGTTTGTACCACTGAGAAACACTTCTCGATCCCCACTCCGGCATCGAAATCTGTATGGTAATTCCCAAGATTCCTTAATGTACTCCATACCCATTTTTTCATATTTGCCTGCCTGTTTTTGTTCAAGGCAATATTGAAACTGAAAAGTAGTGACCGGTAGAGTTATGTGGCCATGGATTAGCCATTCTGTAGACGGCGATTCCGCCACTGTGAATGGTAATCTATCCAGTTTTTCGATACGCAGCATTGTATATTTGTATCCCCTTTGTGCCATTTCTATCTGTTTATCAGTTATATTGTATTCAGAAAAGGCACGTAGCCTGCACGCAAAGATTGCAGCGTCCAGCTCAACAACATTATAGAACGTAACTGAGATTGCCCGTGTTGAAATATGGCCAAATCTTGTACTAGAATGTCTATCGCAGAAGATACAATGTTGCCTAAGGAATATATCCTGGAGGTCAATGTTGTTAACCCATTATCTACCACTGCTAGAGATTTCTCTAAGTTAATACGGTCTATTTCCCGTATTCTTTCTGCGGTCTCTTGTTGGGATATTTTCCAATTTTCATTGTAGGCAGCATAAATGCCAGCATATATGAAGCGTTTTGGCGTGGTTTCCTGGGACCTAGTAAAAAATCCCTAAGATCCATGTCTTGTGTGAGTAAGGATAAGTGTTGTTTCACCTCTGTGAGTGTTGAAGTTTCTAGCCAATTAAGGCACAACTTCCCAACACTGTATGACGTCACTACCCCTGGGTGTTGTCTCTGTACATAGCGCGGATCTGGCCTATGGATTGTGAGCCCTTCGGTTTTACCCATGAATCTTTCCTGACAACCATTCGTGTCTGTGGGCCAAATCAACCATTTCTTCCAATCCGGGTCTGATCTATTGTATTGTATGATGTCATCTAATGTAAACCCTGTTTGTGATGTTTCGTTTCCCTCGGTGTTCGATGGAGTCGGCACTCGAGGTGTGTTCAAGTCTTTGTTCTTGGCTAGTCCAAGGCAAGACGTCAGTTGCACTGTCTCGTTCAAAAACATGATCTGCTGAGGGATGAGACATGCTCTAAACAAAGCTTCTGTTCCCTGAACTTGCCATTCTCTAGTACCCCAGACTGATTTTCGGTCTATGGTGTCTTTCCATAAGTCGTAACCTTGTTCGGACAACTGGGCAATAAAGGATGCAGAGTAAATCTGTTTGGTGTTTGTTAACATATTTTTCTGTGCTGATGTTGGTGCAACCTTATAATAATATGAGGCTGGGTCAGACATATTAAAGCCTGAAAAATATGGAAACTTCTGTGCAAATGTTTTTGAACTGCCTTTCGGCGGTGTTGGACAATGTTCCCACTGGTGTTATGTGAACACAAATTCAAATTCAAATTAACTTTATTCGGCAAACAGCCATAAAAGTTTCAACCAAAAGGACAGTCCAAGTTTAAAATACACAATTCAAGTTTAAAATACATTCTTTGGTCCGTTAAAAATACTATAAAAGAGATAAAAGTACATATGCAAGCTAAAAACATGATTGTACATAGATGAAGTAATGACCGTCGAGTTTAGTTCCTATTTAACATGATTCATTTCCTCATTCCCCTTTAATTACTGTACTTCATATAGTTTCCTAATGCCCATTGCTGATTTGATAAAATTTAATACCGCAGTGCAAATAACAGGATTAGTCAATGATTGCAAATGTCTGAAGCCCTCTAAATATGTACATGGGCGAATGTTCTTTAACAGGGGCACCAAAAATCTGCTCCTTGGATCTTTGTAAAGTGCACAAAAAAAGAATAAAGTGCAAAGTGCTCTGGGTAGTACTATTGTCGCATGGGCAAAGAGTAAGGTCGTCTGTCCTCCCGGATTGTTTAGGGAACCCTACCAGAAAGTGCAACGTGCTAAGACGGATTCTTGTTAAAAGAAAGCGCAACTGGCTGTTCGTAGTAAAGGAAAGGTAATACTGCTGTTTATGCATGAAAGGGCAACTGGGGCCAGGTGCCTCCAATTGTAAATGGCGTATTTTTGCCCAGACACCATACTCCTCTTTAATTTGCCCTTCGCATTAGTGGGAATGCTTGACGGGGTAACAAAGTACTCACCCAGCCCGATCTGGAATAACCTATCCATCACAAACCGAAACCAAGGGATCCTCATAGACTTGTCCAAGTTAATACAGTCTTCGATGATCTCCCTTGAAAACTGTAACTCTTCTGAGGCCCAAATTTTGGCCCACAGAAGCAAGGGGGCAGCGCCGATATGATCTTCTATATATTCCATCCCCACTTCTCGATGAGAAAATGAGGTGGCAGCACTGCTAGAAATCATCAACAGGCGTTTTATAAACTTGTTCTCCACCACTTGCAACGGGCGGCTTCTTTGGTGACCCCCCACCCCATACAATGCAACCAACATGCATTTTGCCTTGTATAAGGTAACAAGCTCAGGCACTGGCTTGTGGCCTAACTTACAGGCAAACCTAAAAAGCCCCTCTACTACTCTGCTTGTTTGCTGTGCTCTAGCCGTGATCAGCGAATCCCATTTCATATCCTTACTAAACGTGTTGCCCAGATATGTAAACTGTTCCACCCTTTCTATGGGCTTGCCCCTTACATTAAAACTTCTAGTTTTAGTCTTTTTTGGGCCGCAAACCATTATGTAAGACTTTGAGAAATGAACCCTCAAGTCTAGTGCTGCCATGAAGTTTGTAAAGGCGTCCAGGGTAGTTTGGAGGCTGTTAGCTGTCAAGGCCATGAGTACAGTGTCGTCCGCATACGAAAGTAGCGGAACTGGCTGTCCTTTGATGCGTGGGAAATCAATTTTCTTACCTAATAAAAAGGCTTCCAGGCAGTTCGTATATATTAAAAAAAGAAAAGGGGCTAAAATGCACCCCTGCCGGACTACTTCTGTTGAGGCAATGGGCCTCGTCTTTTCCCCCTGTGAACCAAATCTTATGGAAACAGATGTGTTGGTATGTAACCTTTTGAGGAGCAGGATTAGAGCGCTTTCAAAGCCCATGTCTGTCATTAGTGCCCATAATTTACCCATGTTCACAGTATCAAAGGCACAGGACAAGTCCATGAAGGCAAGGTGGATAGAACCACTCTTTGCCCTCATGTACTTGCCCATGATCAGTGATAAATTTAAGCATTGCTCTGTAGTTCCAAGTCCCCTCCGGAACCCATACTGCGTTTTTGAAATGATCCCCATGCTAGTCGCCCAGGTCTCCAGTCGGGCAAGGATTACCCTACCTAATCGATTAGGGAAATGGGCCTATATCAGTCAGGATCATTTCTGTTCCCTTTTTTGAACACAGGTACAACTATGGCCTCTTTCCAGGATACTGGGATTGGGCCAGTCACTACCGATTTAAAAACCTGAGTAAGCAGGGGTGCCCAAAGATTTATGTTTAACTTAAAAAGGTCTAATGGCACTCCAACTGGACCTGGAGCTTTCCTACTTATCCCCTTCGCAAGTGCCTCCTCCACCTCAGTCACCGTGAGTGAGACACTAAGCTCTACTGCCTGTGTCATGTCGGCCGGGAGATCCTCGTTAAACATCAACAACTCCCTACCATTTGGATTAAAAATGGGCGCAAAGTGTGATTCCCAGGTATCACCTAGGATCATAGTCTCCATTTTTCCCACTTCTTCAGTGAATTGGGGACGGTTGATAATGGCCCAGAAACTTTTACTATCTCTAAGAGCACTTGCTCTTTCCAAATCATCCCACGCTATGCGCCTCAACTCCTCTTTCCTTGCGCTGATGGTGGTTTTTTATATACGTCTTGCATGTTTTATTTGTTCTATATTTCGGGGGTGTGATTGTAGAGCAATTTTCAGAATTTTGTGGGCTCTAGAGCATTCTACATTAAACCAACATGCCTCACGATGCTGCTTAGGCCTAGCTGAACAAGTTAATCTTTCAGCTACATTAGCACAGAGCTGTTCGTAGTTCTGAACAATTATGGATGAGGAAGAATCCCGTTCCAAGCAAGCCATAATCAGGTCTAAATTAGAACGGACTGTTTCTTCCTCAAAGATTGTTGGGTTTATTTTCCCCCAGTTTACTCTTACGCCTTTATTATGATTGTAATCAATCGAGTGACCATCACCCTCTGAGGTTCTTGCTGTTACATTAAGCGAGACAATTAATGGGTTGTGGTCACTTGCTATTTCCGGAGCCACATGGAAATCGCACACCAGAGAGGAGCATTCCATAGAAATGAGCATAAAATCAATCGAACTTTCCCTACCCCCACCAACAAAAGTAGGGCACTGGACTGGAAAACTGTTATTCAGGCTGACCATGTTATTCTCGATGATGATAGTATTCAGCGCCTCTCCCTGCGGGGTATGAATGAAATGCGCCAAGGGCTGGTCGTCAGTGTCCAAGAAACCACAAACTCTTTCGTTACTAAATTCACAAGATGTACAATTAAAATCTCCCACCCATAAAACACATAAAGGTTGCCACTTCCCAGAAACATTAGCAATTTCCATTTGCAGGGCTTCTATAACATCACAATTCCTTGGGTCAAAAATGTTATAATACCAGTTTACAAGGAGGACTCTCATCTGCAGCATATTAGTAATCATAATCAATTGGAACCACTGAGAGGATCCTACACAAGAGACTTTTAGGGAGCCGAATCTGACTGAGATTAGAGTTACCAACCCTCCTTTAGCCCTCCCTGACAATGATGCTGTAGCGGGCACCTCAAAGGCCTGGTAACCAACCATCTCAATACTTTCTTTGGCCCACGTCTCCTGTAAGCAGATGACATCAAAACCCCTGATATATTCCATCCAAACCTCATCTGTTAATTTAGAACGAATACCTGCAATGTTCCAGGAGATTAACTTAACTGGGGGTATAGAGTGGCCCAGATCCGTATCTGGTAGTAACACTGAAGGAAGCAGGGGACTAACCACGTGTGTCTGGGACGACCCCTCCCCTGGGCCCAGTACCGTATCTAGTGGTAACACTGAAGGAACCAGGGGACTAACCACGTGTGTCTGGGACGACCCCTCCCCTGGGCACCTAATTTCAGGGGTTATATTTACGTCCACCCTACAAAGTGTAGGGTTATTCCTATTCACCTTTCCCGAAAGGCCCACAAAATTTATACTAATATTTTTAAGAGGCTTTGCTTTACCAGGTGCCACTTTAATCCCAGCTCCCCCTGCGTCAGCGTATGGGTGGCCCTTTGACTCATTGTAAATGTGTCCTCCTGATTGTCTAGTTAGTCAATCAACCTCAGTTAGGTCTGAGAGAACCTCATACCTATTTGGATGGAAGGAGGAGGGGCACATAGGGGCGTCAATGATACGCCTGGGCTGAGTGGACTGCAGGCCAAGGGACATCATCTGACTAGGAGGGTAAAAGAAACACAAGGGTCTGGCCTTTATCTGCTCAGTAGGCGAGTCTTTCAATTGGTTAAGGGCATCATAAACACATTTAGCGTCGCTGAAATTAAGTACGACACAATCCCCTCCAATGATTTTCCTGGTGCCACCGACCCAACTCACCTGCCTTGCCATGATAATGTACTCAAACCAGTTAAAAAGAGGGGGAGCTTTCCTAGAACACCAATGAACCGCTTTATTTATAAGGCTCTGACAATTTTCTTTTTGGCTTGGTGATAACCTCGGGACCCCCGTTAAAATCAAGGTATAAGGGGTACTTTCTGGGGGTAGGTGTAGCCGACCTACATTCCCACTCCTTTCTGGAGTGCTAGGTAGGCAACTATGTGACGTTGTGTCCCTATGAGGCATTGTGTCCCTGGGGAGGAGCCTACCCCCAGCCCTTAAAATGGGGGTTTTTGGGGACAAGACACTCTGGCCCTGATATTGCCCCTGCCGGGGGGGGGTTTCAGGAGGAACGGTAATCTTTCCTGTCTCTATCAGTGTACTAGAATTTGTAATCTCTCGTATGCCACTGCAATGCAAAGGGATAACACTGGTGGTGAATGGGATCTTCCTAAAGGCCGCGTCCTTAGGTATAACTGCCAACTGATTGCCCCCGTGGCCTTCTGCTGCACCCCTTGCCAGTAAACCACTCTCAGATGGATTATGTGAAGGGATTACATCTATTGGTACAAAGGCTTTACAAGCAACAGTTAGTAGATCCTCAATGTTGGTTAATCTCACCAAAATAGATGCCAAAGCTTTCTGCACTAAATTACTCAATTTGCCAAATAGAATATCAAGCCCATCCTGCCCATCCTGCCCACCATTCTCTCTCCCTCCAATAGATGGCTTAATAACTTTTCCTACAATGTGTGTTTGTTTAAGTCTCTTTGTGGTAGGCGACTGATTGTTCTTCTTGTGAACAGACCCCGCCCTCTCTGCGCGTTTCCTCCTTCCCCCATTCGTGGACGGTTTGCCAGAGTCCTTCGGTATTGAACAGGGGCTGGCTTCGCCTTCCCGTGGCCCTCTTGAATCACCCTTTGATAGAACAGTCACAGTGGGCGTAATAGGGACTTGGGGCCTGGCCTCCGTTATGCTATCCACTGTATCAATGCAGGGAACATCGGTAGTGGACAATGGCTGATTATCAGATGATACTTCAAGTGTGGGGACCAGGGAGAGTCTATGTTCCGCGCGCTCTATCTCCTTATCGATAGCTCCCACCGCCTTTTGCAGGAAGCCATCAAGAGTGGTATCAGTAGTTTTCTGAGCCGGGGTCGTAGTGGGCTTTCGCTTCCCCATGATATAATAGACAACTGCCTTTAAATAACAGTCAATCACAAGCTGGTACAATAGTGATTACCTTATATAGTCCTCTGTAGTCTGGGCAGAAGATAACACCTTGGAGCCGCTTACAAATAGCCCGGATGGCAGAGCCAAGAGAAGGGGCCCAGCCCAGCCTCCTCCGGGCTATGACGGGCAAGGACGGGCCCGCCCTTGGCCCGGGCTTTGCCCAGGCGCATCCCGCGCTGCGGGAGCCCGGCGTGATTTTAATCGCGCCTCCGGGCGCGTAGTGCAGCGTTAGCAGCAGGCGCCCAAGCCTGCTGGGTAGAGTAGTTCAAGCCGTTCCCCTCATGGCGCGTGGATTGATCAACCAAGCCGTTCCCCTCACGGCTGTCATGGGCAGAGTAGCGGCAGGCCGTTCCCCTCACGGCACTGCTCCTGGTAGTTGGTAGCGTATGTGAACACATTTCTAGGATTTGCAGATTTATGCAGAAAATGATGACCATAATGCTGATAACAATACATTGATTCATAGTCGGATGTGCCTTCCCATGTTTCACTATTGGAAAATGCAGCAGATTTTTCCAAATCAGACAACATGTTATTAACAGTTTCAAAATCCCAATCATCGGAAAATGTACTTGAGGTAATGACATCACTTAATGATATTTTAAATAAATGTGGAATTTTCAAAATTTCAATCGGACCAAATATGTCGAAATCAACCTTGTCCCACACTATACCATCAGGTATAGGGACTGCTGTAATGTTCTCTGATGACAGGTCTCTTTGTTCTCGATGAGATGATTGGTGTGGTTTTAAAAGTAAGTTCACCTTTTGGGCTGCAGAACTTTGTCGAATGTATTTCCCATTAATAAGCATACTAAGTAAAAACTATTACCAAGCCTACCCAGAAAAGTATCCCAGTGAATATCCATAGTTCTACCCACGGTGACACCAGGTAAGTCTTTTTAAGAAAGTTCAGAAAGTCTTTTATTTGCTGTTTGCGTGATTTTTCGGCTGGCGTCGTTTCAGGTTCACTTGGATCCAAAGAAAACGTATCAAAGTTTATGAAGTAGCCAGAAGCAGTTCGGTCAATTGTTGGAATTGCATCAGGATTTGTAGAAATCGTGGTTTGCTCTTGTCGAGGCATGTTGACGTCGACATCTGTATTTGGTCGAATAGCAACTTGTGCGTTATTTTCAGTTTGATTATGAATTTGAACTTCCGGTTCAAGAGGAACGAGTTCCATAGCATTGTTGCTTAGTCCTTCATTCCATGTTGGAGGCTCTTCGAACGTGATGAGTTTTTCCGTTTGAACTTCTTGGATTGTAGCGAGAGGAGGGCGTCTGCTAATTTGGAGTCCACGTGGCCTACTGCTTAGTATCGGCCACATAGTGTGGTTTGATTAGGTCAATTGAGACAAATCTTTTCTCCTTTTTTCCGTCAAGAGGCGGTAGAAGTACAATTCTTGTTCCTTCAATTGCTAGGACCGGTACAGGCTTTCTGTAGGATGGCCCAAATTCTTTCTTGTCCGCTATTTGCTCTCTGACCAGATCCCCGACTTTTGGGATCCAGACAGGTCTTGCCGTTACTGATTTGACTTCCCCAGTGGCGGTCTGTTTCAGGTGACGTTACTTTGTTGTGTCCTGGATTCATTTAGATCCTGTAAAACAGCAAAACGATCATGGATGTCAAAAGGTTTTTCATCCGCCACTGTGTCTTCACAATCAAGATCAGCTACCCACATTCTTGTCCCAAATAGGACCTCATATGGAGTGACTCCCCCTAGAGAACATCTTGGCATGTTGTTAAGTGCACGCTGAACTCCATACAGATGTTTTACCCAACTTTCACCCGTGCCTAATACTCTAGCTGTTAAAGATTGCTTTAAGTCTCGTTTTTTTCTCTCCACTACCGAATTTCCCTCGGGATGGTACGGAGATGAGTACCGCAATGCTAAACCCAATCCTCGCATGGCCTCCTTGTAAGCCAGAGAGCTAAACGCAGGGCCCTGGTCAGAATGTAATGTGCCAATTGTGTATGTCCCTATGAAGACTCGCAAATATTTTATAACAGTTTGAGCGTCAGCCGAGCGCTGGGGCCACACCCATAGGAATCTCGAGCAGGAATCCACCGCAACTATGATATACTTGTAAGCCCCTTCACATTTTAAGAGGCCGCAGTGGTCCAGGTAAGTGCACGCGAATGGTCAGTCTGATGCTGTCTAATAATGGGACCTGTGCTGGGGGAGCTACGGCACTCCATTTATCTGTTGACAGATGTCACAGTTTAAGACGAAGTCTTTGGTCTGCTTTGTTAATCCTTGCCACCAATAGCTTTGTTTTAGAAAAGAAACTGTTGTTGCAGCTCCTGCGTGTACAGAACCCATCCCTTCGTGTGCTGCTTGAATTAAACCTAACCTACGATCCATGTTTGGAATTACTCTATCCCCCACTCCAGGAATCTGAGCAAATGGAATGTTATTGGCATGAGTGGAAACCTTTTTAGTACTGCTTCGCTGTTTTTGCGGGTTGCATTAATAGCTACCATAATCTCACCGTCTATTCTCGTTTTAGAATGAGTGATTGCAGCTACGGAAGCCGTACGTACAGCCCCCTTTGTGGCTTCATCAGCCAATAAACTCCCTTCAACGTGAACACCATCACGCTGATGACTCAGTGTATGTATCAGGTGAGCCCTCGGTAGTTCGATTTTCAACTCCACTACCTGTTCCCATAGCATTTTATGCTTAATTGTGCCACCTTTTGCATCTTTGAACCCGTTTTGAACCCAGTACTGCAAATATTCATTGTATGACTGCACACAGTAAAAGGAATCACACACAATTAGTGTGGGGAATTCTCGATCCGTATTTACAAGTGCCAGTATCAGTGCTTTTAATTCTGCCAACTGTGCTGTGCAGTCTCCTAGAGATTGCGTTTTAGTGCAACTCGGGTGGAACTTTCCATCCCGCATGCGACCTTTAACTATTGCACATGCTGCACTATATTGTTGCTTACTTCCTATGGCCGGTTGAGCAGATCCGTCAGTATAAATAATATATTCATACTGATCCAGAGGCATTATTTTGTTTGGTAGAGGATATTCTTGTTTGTATTGCAGGAATGCTTGTGTCTTTAAATTTGGGTCGTACCTGTATTCTACATCTGTTACAGTGAGAGAATTAGCCCATTGTATCCATCTTGGATGTAAGGCTTTAGCGTTGGGAACGCTTGCCTTTGTCGCAGCCTCTAAGGCTGGAACCGGAGTAACTACTATTATTCGTTTCCCCTGAGCCAGTGCTCTTTCTCTCACTACAGCAGTCTGTACTGCTGTCAGAATCTTTTCAGTGGATGTGAAGCGCATCTCAGCATTTGTGTACAAATGTGATTTGTATGCAATTGGTACTGTCTCACCTTCATTATATGTTAGATAGGTGTACCCTGATTGACCCGCGATTATACGGATCACCAGGTTGCGTACGTTTACGCGTGTCTGTAAGTGTTTGGAAGCTATCATGTAATCCTGTAAGGAACGAAGTGTATCTGTGTGTTCCTGTGTCCAATTTCTGGCTGAGAATCCAGGTTTAATTAAGTCATAGAAAGGTTTTACTCTTTCTGCGTAATCCAAAATGTATTTTCGACCAAAATTTAGGAATCCCAGAATTGACTGTACATTTTTCAATGATTTTGGAGGTTGGAGCAGCGCACATTTTTCTAAAAAATTGGCTGCCAGGCTTTTCCCTTCACTTGAAAGCTCATATACTAAAAACAGGACACTGAGGTGGGCAATTTTTGATTTTTTAAAGTTGAATTTGTAGCCCTCAGATGCAAATCCCAAAATGATGGTATTCACTCTGTTCAAGTGCTCCTCTAGGTCATTGTCAGTTAGATAAATATCATCCACGTTGGACAATGCCTCTTCGTCCAAATTTTGAAGTAACTCAGTTACTCTGGCCGAAAACAACCCCGGGCTGTTCTCATACCCCCTGGGGGAGTCGACAAAATTGACGCTGGGTCCCTAGCGCTGAGAAGGCTGTTAGATACCTGCTTTCAGGCGCTATATTCTGGCAGAAGAATCCATTTGAGATATCAAGTGTAGTTTTATATTTTTTCCGCACAATGTTATTCATTAATGCCGCACTGTGTGCATTTTGGACTGCAAAGGTCTTAGTGCAAGTGTTTAAATGTCTGTAATCTAAAACTAGACAATATGAATTGTCAGGTTTCATGACAGGAAACAAAGGATTGTTCATTGGTGAGGTGCAATTTTCGATCACCCCTTGGTACTCAAGTTGATCTAAGATATCCCTGACCTGTCTTTTAGCTTCTTGCTTTATTGGATACTGCCTCTGTGCAGTTGGAGTATTTTTTATAGGAATTATGTGGTGGGTTGAATCCTCATCCCATCCAACATGGTTTTTATATAATGCCGGAGCCTGGGCTACTGCCCACTCCTGCGCATATGTGTGTTGCAAGTGCCTGGGAATATCATCTGAGAATGCCGGCATAATTACCGTTTCTCCTTTAGGACAGTCCATGACAAATGCTGGCGGCCAATCTTGTTCAGCTAAAAAATGTCATAGCCAAACGTTAGGTTCTCCCAAAAGAGAACTCTCACTTTCCTACTCTTGTCCCCCTCCATCTGGAGCGTTATTTCATATACTTTATGTGGGACACTTACCCTCATATCGGGTGTTTCTACCATGATATAATCATTCAAGTCCGCTGTCACCAGAAATTCCTTCAGGTTCTGGTGAGCTATTGTTACTTCTGCCGCACTGTCTAGCATCGTCAGAGCCCATTCCCCGTTCAGCAGTCGAGTCCTCAGAATTCTGGGCATGTCTGATCTTTAGACCTGCAACTTTCTTCTTTTTGAACTGTGGCTTTTGCTTTGGCTTTTCTTCTTTCTTAGAAGTGTAATCTTGAGCGTGCTGCTTGTCTCTGGACTTTGTACGCTCTTCTTGTCTTTCTGACCATCCTTCCCTCTCGGAGTTTTTCGATGAACCCTGAAAGGAACGAGAGGAACGTGTATCAGTATCCTGATACCTGTCAGGTTTCCTAATGTTATCCCTATTCCTGAGATTATACCTCTTTTCAGAGGGCTCCTGTGGAGGAGATCTACCTCGGGATTGAGGTCTATTTCCTTTAAAGTTTTGTTTTTTATTGTCCCACTTCTTTTTAGTTGAAGTAGGTGTCTGCTTGGAAGTGTCCTTTTCAGGACTGCCCATCAGTTGTGGTTTTAAAGCTTTCCCACCCAAACTGCCTCTGCCTAATTCTGCATACGCAGTTTCAATTATTTTGGGTAGTTCGTGTTCCTGTTCTAAAGGATCGAACTCCCTCAGGCGTTGGCGGATGGCCACTGAAGCTGCTTCCCCCTTAATGTTAGCTAGTATTATGGCTGTTACCTGAGCATAGTTACCTGGTAACTTCATCCCTAAGTTTAGGGCAGGTTCTGCTCCGTACTCGTTTTGTATCTGTCTCAATACGTCTGGTACCACCGCTAACGAAGGAGTACCATGAGTCCTGGTATAAATGGCAGCAAAGACTGTACCCCAAGTGGTACAATCTTCTACTTGTGGTGTTATTCCCATGGGCAAGCAGATTGTTAGCATTCTGTGTTTTTCATACGGGGTAGTATTCGGGAATACTGCCGCGAGCTGTGTAATTTTCTGAGCTACCCAGAATGGCATTTGTTTACGTTTAGAGGGAATTTTACCCATCACTGCGTGTAATGTTTGTGGTGTGATTTTAGTTGCTGTACCCTGTACTTGAGTTCCATTAGTTGCAACTATTGCTGGTTGGACAGTGAATGTCCTCATGACGAATTGCGTCATGTTCCTATAGATTTTAATTAAATCTTTATGTGGTATGAGTAAGTCTCCTGGTGGCATTGTGTCAATGTCAGGATGTGGTGTGTAGGCTGCTAATATCGGCCATGTTGCCCCTTCTCCTCCGAGCGGGCCTAATCTTACTCTTCTTCTTATGTGGGGTAGGGCGCCTTTAAACCAGTATAAGTGTTCCTGGTACGTGAGTGGAACCTCTATGTCCTAACGGACAATATTCCACTGGTGCATCTCCTTCTGTGTAAGAGTGAAATGTCTGAGTTCTTGCATTGGCTGCTGGGAATGTAACCCATGAAAAAAATACCTCTGTTTTGTTTGATTCGTGTGCCTCAATCACGAAAACTACTAAGCAACCCCTAGCTGATAAACCATTTTCTAACAGTTTTAGGGTGATTGTATGTTTTAATTTTTCTGCAATCGGAATTGCGTCTGCATCTTCTTCTCCTGAGAGGTGTAGATTTACTACTACGTTATCTTTTGTCTCAGTCATTTTTGTAAAGAAGAAATTTGTTCAAGGGAACTAAGATAAGGTTTTTATGCACAATTTTAGGAACACTGTGTCCTTCAAGCTTGATTAACCAACAGCCAATAAATAGGACTTATCGCCTACTCAGCTGTGGCGGAGTTTGTGCCCACCCACTCCAGACGTCTCTGGTATTTTGTGAGTAGGGGTCTCTGAGAATAGCACAATTGAACTACTCAGATTCTACTGTTAAATAAGTACCCAACCAACGTTGGGCGCCATGTCGTGTAGTTCCTATATAACCTATACAGGGTCTGTGCGTTCGGATAACATAAACTGTGGGATTGGTGGCGGACGGATTCTGTGCACCGCCACCGGATACGTTAGCCTGTATGTATTAGCTAGCTCACAGTGCTACTAGAGTCTCCTCTTATCGGGGAGAGAATAGTTCTTGGCAATCTCAGAACATGACAACCCTGATCCCCCAGCATCGTGGAAACAACACACTACCTTTCGCTCAGTCACTCGTGCTCACTTAGTTTGTCTCAGAGAGATACACAGAATAAACAGTCTGGGCGTTTCAATTAGTATTTATTGAACAGTTGTTATTCTAGTGTAGAATAGATGAGCTGCAACAACCATTAGACAGTAGCAAAGATATATGATTAGCAATATTATGAAAGTAAAAGGATGGTAGAATTCTACCATCTTGCACAAATCATGGATATCTACAAGTACATAAAACACATGATAAAAGGTGCGTACTCCTACGATGTCTCCCTAACTAGATGTACCTAACTGTACCTAGCATCTATGTAGGTGTTATGCCAAGAATCCCTCTAGGATCTAGTCCACCCCATTACCTGAGAGTTTAGAGAATGTGCAACCCCGTCCTGGTCTCGAGTTGGACACCCCGCGAGGGATGTTAGACCACTGCTAGCTGGAGCGTCTGCACGCAGGAACCTCAGCGTCTCTGGTCAGTGTGTCAGCCGGGAAGTCACGGTCTCCTCTGTCTGTCTAAGCAAGACATGATGTATATATACCCATAGGTCTCCCCAAGGGTCCTACCTTGCTGTGTTACTGTGTCGGCCTAAAGGATGACGTCAGGCCCGAACTTTAACATAGATATTATACAGGAGATGTTCGTCCTGCTGTGAGTCCTGCTGTGCTTCCAAGAAGCCTCATGCATAATGTATGAGCATTGAACCAGGGAAAAACCTGCGTTCTGAATGCAGTGTCGTATCTAGGTAAAAGGTCAGTCCCTATGAACCGTTATGTATGAAATGTAGGGAAGGATATAGGTGAAAGGTTGCAGTGTTACCTGCGCCTATATAGGGTACCTATATGGAATATAACACTACACCACCCTCCCAATCTACCTAGGTGGAAAACTTCCCGATGGTCAGCTGCCCCCCAAACCAATCTTGTGGGCAAAAGAAGGGCATAGCAGTTCATAATAGTCAGGGCATGGCCTTCCCTAAGTGGGCATACAAACAACATTCTTCATCCTGGCCCCTGACAGGTAATGCTTGTTTGCTCTTTGCCCAAGAGCTCTGCACCAATAAATCGAGCTGCTTTGCACTTGACAGCTGTTCGCTCACATTTCTCATTCTGATAAATAATGAATGGGTTTGACCTCTAGTACCAAAGCGCTGGCTGAATACACAAACTCCAATCACTGAAGATTGCAGTCAAATCCCTGAGCCACTCTGTGTAAAACATGATTTAGAACAGCAGAAAGATTTACTCCAGCATCCTCACCATTCCGCGATTCTGAAGTAGAACACGCGAAGATAGGCAGCCAATGAGCTGATTGTAAAGTGGTGTACTTGACATTCCTTTTTATAGTTGGCACATAAGATAATTGTTTATGTTAATGGGCTGTCATTAGCAAACATAGGGATGGACCTTCTGTTTGTTTCAGTTACTGTGGCTGCTCACTCTTGCCCCTCACATTTTTCCCCTGATTTAAACTATATAACAGTAAAAGAAAACTCTGCTAAAATCTTTGATAATGAAGAACATTTCCTTTGGCCCCAGCTATGCAGTAGAGTGTGTTGACTGATGACTAGCTTCTGGCGGAATCCCTTCATGTCATCAACAGAATTTGATGATGTCAATGAGGAAAAGTGTACATAACAGGCAAGGGACAGCAGAGAGTGGAGGTCCTGGAGCTATAGTGTGGTTGAGCCTCAAATAACGCATCTCTCCTACTAAAGGCTCGTCTACTTTTGCTTATTTCATTGTTGTTGGAAAGTTGTGTGAAGGGGGAGTTGTGGTGACTCTGTTGACTAGCCTCTGGAGAAATTCCTTCATGCTTGCTAAAGAATATTGTGATGTCAGCAAGGGAATGAGGACATGCCGTTGGGGAGAGCAGAGAGTGGACGTCATGGAGCAGTAGTGTGGTTATGCCTCTGATAAAGGATCTCTCCCTTCAAAAATCCCATCTACAGGATGTTTCTTCTACTATTACCTGGTGTCTTAGACGGGCCACAGAGTTTGTTCTGAAACCGTCTAGCGTGTAACCTCTATTTGAGAGCAGATCTTCTCAGATGTCTAATAAAGGCCTCAGTATCTTCAAGCTTTTGAGTCCCCTCCACATTATTCTAGCTTTATCAAGCCTCAAAAATGGACAAGTGTCTAAATGTGAAGTGCCAGTTGAGTCTGAAGCCTGGGCCAAATGTCCCTCAAGGCCCACCATCCCAGGGGCTTTGCTATAAGACATATGCACTGCTTAGTGATAGACCTAGTTAGACTCTAAAAGGACTCTGAATAGTCTCACTGTTATTAACATTGGCATATGTGGTTTCACAGCTCCTTTAATAGTAGTATGTTATTAGGCCAATACTGAGATAAGATGCATTTGGAATTCTGTGCATCAAGTGGTACTGATAATAAGATCACGGACAACATCACAGTTGATGAACTGAGTGTAAGTGGAACACCTTTCAGATTATAGCTGGGTTTTAAATCCTAAAAGGCAGATGTTTTTGGGTTAAGTAGGTGAATATTTACTATGTAACTTGGTACCATACAGATGCTGAAAGTGGCTCACATTAAATCAGAGCATGACATTGCCATTTGTGTTGTACTTCTCACAAGTTTGTATCCACCCTATTTAAATTTAATTTTGAACCGTGCTGTAGCCTTTAATGGATTCAAATACTATTCGTTCCAATTTTAGCACAAGTGCGGCATCCATTAAGAGCTGAATGTAAATTGCACTCACTGCCATTTTTAACGTAGGCACTGTACATCAGCTTTCCGATGGAGGTAATTAACTAAAAGAGAAAAAAATGGGCAATAATGCGTGCAAATTCGGATTTATTCTCCATTTCTTAATATCACTGTGTTCATTGGGTGAAAAAAAACACCGGAAGGCTTTGAGGAACAAAGGCCAGGTTGCACTTCAGTCGATGTTCATGTACCAAGGGCCAGCTTGCATTCCAAGATTTTCAACTATACTTTACTTTTCGAGAAAGCCAACCAAATCTCTTTTTATGTAGCTCGGACACATGGTGATAAATCATTCCATCATAGTTGCGTTGTCTCGGAATCCAATGTTGGATAACATGACAACATATTTGCAGAGAGCATGAATTCTCTTCTGACAGGCTTCAGCCAATCAAATGGCTTTGTTTAGGTTGTCGCTCATCTTCCTGAGCTGAGGACAGGATACATAGGAAGAGCACATCAATTTATTTGAGATAAAAGCAAGCGGACTCGCCATTTGTCTCTTATTTGTGCATATGTCACTTTGTGTGATGACGTTTAGGGATTTGCTAAACCCAATCTGGCAAACTCCAAAATCTCCTCTGCACTCCATTGCAGTGTTTGTTAATCCAACATTTACACACAACATCCTGAGCGACACTGGCCTTCTCAGAGTAGACGGATGACCAACAAAACTGGGTAATGTCAGCACATTGATGCATTGTGATACTGTGAGTGGGGAGCTGTGCGCCCAACAGTTCAATGTGTGAGGGAGAGTATTTTAAGATAATTCAGTTTTGCATGCTTGCACTACCAACAGTAAATACTGAAGCACCTGTTACAGAGATGCGTGTGTTTTACTAGAGGTTCAAAGGTTTAAAGAGCTACTTGAATCATGTGGCAGGGTTGGCTAAATTATGTGGCTAGAAAAAGCAAATTACGTTCTATAATGCAGCACATTTTCAAGCAAAGTTACTTCAATATTTTGTAATTGTTTCAAATGTAACTCTTCTTAGGCAAATATTACACCTCATTAACATCAATTTAACACCTAAATGCAGCAATCAGCAACTGAAAGGTGACCAGTCTTTGTGCAACAAAAGGCCTGACACAATGCAACTACATGAGTAGTAGTGCTTGAAGTAACTTTTGATACGTTTGAGCCAGAAACAATTTTCCAAAATCTGAATATTAAACAGATAATTCCAGTGACCATGTCTAAATGAAGGATTCTTTCACATTATTATACATTCTAACAATGCATTACATTTCAGCAGAACTAGCCGAAGTTGGTAGCCACAGTCCTTGGTTTTTCTTGACCAAAGGAATTTTATGGTTACCATTAAAATAGGACTAGTATGATGCAGTTAAATGTCAAATAAGGAGACTATATGTGTGAAGGTCAGGAATATCAATCAAGTATGTCTAGTTTGTGTCTTTATTTCACAATCTCTCTCTCTGTCTTTCTTTCTCTCTCTCTCTTTGCTTGTCTGATTCCTTCTGCTTCTCATCAGCACCATTAAAACCATCTGAATAGCACGAGAATATTGTGGCCTAAACATATCTGAGAAGAATATTGTGTCGAAAGTCTTGTTTACAAAAATATAGCCACACTGGAGTTAACAAATCTACGGCCGATGGAGCAATGTGTTTGCAAACAATATTTAGGTCACAGTATTAATGTCAGATTAAATATTTGATTCCTGTCTTTTGACAAACTAACAATGGTACAATTAGTGATGGCAGAACTTAATTGAAGAGCAGTGAGAGTTATGATATTTTTGCAGTCCTGATTTGATACATAATAATGCACAACATTGCATTTTATGTCACATGTACATAGAATCCAGTGGTGGACGGTAATTTTACTGGGGGGGGGGGGGTGTGCACACATGCACACATACACGTTTGTCAGGAGGGGGGACCTCGAGGCACTTTTGCCAGGCTGAGTAGGTCGCGCCTGCAGGGCTTTGAAATCCTCAGACTGGCAAAGTTCAGGTCAGACAACCAGCAGCCTGCGCATTTAGCGCATGTCTAGCTCCTGGCTTCCTGACTTGAACCAAAAGAGTGTCTGACAGGCAGACCTTTGTTCAGTCTGACAGACACTCTTCTTGCCGGTAAAAAGGTGGGGGGCCTGGTCAGTAGCAGCCAGCACAGGTAAGCGCGGTGGGAGGGGAAGGGCGCAGCAGGGGGGAAGTCGAAAGACGATGGGATAGGTATAATTAAATAAATACTACTTATTCCGCCATCTGTCGACTTCCCCCCGCTGCGCCCTGCCCCGCTGCCCCGCTCCACTGCCACACCGCCCTTCCCTCGGCCGGCCGCCGCTGGGCCTGGCCCCTCAGGCCATCTGGACTGCCGCTGCTGCATAGATCGCTATCTTGCTTATGCTTGGACTCTGCAGTTATATTCAACTGCTAGCAGGAAATGTTAGGTAAATATAATCTTTCACAATGCATTGAATTCTAGCATGTAAATAGTGCTTCATATTCCTGTGTGAGACACCGAAGCGCATATTCAGCCAGCTAGTACGTTTCACCCTTGGGTGTTGTATTTGTTGTGATCCTATGTGGGGAACATTTCAGTGTCATGCCTGAATGACCAGAGAGGTTCTCTTTTGTTTGGTGTGGAAACTATTTCTGGTTTGTCACCACAGGCCATAAAGCCATCAATTTTGTTTCATTGTAAATATTTTGACTCCCCAGCAAGGGGGAAGCTGGAACATCAGCAATTTGCCACAGTGAATCTGGGCTCCTTTGTGAACATGCATTTGAAAAGCAACACTTCAAAATCGAGAGCAGCCAGCTGCTCAGTACCACGCTCCTAACCTGTAACACATTCTGCAACAGTGGATCAATTGTTATCAAATGGCAGCCAGCTGTTCAATTACATGCTGCTAACCTGGAACACGGTCTGTATCTGTGGATCAATTTTTATCAAACAGCAGACAGCCAGAGGTGAACATAAAACCTGTGATCCATACCCCACTGGGGCAATTGCAGGTTTCTGAATGTGAGGATGTCTGAATTTACACTACATTAGAAAGTCATGCTTGTTTGCTCTTTGCCCAAGAGCTCTGCACCAATAAATCGAGCTGCTTTGCACTTGACAGCTGTTCGCTCACATTTCTCATTCTGATAAATAATGAATGGGTTTGACCTCTAGTACCAAAGCGCTGGCTGAATACACAAACTCCAATCACTGAAGATTGCATTCAAATCCCTGAGCCACTCTGTGTAAAATATTATTTAGAACAGCAGAAAGATTTACTCCGGCATCCTCACCATTCCGCGATTCTGAAGTAGAACACGCGAAGATAGGCAGCCAATGAGCTGGTAGTAAAGTGGTGTACTTGACATTCTTTTTTATAGTTGGCACATAAGATAATTGTTTATGGTAATGGGCTGTCATTAGCAAACATAGGGATGGACCTTCTGTTTGTTTCAGTTACTGTGGCTGCTCACTCTTGATTTTAAGATCTGACTCCATGCTTTTCTCTAACATCCAATGGACACTAGAATTTACTATGAAATCACTCCACATGACCTTTGTTAAGCAAGGAGTGATTGCAAAAAAGAGAAAGGGAAGGCAGTAGGGGGTTTTGAGTGCGACTGGCGGGTGCTGGAGGAGTGAAAGAAAACTATGTTATTTGCCGTTTTCCAGAGGTGAGGTTAAGCCGGCAAAGCATCTGAGAAATTTGTGTACACAGCCAGGACCCCCAAGAGAAAATGTAGAGTGGAAAAAGTGTGTTTTGTTGCTATTTAATTGCAGTTTTGTAATGAAGTTGTTACAGGAGGGCAAATGTGTGGTCCCTATTAAGGTAAGTGGATCTTTTATTAATTATTATTGGGCTTGGAGACCGATCCTATATTCAGGAATGTAAGCAGCATGTACAAGGTAATAACTGCTTCTTATGCAAGCTTTGCTGACCAATATAAACTCTGTGGTAAAGTTGACAAATTTAAAATCCTCCAATTGGGCCACAGATTACAAATTAAGACATATTTAGCTGTTCAAGGCGCGAGGTTGGAGGGCGGGGGCATAGCTACTATTGGTGCAGCAGGTGCAGTGGCACCGGGGCCAGAGCCCTGTGGGGCCCATTGAACCCTGATAATTGCTGTATTTTACTACCCCAACAGCATCAAAGGGAGCCATTTTCCTTGACTGCACCAGGGCCCATGACATCCTTGCTACTCTATCATTGGAGGAATTAGCCCATTATGATTGTTTGGGAGTTAAGTATGTAAATCAGTCACCTGTTAGTTGTTAGTTGTCCAAATCATGTCACCATATCCATAAAAATGAGGGAAGTGCTGGTAATTCATTATGGCTGAGGACAGGTTCAGCAAAGCCTTGAATTCTGGACAAAACCTAGAGGCAAACTTATCCAGCCACCCTTTCAGAAGTAATAATTCTTGGTCTTGTGGTAATAAGCTAAGTTCACGAAAAACTCATGGATAGAGTCTCAGAAGAAAGTGTTATGTTTTTAAACTTCTTTGCTTACCACTGTTTGAATTATTTTTTTTAAAAAAGGGAAAGTTTGGAGGAGAAATAGCTAAAATTATACTAAAAATGTTTGGACCTAACTATAAAAAATACCGAGTCAACTAGAAGGTTGAGTTGCAGTGCTGTAAACAAAGTTCATGATTAGTAGGGCTAGTGCCACCAATTCAAATTATTAAGGGTTGGCGTTCAAGCCTCCATCTGTGATATGGATTGTAAAGGCACTGTTTCAGTAGCCATGCTTTCTTGATGAGACATTCCCTTATTACATATGTTCATGCTGCATGAATATCATGAAAGTCCTGTCTGCCTCGATGCATATTTTATAATGGAAGCAATGCCATGGTAAAAGGGCCCCTGAGTGAGAGACCAAATGTCCGACGTTTTCTCTCCCAGTGGATTGGAAGAGGGGATTTAGAAGGGAGACTGCTCAGTTTGGAGGGCTCATGACAGGAACATGATGTTCTGGGATCAAAGGTACTGCAGCCCCCTAAAGCCAGGTCAGGAGTCAAACACCTACTTTCAGTCTGCAAAGTCAGGGCCTAGATGGGATTTGTTCAACTGTCCCCCACACCTACCCTGTGCAGGCTGAGGACATCCGCAGTAATGGGTGCGTGTATTCAGGTGCTACAGCCATCCTTATGAGGAGTTTGGATGGAAATGTTCCCTTGCATGGACTATGGGAGCACGTGTCCTTTCCCTGTGTCTCCCATGTACCATGACTCTGGACATTTTGACTTTTAGCCACAGTTTACTCAACAATCATGCATATATGTAGAAGGTCCACCATGGCATAGAATGTGACCTGGACGTGGGCTCTGTGGTCTGGGGGGACACACCGTTTATTGACCATGACTCCTGTCAGCTTGCTGGGCTGTAAGAAACTGACAGTGGTGACAGTGACTGAATATACCTGCAGGGCAAGCCTTTCAATAGTTGCATGCACAGGAAAAGCAGCCTCTCCTATTTTAAGTTGTCTTCCATTCCCTACAACCATGTAGTTCTCTTCATCCATGTAGGGTATGGATGTCACTTATATGGTAACACTTATTATGTGTTGTAGGATGAGAGTGAATGCCAGGTGCTGTGCTTGACTGTTGCAGCCCAGGAAACCATGTTGGATTTACAGTGCATGGGTGGTACATAAGATGTAGGTTGGAGAGAGCCTGCATACAGCAATGTGAATTGCAGGGTTACTCAAAAGTATTCCTGAAGCCCTTTGAAATGAATCAGACTCTAGAGAGTAGAGAATAGGATATAAAGGACCACTTGAAGTGTGTGTAGTGCTGTTTTTCCCTTCCTGCTCCATTCTTCCCCAGGTGTATACGCTGCAACAGGTTGAGATGTAGCTGAATGAGAAAGCCTCCCTTTGTGCTTTTGTTTTGAAGTCCACTGAAAGGGAGTTCCCAGCCCCACTCCTCCGCCCTGCTTACACTAGAAGAAGGAGACTGCGGCCTGACAATTATGGGTGGAATACACAGAGGTCAGAACTACATCAAAGCAGTGCCAGAGCTGGCCCAGTGGAATTCACAATCTCTGTTTGCAAATTTAGGATAAGTATGGGGCAAAAACACTCATTGACTGTGTTAGGGTTTCTCATTGACCCGTGCCAAGGGTCCCACCATCTAAAACCGGGAAAGTTGTTTATGCCTCAGGGTTGGGGTTGCTTATTCCAACTCCACTTCACCAGATGTGGGAACAGGAAACTTGAATTTCAGCATCAATCAAGATGAAGCCTTGAAACTTCATTAAAAAAGAATGCCTCGCAGAAAGTGGTGATGGGGGGAAGTACCCACGAAAAACAGCATTGTCAAAAAAACTCTATGGAGATGTGGTGTAACAAATCTTATTATCACACTTGAGGAAAATATTTCACGTGAAGAAACAATGCATCTTGATGACTTGGTGCTAAAATGAATCACAACCAGATTGGGTGGCTCTTCATAAGAGCAAGATCACTATTGTGTCCATGGATGGATCTTCATTTCTTTGGGTGGGTAGCTTGGGCTTTTGAGTTGAAGGAGGTTCCCTCAAGGAAGATTTACTCTCTCCAAGCTGGTACAAGTGAGTGCAGCCCTTGTCATCTGTGTCCGCACTGTCCCCTTCTTTACTAACTCCTAATCCCTTGCCTGTGAACATTCACACTGCCAGAGTGCCATTAAGGAGATCACTGGGCCAGGGCAGGAGTTCGGAGCCGCTACTCCTCTGAGGAATGTGTACAAGTAAGCGCCTGACCAAAAGTAGTACCCCACCCCAGCCAACAGTGCATTGTGGGAAATTACTATGCACCAGATTGAAAAGATAAGGTGTGCATCCAAGACTGTGGAGAGAAAGGGTATTTTGAGACACCTAGGCAACTATACTAGAAAAGCTGGAGGCAATAAATCTGTGAATGCCATTTTAGTATATGACTACAGCCCAGGGGGGAGTAAAGGGAAGTCTAACTCTCTGAACCTTGGGCCTTCTGAATGTGTTTTTGCTCGCATCCTATATCACCTGGGGCAAAACTGTATTAAGTCCCTAAGAATAAATGTGTACATTATTACTGTCCACAGCATTTCATATTTGGTAATTAGCTGTGTTTCACGATTCAAGTATTTTTTTTCCTTTTTAAGTAAAAGCTGTGGCTTGACAACTATTCATAGATTTTCAAGATATGCTTTATTGATTTCTTAGTTTGTACTTCACACCATCTGCCTGAGCTTGCCTTTGGATAGCTCATCTTTGACGATATGAGCGTCAAGAGTGGAAAGGGGTATATTTGGTGCACAGGCTTGGTTCCAATAGCTAAGATGAAACTCTATTACACCAGATGTAAAATGCTCTCATTGCTACAGTCAGAGCCCAGTAACCCAGATTACAATGGGACTCGTAAAAAGCCCAAGTGACGGCATAAGTGTCTATCCTACTCAGGGGCCTGGCTGGCCCATGAGCAGTATGCTAAGTTGTTATCATACAACCAAAGTCTCACATGGATCCTGATCATCGGCCTACATGTAGTTCAAGGAGTTTCATGATCTGTGGCCTGGTGTGGTATTTCCATGAAAACGCGTGATACTCCCAGACGTATGAGCTGGCATTGAAAATGGAGGTGCCATGTTACAACTAGTTAACTTTAAAACAATTTTCCTCACCACTTTGAAATTAAAGGACGTTGAGAACCTTTTTATTTTCTCAAAACAACTTGAAAGTAGGGCGAAAGCCCCAATTTTTACATGAAAACCCACCACTGAAAAACTTTCAGAACTTTGAGTTTTAATTGCAGTATTCACATATAGTACAAGACTTTTGGGAGAGAAAATCTTTGCAACTTATCAAGTACACAGCGTATGAGGTGGGACTGAGTCCATGATATTCTTTTTAAATTGTATTGAAATGAATTTAAAAACAGCCCTGCCTCAAAGTAATGCAGTTGAATAAAACAAGTTGTTTCCTACTTACTAGTTCAGCTTGGAAGCAACAGCAGTTATCAGGCATGTCAGATGTTTTATGGCCTCTGTAAGCAACCTCTAACTGGGGCCCTTCCTAGGGTGAGGACATCTTTCAAAGTTTTTAAAAAACTGTCCTGCAGGAAAATAGAAACACAGCAACCCAGGATCTCACAGCCTCTAGTGTTATTTCCTGTGTTTGCATCATCGTCATTAATAAATAGGGTTGCTTTGCTTTAAAATCTATAAATAAATGCTCTGTAAAAGTGACAGCCTGTGGAATAATGACATCTGCCCCCTCCTCTGATTCCCCTGCCATTTCTGAGAGAAATGAGAATGAGCCATGATAATGTGTTAATGTTAGATGATTTAAGCAACCTTTATCAACTGGCTGAACACACTGTGAAACTTTTGAGGATACAACATCTTGGCACAGTTTCACCCAGATTTAATTCTTAAGGTTAGAGCTGTGAAATGTAGCAAAAACAATATGAATTTGAAAGTAAACATGGAGTTTGGTGGAGAGGGCACAACGTCACAACGACAATTGAGTACCCTCTCTGCCAAACTGAAGTTTCTCCCACCTCATTTAGAGTTGGGTGGAACTTAAGTATGTCAGCAACGGAGATTACTTTGTCTCTGCCCCTTACATACTCCTCCGACAGCCCGACGAAGAAAGAACATCGGAGGTTGGGCCATATGTTGGGATGGAAAAGTCCCTCGCATGGTGATGGACATGTACCGCTGCCTTGAGTTCCCCCAATTGCAATTATGTCTGGATCCCTAGCGCTGATTTTTGTTGTCATGGGTGATCATGAATCATGCATGTGCACAATCACATAGGCGTGTCTCAAGGATGGCAATCTTTTTGGACCGGGATGGGGCTATCCTAATAGTGGGGAAAGGCTACTGCCATTGCCAGGAGTTAATCAGCAGGAGTGTGGTGGTGGCAGCATACTGTGCAGTGATCAATAGAAGTGAACCAGATTGTGTCACTGGAGTGAGGCCTACAGACTCACTCATGCAAAGTTCAGCTGCTGTGTGCTTAACTCACTCTTGGCCTACATCAAGTTAGTATTTAGCGCTGTGCAGTAAATGTGGGTTATAGGCACGTGCTAGGTGTATGTGTGCCTTTGAATAGTACAATACATTGAAAATGTAGTGCTGTGTAGTGCTTGTGTGTTATATGCAAGTGCTGGGTGTATCTGTGCCTGTGAATGATACAATACACAGAAGATTCTGGGGTCCATTTTGGGAGACCCATGGTTGACTAGAGTACTATGAGGAGGTAGAGGAATTTCCCCAGACAGATTTGTAGAATGCTGCATTCCTGTGAGCTGGGTGGGACACATCGGCAGAGGGGAGAGCCAGGGTCTTCAATGTACTTCAAAGGGTGCTCATTGAGTCAGAGAGAGGTCACTGGAAAGGTGCCTGGGCACTTCTCAGAAAGGAGATGGGACTGATAAGGAAATCATAAAGAGTAGGGCTGAGGCCCTGGGAGAACTATTGCGATGCGGCGAGCGCAAGGTA
Source organism: Calotriton arnoldi (assembly GCA_963921515.1). Lineage (NCBI taxonomy): Eukaryota > Metazoa > Chordata > Amphibia > Caudata > Salamandridae > Calotriton > Calotriton arnoldi. The sequence continues at coordinate 194,413 of CAWUFW010013746.1, read as the reverse complement.
AGTGGTTTTATTTATTTTATTTTCCACATTCTGTTGTCTGTCCACTTCCCCCCCACACTGCCCCGCCCCACCACCACACTGCTCTTACCCGAGCCGGCTGCCCCTGTTCAGGTGTAATCCTCTGGTCGCTCTCATGGCCTGTGTTGTGGGGCTATTAGATTTGGAGTTGCTCCCGCTGTTCTGGAGGAAGGGCAGGCCAGAGGAGAGGACACTTCAAGAGAAAGCAGACCCCCAGCATAAACTTCAAAAACTCAGGCCAAAAAATTACATTTGATGTCTTGAAATGACAATAAGAAGGGGAGCACAAAGTCACCAAAATAGTCAACCGTCAAGCAGCCAGTCAGGCGGTGCAAGGAGGAGGAGCTCTGTAAGACAACTGCCTGTGACTAGGACTGGAGACTAAGGCCCGCCAGTCTCCTGGCTGCATGAAGGGACATTACCAAGGGAATCAAAGATCATCTGCCCCTGGAGCCTGGTGCACCAGTGCCTTCCTGCTTGCCAAGACCAATATGTACCATGAGGAAGAAGAGAGCTCTGGAGACAGTGAGGTCCATTGGGAGATTATGGCAATTGGGCCTCTGAAGCAAGGTGTGAGGAGACAGATTCTTCAAAGATCGGGTCGTGTGCAGAGTGAAGTCGTTGATCCTGTGTGCCAGGTGGGGCAGTCAAGGATATTATTGCCATGCCAATCGGTCTGTAGCCTTTGTGTAGAGTGAAGCCGGTGAACCCATATGCCAGATGGGGCCTTCATGATGATTACTGCCATGCCAATTGTGCCATAGTCCATGTGCAGAGCGTGGATGGTGACTCTGTATGCCAGGTGGGGCCACTTGCCAAAAAGCAGGGAGCGTGGTCTTGTTGTGATTGTTGTCAAGAGGAAGAGGCAGAAGTGGTAATCCAAGTGGGCCCAAGCCCCGACTGAGGAACCGCACTGGTAGCGTCAAATTTATCCCTCCACGTGTGGGGTGTATCCAAGGAAACGTACCGGCATTGGAGGAGTGTCAATGACACCTGACTGCTGTCCCCACTGGGCCACGTGTACGAATAGCAGCAATACATGATTGTAGGGCCAAATACTTGCTTTTATGAAAAGAGGAGTATTTATATACCAACACAAAGTAAAATACGGCATTCACAAACAATATACACAGCCTGCCGAGCTCAAGGGTCTAGTGTTTTAATAGGTAGGTTCCTGAGTCCCACTCCCCTCTTCCTAGAGTACTAGAGGTAGTAGTTATTCTCACTCATTATGGGAGACATTCAGGTTAAGCCCCAGTAGTAGTCCAAGTCTCAGGAGTCCCACTCTGACTCCAATTAAAGTCAAAAGTGTTCCAGCCCCAAAACACTATATGGTAGGTAAGTGCTGCCTGGGGCCTTCCAGCCCATTAATCATTCTTATTTGGCCCTACAATCATGTATTGCTGCTATTGAACATATTTTGAGTTGTAAGCTCATGTTCACTCCATTCTGTCTACCTCCTCTTGAGAAGCCTCTATGACCTGTGCTACCACTGAGAGTCAAGTGCTGAAGTGGTACTTGGCCCAGTTGCTCAGGATCCATAGTAGATCAGGCCCTGGAATATCAGGAGAAAAAGACCTCAACACTCATGGTTGAGCCATTTGTTCACCCAACCTATTTAGTTTTTACTTTCACACACTGCCATCCAAAATGTGGTCATTAGTGAAAGTAAAAACATTTTAATGACCCCACATCCCATGGAAGAAAACAGGAGAAGGAGGAGATCATTGCCTTTTTGTTTCAAAAAGAAAATCCTGCTTTGGAATTTTGTTTTTGAAAGTAAAAAAAGATATTTATAGTCTACTGTATGGCACCATCATGTTAACAAAGCCACACAGTACACTTTTAACGCATTGACAGGAATCGCCATGATGGTGGTTTCTGCCAATTTGAGAGATGTTTGCTTGGGCGGCTCTAAATCCGGAGTGTGGCTATTCCAAACTTAAAATCAGCCATTTAGTCACGTTGGGCCTGATTTAGAGTTTGGAGCATAGGGTACTCTGTCACAAACGTGACAAATATTATATCCATTGTATTATAAGTGCATTATATTCTGTGTCACTTTTTATAGGATGTACAGATTATCCATCATGTTTGCGACAGAGTAACCTGCCATCACGGTCCGACTGAGACAGAGAATAGGCCACTGCACCAAATTAAAAGTGACCTCTATTAGTGAAGCAGATAGCTATAAGACTGTCTATATTTGCAAATCAAGGCAGTTTTGAACCTATAAAGAAAGAGAGGATGTAGCCTTACGGCTAGAGCGGTCGACCTCGAACCTGGAGAACTGGATTCGAGTCTCGGCAACGACACTCAACATCCTGTGATTCTGGGCAAATCACTTAATCTCCCCGTGCCTAACAGAAAATTAATGTGTCCATCTGTAACGAAACTGGTGCTCATGTAAAGAGCTCTGATACCTGATATCTTCGGGTCTAGTTCGCGCTATATAAAACTCTAAAAAAATAAATTAAAAAGAGCTGTATATATTTTTGCAAGATTATGCGACTGCATTAATTTTTGCTTACTGTAGGCAATGTTTGTGTTAATACCAGAGATAAAATTTGCCCACCAAACCATGAAACATGCCCGAAAACAGCCAAACAACCGGCCCATATACTGACCTGTTAGATCAGCACTTCGGGCACTGCCACATTGCCTTATAAGCCAGGCCGAACTGGCCTGCTGCCGATCTCTAAATCAGACCCTTGTTTACAAAGTCGGTAGGTAAACCACTAGACCGTATCTGTTCTCTTAATCTCCACTATATCCCTCCAAGTTTAAATAAATGTGTGGTAATTTCATGGTCACCTCATGTGGTAACACAGTCACTGACTAACATTTTAAATCTTTTGGAAACTTGGGCAAGACTTATTTTGGGACCCTTTTTTAAAACAAATGTGAATGCACTATGCATTTATAGGTAACCCAAACCATTGTCTTTTCAAACAACATCAAATTATTCGTTAAACTTTCAAAAAAGGAGGCATGCAAAAACAGGAAAAAGCTCAAGTTGCCTTGTGCTCTCCAGCCAAATCGTGCGAAAAGAAATCTTGAACAAGCATTGATAAAGCCATTTCCTTTTGCTCTTGAAAACAGATTCTTTTCTATCAACAACATTTTATGCAAAAGGTACTGTCTAACCAGTCTTTTTCTCCGCCTGTAGAAAATACACTGTCAGTGTGAATTGATGGATTCTTGTGGTTTAGAGCATAATACTAAAATCAGACATAAACACAAATTGCTTATAATTATAACTTTACTTGACAGATACTCAAAATCACAAATACATTTCTCTTTACTACTGGTGTTTTTGCAGTAACAGTGAAAATTGAAGCACAGCTGTGAGGATTTTCAGCATTCCTTCAGAGGAAATCTGCAAACCTTCTCCTTATTTCTTATCCCCTGCCCTGCCCCTCTTCTCTTTCTATGTGCACACATCTCTGGCTAGACAGGTACCTCATCTCTACGGAGAAGAGAAAGGGGACAGGGTGACAAAAGTAGAACAGGCTGAAAAAAGAAGGACAGAGAGGTAAAGCAGAGGGAGAAGGGAGGCAGAAATGGAGATGAGGGAAAGATATAAGGTAAAAAGAGAAAGATGGAGTAGCTTGACAGGAAGATTTAGAGCGATAGAAAAAGGAAGAGGTAGGTAGAGGACTGAGGCTCAGATTTACTAAAATTTGACGCAGCACAACACAGCAAGACAACTTGCTGCACTGCAGCAAATAGTGAGGGCAGGAATGCACCATAATTGCTAACATATGGCGCATTCCTGCTCTCTCTCTGCGCTGGCCCACTTGTGGCTGCCAAATGCCAATGCAGGCACACTTGCGCCATGGTGCAAGGGTGCCTCGTTACAACCAGAATTGTTTTTGTGGAGGAAGAGACACCTTCCTGCACAAAAACAATAGAGGCATTTTCCTCTTTCTATGTGTGCTTCAAAATGCAGCAAATGAAGAAAGAGGAAATAACGAGGAGAAATCAGCATATTTCTCCTCATAGTGCTCACCTGGGAAGATGTAGCATTCTGATGCATTCCTAGGTTTACTAGCCTAAGGAAATCTGGGAATGCCCAGAAACCATGGGTGGATGTCTGCGAACACCCACGCTCCATCCATGGAACGCCTTCCCAATGCACAGTAATGCAAGGCAACAACTTGCGCTGCTTTGCGTTACTCCAAATTTACTATGCCATGCAGAGCCATTCAAAGTGGCCCTGAGTGGCATTGTAAATCTTAATTAAGGGCTTGTGTTGGCCTGCGTCCCCTTCATGACGCAAGGGCAATGCAAGCCCTTGCTAAATTTGGGCCAAAGTATTAAGAGAAAGAGCAGAAGATAGCTAAGGTTTTAGAGTGAGATAGAAAAGTAGCAAGTTCTAAAGATAGGAAGAATAACATTTGGAAAGAGGGAGAGGTGGGGTACACTGAAAGGTGATTAGAGGCAGTGAGGGAAGGTAGTAAAAAAGTGAGTTAAGAGGAGTAAAGGCAAAAACAGGTAGGGGTTGATAGGTAGAAAGATGAGTTAGTGAGAGAAACATAGACACAAGGTACAGTGAACTTTGAGGTAGAGTGCAGGGCAAAATAAACAGAGGGATAGAATGGCAAGTCAAGTAAAGATTTTAGTGCAGAAGAGAGAATGGTAGCAAGAGAGCAGTGAAGTGTAGGAAGAGAGAAGAAGTGTAGAACGAAAAGATGTAGAGACATAGGTGAAGTAGAAAAAGATAGGTGAGGTAGATACACAGGTATAGTGAGATAGAGGATGAGGTATAGAGAGGATTGTGAGACAGAGAGAGAGAGGCAGAAACAGAGAGGTGTAAGAGAGTTGTATAAAGAGAATGAAATATAGACATAAGTAAGGTAATTATGTGTTGAAATGGAGAAGGAAGTACAGTGGCAGATGTGTGTGTGTATGTGAGAGTGGTAATGATAGAGAAAAAGAGGTAGAGTTGAAGAAACAGGTAGCAAAAAAGAGGCAAGGAAGTGATAGAGTTGTGGGAGAGGGAAAAGAAGCAGATCGAGGGAGGAAGGAGGAAAGGCATGGTAACAAATAAATTGGAAGGTACAGTTAGAGGTTTGGTAGTAAGTGATAAGGGTGGGGTAGAGAGAAGAGAGGTAGTGAGAGAGATGTATGGTAGAAAGAGACATGGGAAAGAGAGAGAGGTGAAGCAGAGAGTGGTGAGGTAGAGTATAACCTGACAGAGTTAGGGAGTGATAAGGTGTATAGATATGGAGAGAAAGATGGATCAGGTGAGATAAAGTGTGATATGAAGTTGATAAAGTGTTGAAGTATATGGAAAAGTAATATAAGGAGGTCAGATGGGGCAAGAGCAGTGAGATAGAGAGTTAGGATAGAGAGGCAGAGATTAAGAGATAAACACAGAGAGAGGCGAGTTCATAAGTGAGAGAGATAGTAGTGAGTAGAGAGAGGCTTATTGAGATGTCAGGTAGACATGGTTGAGGTAGAGAGAAATGACATAGAGAGGGTGTAGGTGCATCAAGATGTAGTGGTAGTTAAAGTGTGAGAGGTAAAGAGAGATGGATAAGGTAAAAGTTGTTGAGAGAAGTCAGGAGAAAAACATGATACAGAAATTTATTTTTTAAATTTAATTGACAACAACTGCCTGAGAGTGTGAGGGCCAGGAAAGCACACCTGAACACTCATGACAAATGGCTCAGTAAATCATGCACCTTGTTTTTGTGTGCACTAAATAACACAGATTATAATTATTTTCCATGCCAGACTGAATTGGTAAATACGGCATTTGATAGAAACCGACCATCCAACCATGCATGTATTAAATACCAAACGTGCAAAACACTAGATAGTACCTTTTTCCATCAACAAAAGTTAGAGTCTGCTAAAATCTTCTATCATAGATCCCAGCAGGGTTACGAAGGACAAGTTTATGGATTCTGGCATGGAGGTTCCTAGCTAAGGAGGTAATAAGACATCACAACTTTCTGGGGGAACATTTCAAGCTACAAATCTCAGCAAAAACTAGAACAAAACTGGGGGTGGAATTATGGAACAAATTCAGTGCTGTTTCAGTATATGCAAGTAATGTTGAGGATGTCAAAAAGAGGTTCCAGACCATGAAATGCCAGGCACAAAAGCTAGTTGCTTATCACAAGCATGAAAGCATTGTAACTGAGTTTTGTCTGCACTGCAGTTCTACCTCAAGCCAGGCGGAAAAAATGTATGCTTATCCTCAACATGTCTACCGTAGTGGAAGGCTTCACTGGAGGTCATGAGGTTGGAGGAGCCTACCGTATGAGATATGAGAGCAACTACGGTGGTGTGTCTGTGTAAATGCACCCGCACTGTGAAAGTGAATTGTGATCACAAACCTAGTAAATGTGTGTATATTGAACAATGTTCGACAAATACGTTCATCAAATTAAAAAAAATGGTTGACATTCCAGCACTCACAACCCTTCACCTAACTACAGATCTTACATCATAATTGATAACAAGGATGACGGGCCGAATGGCATACAAAAACAATGTCATCCAGTAAGAGAGCATGATCAGCTGTCTGTAATGGGTGAGGGCCACATTGAAACTACACACTCCAGTGTGCCAGAAGGCCTACCTAATTCTCCTTTTCACCTGACACATTGATCTGAGGGACAGGGCAGCCATCAACATGTGACAGAATGATGCATATGCTCACTGTCACAAAATATATTGATGTATTTCCTCCTCACACTCTTTTATCTTTGTCGTTGTTGAGGCTCATATTCATTTGTGCTATATCACCCATGCGTGATGTTCTCAGGCATTTATATGGTCACCTAATGGCATGGTTATGGACCATGACATATGCCACTACAATATGGCCAACCTTGCCAGGTGTCTGCTGTAGTACACCTTCAGTATGATGCCGGATTTTGAACCTTCCCAATAAGAGACCAAAGCAAACTGTGTTGTATTGTGGTCAACCATATGCTTTGTTATATGCTTCTTCATGGACATTACTGAGTTTCTAAACTGGTGTCATCAGGAAAGGCATGAGGGGTTATCCAGCATCACATATGGGTGTGAGTAGTTTAATTTTGAGAGTGTTTATAAATGTACATCTACAGCAACATACATGTCACAGCGGAAGTACACATAGATGTTAAAGAGTTGTCTTGACTGAGAATCTTCAATGTGAAGAGTGCCCAATGTAATCTGTTACACATATTCACATTGATCAATGGTTGTGCTGCCATGGGGGCTAACAACTCTCTAGTGGCTCTGCCAACCTGTATTGAGTTTGGACTACTACGACTATAATGCATTGCAATCTTCATGATGATTAGTTGATTTTTCTGCACTCACGCATGTTGATGGTGATGTGTCACCTAGTATGACCAGTGTTTCTCCTCCACATGGCATTGTGGTTTGACCCGGGACATCTAGAACAGCAATTCAGTAAACACAGGTCTGCATCACGCACCATTGCACATTGACTGTGTGCTGCATTTTACAGTTGTGGTAAGCTTGTTCCTCTCTACGTTGGGCCCCCATGGGTCATTGAGTGCAGTCAATTGATCCCAGTATGGAATAGCACTTTAGTTTGATGTCATTGGCTGTGTGGATGTCGATAGGGAATTGTATATGCTGCCCGCTCACTCTCAGCAAAGCTTTGTTGAGTAGTTTGCTAAAGATTGGCTGAGAAATGTCATGCACCAATCCTAACAGTCCATTGCATGTAGACATTGTAAAGAAGTCTGGTTGTGCTAGCATTTTCAGGAAAGGGTAATGGCAGTAGATCCTATGTTGGGCTGCATGGAATCCCTGAGGATGCAAGTATGTTTTATAGGGTGCCAATACAGAGCCTGTATATCATCAGGATCTCAAGCTAATATTTTTACTCTGTCAATCCTGGCTCTCATCCTGCATGGCTGCACCCTTTGATGTTGTGGTTTAGGGGCCTGGTTACTATTTTTGCTCTGCATGACTTATTGTGGTAGAACTTGGATTTGGCATACAATGCGGAAGTGTCCTACCTGTACTGCAACCATGGAGGCGTATTGCGAGTGAAAGTGTGTGCTGTTGCAAAGAACCTGTGGTCGTTACACCTGTGCGTGGCTGTTCATGTAGGTATGGCCCTGTGTACAGTCATGTGCAGTTTTACTTTTCTGCTCAATCAGTGCGCGTGTTGCATTTTTGTGCATTGTTGTGCTTTTCTTGTTTGGTTTTTTTTGGTGTGGTGTCCCAGCTTTTCATGTATTCCTTTTGCTTTCAGGGAATTTTACCATCTGTTTTTGACTGAAGGCATTTTTATGTCGTATTTTCCACTGGCTTTCAGTGATACTTGCAATTAAGTAAATATGGTATGCGATAAATAGTGCATTCGACAATTAGCACACGGGGCCTCAGACATGCAGTATTTAGGACATAAAGGGTCTGAATATGAGTGGCTCATTAAATCCCATGCCATGCGTAAACACCTGTTTACGCACAGGACGGAATTACGAGTTTGGTTTTATATAACAAATTCGATAATTATCGGTTGCGTTAAATAACCCAACATTCGTTAAATTTTGGCAGGTCAAACTTGGCATTTCAAGTAAGTGCTATCATATTTCTGGTTTCATAATTGTGAGCTGAATTGAAGCACCCTGTTTGAAAGAGTCAGGAATTTACATTTTGACAGTCGGTTTTCAATTGGAGTACTTAGCCGTTTTTCTATTCGTTTCTCCAAGGCATGGATTCCAAAATTGCTCACACATCTCAATGCAGTTAATGTGAGTTAACATTGATTCAATTGCTGAATTAAGCTGCAAAGAAGCGTTCCTGCTTCCTAACTTTGAAGAAATAAGGTATTTAACACTGCAGCGCAGTTCACTTACAGATTTCCAGGAGAGGGAGTCACTTTTTAATTAACCCAGTGTTTTTCTCATTTCTCTTAGATACACACAAGCGTTCACCAGCCCACAGCCCTGAAGAGAACCCCCCCGTCAGTTGCGATTCAAAACGCGTTGGCACGAACCTTCTGGTAATTTATTAATAGTGTTCACCAATATGGAATGTTTGAAGAAATGATATGCACGATAATTCTTTCCATATTAGATGATGTTTTAACCCAGATGTTGTCCACTGAAAGGGTTTCAGCCTCCTTTGAGCTGTTATGAACTAATCCCTTTGAATGAAATCATTTGGACTGGTTTACAATACAATTTATTTCCTTTCGTGTGTCTATCAATGCATAATTTATTGTCATGTTGGTCATTTTTGTTTTCTTTAGTAAACTTTTCTAATGTTGCATGATTGTTATATGGTCTAGCTTTGGAAATGATTTTCATTTATGTAAAAGAAGAGGGGTTATCCTTGTTCTAGTCCGAGTATAATGTAAACATTGTAACTGAAGAAGTGTGTAATGTATACACTGGTCAAGTTTATAAATATCTTGCCCTTTAGTAAAAAAGTTTGTAATTCATTCAACCACCCCTTTAATTGTTTATAAATTTCAGAAAGAAGGCATTTCTCTGCTCTTGAAGCTCTGTGTGCCCGCAGCATGTCTCCAATATTTGTCTGCGGTAGGTGGCAGCTGGACTTTGTGCATTCCCTCTAGACAGTCACACACAAAGGAAAGTTAGGTGTGACTAAGTGGCCATCTGGATTCTGATGGGTCTTCCTGGGCAGGATTGGAGAGAGGAGCTGACACATACCTGAATGGGCAGTGTAACAAAGGGTTACATACCACCTTGTAGTGAGTCTGGAGCCAGGACTGAGAAGGGAAGATCTCTGTGCACCTCAAGGCCCCTCCTTGAAGTTATCCCCACGTCAAAGGCACAACTGGGTATAAGTACTGGGTCTCTGACCCCACCAAATTAGACACTTCTGGACCTGTAAAGAAACTCTGCCAGGAAGGAGGACTGCTGTGCTGCTACAAGGACTGCCACTCTGCTGGACGTTTGATCTGGAAGTACTGATTTATCTGCTGTGCTGCTCTGCTGCCTACTCCCATCTGCTCCGAAGAACTTGACTCTTGCTTGAACCCAGGTGATCTCCAAGGGAATGCTGGCTTGCCTCCTGTTTTGAGACTCAGGGATATCAAAGTCTCATCTCCTGCTCCTGTGCCTGGTCCATTGGAAGTGGATCCAGGTTCTTGCTTCAATGGAACCGACGCATCCTCTGCTGCGTGAAGCAGAATCGATGCATCGCCACTGCTGCGGGAGCAGAACTGGTGCATCGCACTTGGAACCAGCGCATCACCTCCAGAACCAACGCATAAGAACAGCGACCTGTCGCTGCAGTGAGAGACAATTGATGCGTCCCCTCGACAGTGTGGGGAAACATGGCAATTCAGCTTCAGAACCAATGCATCTTGGTTTCAGTGCTTCAGTTACTGAACTGGCGCATTGTCATCATTGCTTGGAAAAAATTGACGCATCACCTTGTCTGTGAAATCGACACCGGTGCATCGCTTGATTGCTCCTCGTATCTCGCTGTTGCGACCAGGATTAAGGTACTTTGTTCAGTGTGCTTTGTGCTTCTCCAGTATCTGGCCCATGCTCCATCATGGTCAGCCTGAACTCTTGACTTTGCCCTGGTCCAGTGCAATCAGATAACCCCTATAGGCGCTGATTGCTTTTAAGCGCTATTTTTACATTTAATCTTTAAAAAATCATATCTCGACTTCTGCTCATTGGACTTTTGTCGTTTGGGTCTTGTTTTGTTTGTAAAATCATACTCTATTTTCCTAAACTGGTGTAGAGTCTTTTTGTGGTGTTTTCACTGTGTTACTCTTTGAATTGTTGCACAAATACTTTACACATTGCCTCTTAATTGAAGCCTGCCTCCTCCGTGGCAAGCTACCAGAGGGTGAGCACAGGTTAATTTATGGTTAGGGCTTCCGGTTTTATGGTATTTGTTTTTTTGACAATTCCGTCTTATCCATATTTATTTTTTGCTAATTTTATCTGTATTTATCCATATTTATTTTGGGTTTTGTGGAAAAATTAAGCTGAAATTAGTATATTTCCACAGTTATTTAACCGATAAACATGCACTGATGCTTGAATCCCTGCCAGGTTTCAATGCTGTGAACACCCGCAGAAGATAAATCAATGCACCTATATGAAAATATGCACATTTAAGTATCAACCTTGTGCATATCTACTGGTGTTAAAGCCTCTTTACTAAAATTCCTTCCTTTTTTATTGCCCTTACCTATCAATTCACAGAGCCATTGGCCTGACAGTCATGGCAGACAGTATTTAGAATTACTCAAAAAGCAATGCAATTTCTGTTTTTATCCACATTTAAAAATAAATACAGACAAGAAAATAAATGGTTTCTGTTTGTATTTACCTGTAAAAATCAGTAAAAACAGAAAACAGGGAGCCTTATTTATGGTGTGTATCCAACTTAACCTGACTAGGATTGTGGTTCCTGCTTGGACAGGGTGTATACCACTGCAAACCAGCAACCTAATTTTTAACATCCCCTATTGGCAAACAACCTTCTTTCTGGTCACTACTATGGTGGCTGGTAGATCTGGTCCAGCCCCTTCACATTCCCCCACTGTGAGGAACTTTGGATATGAGATTTGATCATAATGTCTCTTTGGTCTTCCAAGTATGTAACATTTCTGCTAGCTGTTAATCTCTGCTTAGAGCGGTTCTGCAAGTCCTCCCTCTTCTTCCGTTTTCTACTTGCAAAATGGTTTTCCATGCCTTAGTCACATTGAGGCTAGACTATGTCAACTCCTTGTACCTGGACCTTCCACTTTACCTTCTGCAGTGACTTCGAGTGGTTTAAATTCAGCCTTATTCTAAATCTACCCTTCAGGCAGTTTGTCTCATCAACTTTGAAGGAGCTCCATTAGCTTCCCATACACAAGCATTCCATTTTCAAAACACTTTGTATGGTTTTTAATGGTCTCTCAAACAAAGGTCTCATTTATATTAAAAAATATATTCAGCCATATAATCCTGCTCGATCCCTGAGATCTTCCACTTACAACATAAGTTCTACACCCCACGTCAGACAGGCCTGAATCAGTGGCCACTCCTTCACTTTCTTGCCATCCATACATTGGGCCACTTTGCCACTTGACTTACATCACAACGCGTTGGAGCACATCGTTAGGAAAAAACTCAAAACCTGGCAAATGCAAATTAGATCCTCTTACTTCCAATCAGTCTCCACTCTCAGCCTAGTCTCTCCCAGCGAGAGGATGCCTGCTTTTGTAACAGTTGTGCTTGACAAAATCATGTATTCATTTCTGGTTCATGAATTCATTTCTGGCCCTGTCAGATCTTTGGGCATTGGGCATGCTCTGCGGTACCACAGCAACATTCCACTTGCCTGTAACTGGTGCAGCACCTGCAGAGGTGTCAGCAAAGTCAAAATCACACTTCAGCCAAAAAAAGATAAGCAATTAATATACAATTTTAAAAGACTTGTGACAAATACAGGCACCAGAAGAAATGATGGTCCTTCTGATGAGTGTCCAGGTATATTGGTATTGCTGCGCACGTGACTGTTTGCATTAGGATTGCACTCATAAGCATTGCAAGTTTATTATATTATACCCAGTAATTACCAATTGTGACAAATATCGCAGCTCAAAATTGCCGTCATTTAAAGAGGAAAAATCATTCAGTAAATACTGGGACATGCTGATTTTGGTGTGGTATCACAAAAGTCACATGGTATGCCCTAGTTTGAGAGCAAACAAGGAAAAGATGATAATTCTGAACACATCGTTGTCACTTTGTATTGGATGCGATAATTATCATACCACACAGTGAGCCACTCCAAATGATGACCTATTTTGGGTCTTTATACCAAAATAAGCATTAAAAAGTTTGGTTAATGTGACTATGTCCCTACCCTTCTCATCAGCTGATTGCCCCTACCAGCTACCGGTAGACTGATTGTGTTAGTAATATTCCCTCACCTTTCAGAAAGAAGTATTAGACCAGAAGCATCAAAGTCAAGCCTAGCAAAGAATGCCCTCCTAGTCCCAATGACATCCAGCACATTGTGCATTTTCAGGTGTAAGAAAATGGCAAAATGCAGTACTCTAGTGCATTGTTTCACTTGATTAAATGCACATTTTCACTGAGTAAAGACCACTTGTTAGAGATTTAAAGTAGTAATTTATTGGGAAGATGGCATAGTGACACATCGACCCCTCGGCGGTGCCCAGGCTGTAAAGCTCCTTTGGAATCTGTGGTGCATGCCCTGTTTGCCAGTCCGACCTATGCACTTCCCAGGGCTAATTGGCTAAGTCCCATTTGTAAATAATTGGAAACTCAAAATTATTCAGAAGCCTTGCGAATTTTAAAATCTGATGCAAGACTGTTGTTTGCCTGTTACGGTAGCCACATTTCTTGGCCATGTGGAGGGCATTTGGAAAAGAGCCCAACGGGAGGGAGTAGGCTAATTGCATTTTATGTTTTTAATCACAGTTTTAAATGTCTAGCTTATCATGTGAGCAATCGAGCACTTGCATGGTCCTGACTTATGAGTTCTTTGCCCTCAGACCTAAGTTGGTACTCTAGTTGCAGTGTAGCATGTAATCCTTAGAGTCCGGGGAGGGAAACTAAATGCCAAGTCTGAATATAAGAATACTCCTAACTTGACAATTTTTCTGAAGCTGTATGTATTGTAAATTATTTTTAGCTGGCTAGCCTTTTTATTATTTCTTAGATCATGCACCAAAGTAAATTTTTCTTCAAATTATAACTATCTATTTTAATTGCGAATTTTTAATCATGATATGAGCGATTGTATTTTAATGATTGGGTGGTCATTACTGTTTGTATATCCAAGATGCGAAAACTTTTATTGCAAATATGCTGAAATAAAGCCTTTATGATGATGAGTAGTGAAGGCTGTACTAGATTTTGAGTAATAAAAATAAATAATAATTGAAAATAAATGAATTTTGTTAGCCAAAAGCTGACATACTACTTAAAATGTCCAAACATTACATCCAATTTTGACTTATTTGTGGCTAAATAGTGTAGTGTTGCTAAAATACTAGTACAATAATGATGCATTAGGCTGTAACTCTGAAGCTAAAACGTTTTCCAATTATAATTCGCATATCCAGAATCTGTCTTATTTGTGACATAAAATTCCTTACTAAAGGCTACAAGTAAAACGGAATAACATTTCTACTGACTATTGAAGTTGTTTGTCTCACAGATGCACAGTATACAGAAAATAATGCTTTTAAACATTTTTTATTGAAGTAAGTGTTTTGTAATGTTTTTGTCAGCTTTCAAGTATGTCTGGGAAGTCACAAATATTTCCCTTTGAGTCCACTAATTACCACATACATATATCCAGTATTGCTCAGTCATACATACACTTAACTAAGTTTCATACACCTTGCATTCATCACCCCAAGCCTGAGTAAGTAAAGTACCACGAAAATGTGAACAATATAAAATCTTTAATAAAAATCTAATCATATTGCATCATATGTCCTCAATGGGCCATCCAGGTATAAAATTGATGACCAGTTAAAAAACTATATTTTCTTTTGTTAAAAAGAATTTGATGACTACCACACAAATTTAAAAAAATCAACAAATTATATATCAAAACTAAGCAACAGAGAGAATACAAAAGACAACGCACTCTGTCTTCATAACATGCTAATTTGTGTAAATCAACAACACGGACACATGATTGTAAGAATTCACATCTAATTAATCATTATGTACCACAAATTTAAGAACATATATGGTGTCGACGCGTTTTGGTGGTATAGTGCTGGTTTTGATCACCTTCTTCAAGGCCAAAGAATATCTCTCACGTGTACAATACAATAATTAAAACTTGTGTCAAAAACACATAAATACTACTTCTATTATCAAAATGTTGACATTTACATCCTAATTCGTTACAACTGTCAAACAAACCATCATAATCTTATCTTAAAAATATTAGAAACTGATCAACAGACATAGAATATTTCATTTCTATTTAATGCCAGAAATTAGGGAACGGCTTGACCAACAAAAAAAGCTCATTATTTCATAGCACTGTCCCACTCTCTGGGCCTGGGATTCACCAAGACACAAAATGTAAGTAACTCCCATGTCTTTATTACGGTAAACATTGTTTACCCTGAAACCGGAACACTGCATGCCATTACAACGTGGTTGTTACAATGACTGCGTTGTTACAACGCATGCCATTACTCCGCAAGTCGGAACAACAAGTTGCTCTAGGGGTCAGAAGGTGTTGGACTTAAAATCCAAAGTCTTCCCTACTGTTGCACAGACTGTAGTTGTAATAGTAATTTATACTATTCCAACATCCAACGCCCCCCATAGAGCAAGTCGTTGTTCCGACTTGCGGAGTAATGGCATGCGTAGTTACAACGCAGTCGTTGTAATGACCGCGTTGTAATTGCATGTGTAAAAAAAGCATGCGGGGTGACGAGGCATATTCCTTTATTACCTCACACTCAAACACTTCATCTTATTCTCCATCCTTCCATACTCAAGCTTAATACTTTTGCACTATTGTCCGCTCATATTTTTCAATCACAGACTGCAGGGTCTACATGTCTCTAATTGGACTCACTCCATAAAAGCATAAACTTTTCATGTAGTGTCGATTAACTGTTGTCAGAATCCAATATAAAAGACAATTCAGTCCAGAGGTCACAATTTTCCCACATGGACCGACTTAGCCAACCCCTAAGGGAAACACAAACGTGATTTCAACCTATATTTATCATTTATCCTATCATGTAGAAATTGTAAATTACATTCTTGGTTGCCACATGAAGTAACCATAGCCTTCCTACCTTTTACTTTGAGGAGAATCCCTCCTTCGCTGTCGAAGTGAATATAAATTATTATAGCTGGCCACCAATGTTTATTAGCCAGTTGTTTCACAGCAGGTGGGGCTATTCCTTCCTTAATTGTAACTCCCAGTGCCTGCAAATAGATATGTATGAGTGAAACCTGAGCTTAACTATAACGTCCCTTTAACCTTTGGTTTGTTCAGTGAATTTCCACGTTTTTTTAATTCCATTTCCTAACTATAAAGTCCCTGTAACCTTTGTTTTTGTCAGGGAATTTCTAAGGTTTTTAAAATGCAATTCCTAACTATAACGTCCCTATAACCTTTGGTTTTTTTGGTGAATTTCTATAGTTTTATAAAGTACTAATGGTGTTTGCAAAGTGTTGGAGAAAGGGGTGGGGCCTCTGGACAGCTCTCAGGAATCCCGCTGTGTAGGACTTACAAAAAGTACCAGGAGGGCTTCTTGGCCTCCAAGGTCCCTCAATATCAAAGAGGACTTAATTGCCCAAACAGTAGTTTTCCAGGAGGCGTGTTTGCAGAGTGGTAGATGAAGGGGGCGGGCCATGAAGACTTCTTAGCAATCCCACAGTGTAGGACTTACTGAAGGTTACAGGGGGTACATTTTCAGAGTTGTGGAGAAAGGGGGTGAGACCTCTGGTGAGTTGCCGGGCTTTTTATTTAATATTTTGTTTTGTCTTTTAAGGGAAGAGGGGATGCGTAGCCCCCCTTCCCTAGGCCAATCTGGGCCCCGGGGACTCCATCCCCAGGGCCAGATATTTTAAGAATTACATTAATTCAATTTATAGCCCCGGGGAGGTGGCGGTCCCCGGGGCTGGGGGCTCCACACTGCCCCCCACTGATAACAGTTAAAACCCTGGGGGCATTATTAAATGGAAAGCCATGGGGAGGTGGCAGTCACTGGGACTAGGAAGGGGTCCAAGAGGCCCACTCCATTAATTAAATAAACAAGCCCCGAGGAGGTAGTGATCCCTGGGGCATGGGGGTGTCATGCAGGCACTCCTGCATAAATTATACCAAAAACCCAAGAGAGGTCGTGGTCCCCGGGGTCTAATTAACCTCTAGGAGGGGGGCCCGTGTCCCCGGGACCTGGACCACCTGGGAGCGGATAATCAACAAAACTTAGAAGTGCTTGCTTCATTTTTGTTTTATTTTCGGCCAGATCCACAGATCCCACTAAAAATGAAAAAATAAATGTTTTTTTTGGCCCTGGGAGTCAGGGTGTTTATATCCTGCCCCCTTTTCTTTTTTTTTCTTCTGTTTTTGTGGGACTCGGTTTGACCGAGTCCCAAGATGGCTAGCAACACTTCCTGTTTGAAGCGTTGATAGCCAATCAAATTTCAGTATGGTTTCAGCAGGCAGTTGGGCTCCCAGATATCTATATTTTTTAAACTTAAATATCTCTGAAACTGCGTAATGGATTTACAGCAAATCACAAAAAGCACGCTTTCTGGACCAACATCTAGCTTTCTGCCAAATTTGGTGTAATTCTGTTCAGCGGTTCGCCCTGTAGTCGTGTGCAAAAAATGAAAAATCCCCATAGACATAACAAGGGGAAAACAAGTTTTGGGACCCCCTTTTTTCTCGGCCACCGCTCGAAGGATTACTCAAAACTTTCAACAGAGCAGCTGAACCAAAAAAGGGAAGTTTTGTGAAAAGTTCATGAAGATTCGTCAAGCAGCGCCAAAGTTATTGGCAAAACAAAAACGCATACCCCATAGAAACTTTGGTACTAACTATACCTACCTACTGGCGATTGCCAGTAAGTAATAAATATATATATATATATATATATATATATATATATATATATATATATTCACTGAAAAAACCATAGGTTTCAGGGGCGTTATAGTTATTTGGACATTTCACTCGTACAAAACCATAGAAATTCCCCCGTTACAGTTAGTTCAGCTAACTATAACTCGCGCGCCCGCAATGCACTGCTGATGACGTCACATATTACATCACTCATGACATGGTCAGTGACATCACTCATGACATCACTGATGACATCTCAAATGACATCACTGATGACATCACTGATGACATCATCCTTGTGATAGAGTGGCAGACCTCCTCTCACCCTAATATAGCCTTTGATACACACACTCAAAAATACAGACTAACATTTTCAAAACAATGGACATACCAATACCAGTTACAACACACCTATTCAGTAATTCCAAGATCTACACACACATCCACTCATTCACCAACAGTCCCTATACAGTCACTCATACATGTACTCACTCATCATATGTACTCATACACCTATACATCCTGTTACACACCGCCACTATCCATAGAGTTACTCACACACATAGTCACACATGCAAACAAAGTATCAAACATCCATTTACTTGTATATACAGTTATACACACACTACCACACTTACTTCTACAGAAACTTACACATACTTACTCTCTTAAACAATCACTTATAGAAACACCTACTTATTTGTACAGGAACTCTTCCAATCTCTCACTCTCACATATACTCACTTATATACACCAATACTCACATATACTAGTTTAAAACATATGTAGTTACTCATAAAGACACTATTGAGACAGTCATTCACTCACTAACACACCCATACACATACTCATCCACCTATACAGTCCTGCACACATGCTGTCTTTAACACATACAAACAGTGAGTCACTCATTCATGCATCTATGCACTAAGTAATACCCCCACCGAACCATACAGACACTCAGACACTCATACTGATACTCAAAAACCAACTAATAACCCATATAGACACTCATGTAGCTACTCACCAACCCATGCAGCCACTTATACACAAAGAGAGAGACTGATACCGATATTTTCATATTTAAACATTACTCACTAACCCATGTATTCACTAAGATACACTTAGTCAGTTATACAATCAATTTTACAAAAAGAAATCATCCATTTAGACACTTATATACCCATTTATTCTTCCATTGACCTTGAGATATACATATATAAAACATATTTAATTTTCAGAAAAACACACATTCACTGGATGATGTCATCAGTGATGTCATCAGTGAAGTCATTTGAGATGTCATGAGTGATGTCATGAGTGATGTCACTGACCATGTCATGAGTGATGTAATATGTGACGTCATCAGCAGTGCATTGCGGGCGCGCGAGTTATAGTTAGCTGAACTAACTATAACGGGGGAATTTCTATGGTTTTGTACGAGTGAAATGTCCAACTAACTATAACGCCCTGAAACCTATGGTTTTTTCAGTGAATTTCTAAGGTTTTTTAAATGCTAATTTCTAACTATAACGTGCCTGAAACCTATGGTTTTTTCAGTGAATTTCTAAGATTTTTAAATGCTAATTTCTAACTATAACGTGCCTGAAACCTATGGTTTTTTCAGTGAATATATATATATTTATTATACTATGTATACATGTGAAAATGTCTCGGTCCCCTGTTTGCCTCGGTGGCACGGAAAAAATGGGTGGAACTGACGTCAGCACGCCGACGAGGTCCTCTTATGGCTCCGATGATGTCATACGGTGTCGCGAGCGGAGCCGTGCTCGTTGACGTGGGAGAGCTAGGAAAGAATTTCCGTGGAATGCTGGTGCAGGGGATATTCACCTAAGTGTTCAGGCTAGTCCTTTGGGAGCAACTGTTTATGTTGCCACTCCAGAAACCGAAACCAGTGATCCGAGGGCAGAGGCCCTGCAGATGGCACACAAGGTGGGGTGCCCAGTCGTGTGCACCGGCGGGGCAGCGAAGTGACAAGCACCACAACCCACAAAAAAGGTAACGAGGGCACTGAATAACACAGGATCTTCTCTTTGTATCTGGCAGGAACAACGAAGTTAAAATGCCCTAGTACCAAATTATAGAATTAGTGCTACAACGGTCTTCAAGAGGACCTGCAATGCCGCTTCTGCCTCCCGTACCCTGGAGGCGGCACATGGGTCGCGCGGTACGGTCATACTGCGGTGGGACGCACACTCGTTGACCTCTCATGGCACTGCTCCACACTTCAGGGAGGACGCTTTCCATTAGCTATGTTTTCTGATGACATGTCGCGCCGGCCCCGTCCAACAACAGAACTCCTTTAGATCCAAACAGACTCTTCCACTCTCTCACCGGAAGTGAAACCAGGCCACGCGGACACTTTCACAATACAACAGCCGGGAATGCACTTTTCGGTAAAAAAAACCACATTCCTTCCTCCTAATTAATCAAATAAACGTCTCACTGAAGAACAGGGGCCAGCTTCGATCGGTAAACAGCCGTTACAACGACTTTTTACTTTGCGATACCATTACAACGCATGCATTACCACGCATGCGTTGTACATCACAAAGTCATTACTACGCATTTTTTAGAATGCATGGTCATTTACCACGCATGCCTTTACAACAAATTTTGTTGTAAAGGTATGTATGGTAAATGACCATGCGTTCTAAAAACATGTAGACGATCCATGTCGTTGTAAGGAAACAGAGGCTGTTCCGTTTCCTCACAACGACGTGCACCGCCCCTCAGAGATGACGTGAAGCAGGAACCACGAGGAGAGAGGAACCATGAGGAGTGAGAGGTAAGGGGATTGGGCATGGGGTGGGGTTTCTTTTCTAGGGTTTAGGGTAGTGCAGTGGTGTTTGGGTGGTGTAGGGGGTCGTGCTGGGGGTAGTGTTTTAGGGTTTAGGGTAGTGCAGTGATGTTTGAGTAGTGTAGGGGGTCATGCTGGTGGTAGTATTTTAGGGTTTAGGGTAGTGCAGTGGTGTTTGTGTAGTGTAGGGGGTCATGCTGGGGGTAGTGTTTTATGGTTTAGGGTAGTGCAGTGGTGTTTGGGTAGTATAGGGGGTCGTGCTGGGGGTAGATTTAGGGTTTAGGGTAGTGCAGTGGTGTTTGGTTAGTGTAGGGCGTCGTGCTGGGGGTAGTGTTTTAGGATTTAGGGTAGTGCAGTGGTGTTTGTGTAGTATAGGGGGTTGTGCTGGGGTAGTGTTTTAGGGTTTATGTTAGTGCAGTGGTGTTTGGGTAGTGTAGGGGGTAGTGCTGGGGTAGTGTTTTAGGGTTTAGGGCAGTGCAGTGGTGTTTGTGTAGTGAAGGGGGTCATGCTGTGGGTAGTGTTTTAGGGTTTAGGGTAGTGCAATCGTGTTTGTGTAGTGTAGGGGGTCGTGTTTTAGGGTATAGGGTAGTGCAGTGGTGTTTGGGTAGTGTAGGGGGTCATGCTGGGGTTAGTGTTTTAGGGTTTAGGGTAGTGCAGTGGTGTTTGGGTAGTGTAGGGGGTCGTGCTGGGGGTAGTGTTTTAGGGTTTAGGATAGTGCAGTGGTGTTTGTGTAGTGTGGAAGGTCATGCTGGGGGTATATTTACAGTTTAGTGTAGTGTAGTGGTGTTTGGGTAGTGTAGGGAGTCGTGCTGGGGTAGTGTTTTAGGGTTTAGGGTAGTGCAGTGGTGTTTGGGTAGTGTAGGGAGTTGTGCTGGTGGTAGTGTTTTAGGGTTTAGGGTAGTGCAGATGTCACTGACCATGTCATGAGTGATGTAATATGTGACGTCATCAGCAGTGCATTGCGGGCGCGAGTTATAGTTAGCTGAACTAACTATAACGGGGAATTTCACGGGTTTTGTACGAGTGCAATGTCCAACTAACTATAACTGTCCCTAAAACCTATGGTTTTTTCAGTGAATTTCTAAGGTTTTTTAAATGCTAATTTCTAACTATAACGTGCCTGAAACCTATGGTTTTTTCAGTGAATTTCAAAGGTTTTTAAATGCTAATTTCTAACTATAACGTGCCTGAAACCTATGGTTTTTTAAGTGAATTTCAAAGGTTTTTTAAATGCTAGTTTGTAACTATGCCTACAGAGGTAGGACATGTGAGGAAAGAAGAAAAACGCACAGAAAGAAGCAAAAGAAATGCGGAAAGAACCAACAGAAGTCCACAAAGACGAAGAAAAGTGCAGGAAGAAGCAAAAGATGTACAGAAAGAACCAACAGAGGAGCAGAAAGAGGCCTTGTTCCAAAATCATCCTGTGCCCACAACATTTTCCGACGTGTACTGGTGGTAACTGACTCTGAGTAACCAGAGCCAGTGCTATGCTAAAAGATACTTAGAATACAGTGAAAACACCTACAAACACTAGGGAACACTATGCGTTGGGGTACCCCTGTGATTAGCATGAGCTCCTCTGTAAGTCCCTAGTACATAATAGGGCAGGGAGATTAAAACTACCTCTTAAAACGCGCTACAGGGCGCGTTTGCACAGTGGTGAAGAGAGGGGCGTCCTGAGGTGACATGTGTGCAAATGCGCCCGTGGCATGTTTTAAGTTGTGGGATTAAGTCCCCTTGAATCCTGAGTGTCCCTGGGGCCCAACTAGCCCTCCAGGTACCTACAGTTAGGACCACAGAGCTGAGTTGCAGAGAGGCGTTCCGAGGCCACGCACCTTTTTTTCACCTCTCTGCAACGCAAATCTGTTGTGCTTACTGAAGGTACCTGGTGGGCTAGTTGGACTCCAGGGACCCTCAGGATTGAAGGGGACTTAATCCCCCAACTTAAAACACGCCACAGTGCCTGTTTGCACACATGTCCCCTCAAGCCCCACCCCCTTCCTTCACCACTGTGCAAACGCATCCTGTGGCGTGTTTTAAGTTGGGGGATTAAGTCCCCTTGAATCATGAGGGTCCCTGGGGTCCAACTAGCCCACCCTGTACCTCCAGTATGCGCCAGGGAGCTGCGTTACAGAGAGGTGTTCAGAGGCCACGCCCCTTTTTACACCTCTCTGCAACGCAGCTCTGTGGCACTTTCTGGAGGTACCTGGTGGGCTAGTTGGCCCCCAGGGACCCTCAAGATTGAAGGGAATTTAATTCCCCATCTTAAAACGCGCCACGGGGCCTGTTTGTACACATGTCACCTGAAGCCCCGCCCCCTCCCTTCACCACTGTGCAAACGCGCCCCGTGGCGCGTTTTAATAAGTAGGGGGATTAAGTCCCCTTGAATCCTGAGGGTCCCTGGAGTCCAACTAGCCCACCATGTAACTCCAAAAAGCGCCGCAGAGCTGCGTTGCAGAGAGGTGTAAAAAGGGGCGTGGCCTCTGTACACCTCTCTGCAACGCAGCCCCTGGCACATACTGGAGGTTCCTGATGGGCTAGTTGGCCCCAGGGACCCCAGTATTCAAGGGGAATTCGTTCCCATCTGCAAACGCGCCAGGGTGCGCGTTTGCAGAGTGCTGCAAGGAGGGGCGTGGCCTCCGGCGCGATGCCGGTCTTTTTTGTTTGTTTTTTAAGAAGGGGGCTGTGTGGCCCCCTTCTTTTCTAATTTATTGGCCCTGGGGACCCCATCCCCCAAGGCCTGCCCCCTAATATTTTTTTTAAAACAAAAAAAATTTGGAAGGGGTCCGCGTGGCCCCCCTCCCGAGGCCTTAATCGGCCCCGGGGACCCCTTCCCCCGGGGCACGGCCTTCTTTTTTTTTAAACTTATGGAGGGGGGCTGCGGTGCCCCCCGCCTCAGGCCACTTATGGCCCCGGGGACCCCATCCCCCGGGGCCGGCCTTTGTTTTTTTTTTTTTTATTTAATTTTGGGGAGGGGGGCCGCGTGGCCCCCATCCCGGGCCACTTGTAGCCCCGGGGACCCCATCTCCCGGGGCTGGCCCTCTCCGTTGGGGACCGTGGGGGTCCCCAATCCCCCACGGTCCCGCCGGCTCCCGCGTCCCTCGGGAGCCGGCATTGCTTTCCACATGGGGAGCTGCTAAGATGCAGCTCCCCGTGTGGAAAAGCAATCGTCTTTGGTTTTGGAAGAGAGCAGGTTTCCTGCCTCTCTTCCAAAACCAAAGCAGTTTGCTAGGACAGGACGGGAGCCGCGAGGCTCCCGCCCTGCCATAGCAAACAGCAGTGTCCCGGGGGTAGGCACCCCGGGACACTGCAGGACCCGGCCCTGGGGGGGTGGTGGTCCCCAGGGCCATCACTGGCTCCAGGAGGGGGGCTGCGCGGCCCCCCTCCCAACATGTGCAAAGCCCCGGGAGGTGGTGGTCCCCGGGGCTCGGGGGTCCGAAACGGACCCCCACATTCAAATTGTTAGAGCCCCGGAGAGGTGACGGTCCCCGGGGCATGTGGAGGGGCTCGAGCCCCCCCACACAGGTAATTTAATTATAAAAAAAGAAGCCCCGGGGGGTGGCGGTCCCCGGGGCTGCGGGAGGGCCGAGAGCCGGCCTAGGGGGTCAGGGTGTTTCTTCCCTGCCCCCTTTTTGCGTTTTGCGCCCTTGTTTTTGTCTTTTCTTGTGCCTCGGTTCTACCGAGGCACAAGATGGCTGCAAAACACTTCCTGGTTTGGAGTGTTGACAGCCAATTAGCATACAGCTCGTGATCGGGAGGGTGCGCGGACCCTACGCGGCCATAGATATATATGTGATTTAACTTTTGATTTTCTCAGGAACTACTGAACGGATTTACACCATTTAAGCAAATGGCACGACTCTGAACCAAGGGCTACCTTTTTGCCAAATTTGGTGTAATTCTGTTCAGCAGTTCGGGCTGTAGCTGCGATGAAAGGTTCCTATGGAAAATTTCATGGGGAAAACACATTTTGGGACCCCCCTTTCTTCTCGGCCCCCGCTTGACGAATCACCCCGAGACTTTCAAGATAGGAGCGGACCGGAGCGGGCCACAAAGTTTGAAAATTTCGCGAAGATTCGTCAACCGGCGCCAAAGGTATTTCAAATCGAATGTTGCTTATTTCCTATGGAAAATAGGTCCTAACTATAACTATCTACTGGCGACCGCCAGTAGATAATATTCAGATATATATATATAATATATATATATATTACCTACTGGCAGTCACGCTATGAACTCAGTGACTCGTACACCCACTTACAGACCCACTTAAAGACACAAATCCACTCACATACCAACTCAGACACTCATTTACCCACTTACTTACCCACTCAGACACTGTTGCATCCACTCATAGACTTAGTAAGAGACTCATGTGCCTACTCATATACCCAATCAAAGACTTATACATCCAGTGAGAGACTCACTCAGAGACTCATGCAAACACTTGTATATACATACAGATACTCATGCACTCACTCGTATACCGACTCAGACAGTGATGCACCCACTCACATACTCACGCAGAGACTTATGCACCCAGTTACAGACACACTCAGAGACTATTACAGCCACTCACAGACCCGCTCAGACACTTGTGAACCCAGTCATAGTTATATATATATATATATATATATATATTCACTGAAAAAACCATAGGTTTCAGGCACGTTATAGTTAGAAATTAGCATTTAAAAAACCTTACAAATTCACTGAAAAAACCATAGGTTTAAGGGACAGTTATAGTTAGTTGGACATTGCACTCAGTACAAAACCCATGAAATTCCCCGTTATAGTTAGTTCAGCTAACTATAACTTGCGCTCCCGCAATGCACTGCTGATGACGTCACATATTACATCTCTCATGACATGGTCAGTGACATCACTGATGACATCACTGATGACATCTCAAATGACATCACTGATGACATCATCCAGTGACTGTTTGTTTCTGTAAAGTTTAAATATTTTTAATATATATAGGGAAAGGCGTATTGAAGAATGAGTGGGTGTATAAGTGTCTGTATGGATGATTTAGTAGGTGCGTGACTAACTCTATAAGTGAGTGATTAAACGTATCTTACTGAATGCATGGGTTAGTGACTAAACTGGGTGAATGTCTGTATCCGTCTGTCTGTTGCTGTGTAAGTGGCTGCATGGGTTTGTGAATAGCTACATGAGTGTCTATATGAGTTATTGATTGGTTGTCTGAGTATCTGTATGGGTGCCTGAGTGTTTGTGTGGGTGGGGTGTGTGCGACTCTGTGCATAGATGTGTGAGTGGGTGATTCACTGGGTGGATGGTTTCAAGAGTGCATCTGTGATAGACTGTATGGGTGGGTAAGTGTGTGTAAGAGTGTGTTAGTGAGTGAATGTATGTCCCAGTGGTACATGTGTGAGTAACTACATATGTGAAAGGAAGTATATATGTGTGTTGGAGTATATAAATAGCTATAAGCGAGAGTGTGTGATTGTGAGAGTGACTGTATGGATGAGTGTGTGCTTCTATCAGTGATTGTATAAGAGCGTAAGAATGTGCTAGTATTTGTATGAGTAAGTGAGCTGGTGTGTGTATAACTCTATAGGTGAGTAAATGGCAGTGTGTTTAATTATTTGCATGACTGACTAGGTGTGTGAGTACCTCTATGGATGAGTGGCGGTGTTTGAGTGTCTATATAGGAGTATGAGTGCATATGATAGTCCTGTACTGAGTGACCATAAGTATGAGTGACTGTACGGGTGAGTGAGTGGATGTGTGTGTAGACCTAAGAATCAGTGAGTGGGTATGTAGTTATTGGTGTTGGAGTGTCTATGGTTTTGCGAATGGCAGTCTGTAATTTAGAGTGGGTGTATCAAAGTTTATATTAGGGTGTGAGGAGGTGCATGAAATTATCACGTGGATGATGTCATCAGTGATGTCATTTGAGATGTCATCAGTGATGTCATCAACGATGTCACTGACCATGTCATGAGTGATGTAATATGTGACGTCATCAGCAGTGCGGGGGCGCAAGTTATAGTTAGCTGAACTAACTATAACGGGGGAATTTCACGGGTTTTGTATGAGTGCAATGTCCAACTAACTATAACTGTCCCTTAAACCTATGGTTTTTTCAGTGAATTTGTAAGGTTTTTTAAATGCTAATTTCTAACTATAACGTGCCTGAAACCTATGGTTTTTTCAGTGAATTTCAAAGGTTTTTTAAATGCTAATTCCTAACTATAACATGTCTGAAACCTATGGTTTTTTTCAGTGATTTCAAAGGTTTTGTAAATGACAATTTTTAAATGTATTAATTGTTATATTTATTTTTTGATACTGATTTACTACATTTTTTAAACTATTTATTTTTAGATATTTTATTTTTTAAATTACATTGTAATTACATTATACATTACATTACAAAACATACTTTCTCAGAATGAATTACTTTAGTTTAAATACTTTGCAAATAGGCAATATAATTTTAAGTACAGTAGTTACAGTTGTTGCAATGGGCAACACAATTTCAAACACAATGCAACATTGAGCTCAATGTGAATTTCTAGTTAAATGCAATTAGTTACTTTATGGATTACTTTTCTAACCACAGGACTGGATCCTAGATTCAGTCTTGGGACATCTCCTGTAAACAGTTGAGTAAAAGCGTTTTGGTTACAGTAGTGATTTTTAAGGAATATTATTGTATTTTAAAAGTTGACAGAAACTTTTTCACATAGAATCACCAATGTTATCCTATGGGAGGAAATTCACTTAGCAGGTAAGTAGTGTTATCGTTACTTTTTCTTACTCAGTGGTGGATCCTGGATCCAGCACTGGTGCATCTCCTGTAAACAGTTGAAAGAATGCGTTTAAGTCATACAGGTGATTTTTAAGGAATATTTGTAATTTGTTGAAAATCAACACTTTGAAACTTTTCTGCTGAAAACCAGACAATGGATTCCTATGGAAGGAAATACAAGTTACTGGTAAGTACGGTTAGAATTACTTTTCAGGATCTGTATTGGGCTCAAAGATGCAGCACTGAGGTCTCTCCTGATAACAGGTGAGTAAATTGGAATTCGTAGTTCAGCTGATTTTAGAGGAATATTATAAAGTTACAAAACTCCACACTTAGAAGAATTTCCAAGTGAAACCAGTCAATGTTAGCCTATGGAAGGAAATTCAAGTTACTGGTAAGTACGGTTAGAATTACTTTTCAGGATCAGTACTGGGCTCAAAGATGCAGCACTGAGGTCTCTCCTGATAACAGGTGAGTAAATCGGAATTCGTAGTTCTGCTGATTTTAGAGGAATATTTGTATGTTTCAAAAATCGACACTTAGAAACTTTTTCAGCAAAAAGCAGGCAATGATATCCTATGGAAGGAAATTCAAGTTACTGGTAAGTACGGTTAAAATTACTTTTCAGGATCAGTACTGGGCTCAAAGATGCAGCACTGAGGTCTCTCCTGATAACAGGTGAGTAAATCGGAATTCGTAGTTCTGCTGATTTTAGAGGGACATTCGTATGTTTCAAAAATCGACAAGAAACTTTTTCAGCAAAAGCAGGCAATGATATCCTATGGAAGGAAATTCAAGTTACTGGTAAGTACGGTTAAAATTACTTTTCAGGATCAGTACTGGGTTCAAAGATGCAGCACTGAGGTCTCTCCTGATAACAGGTGAGTAAATCCGAATTCGTAGTTCGGCTGATTTTAGAGGAATATTATAAAGTTCCAAAACTCCACACTTAGAAGAATTTCCAAGTGAAACCAGTCAATGTTAGCCTATGGAAGGAAATTCAAGTTACTGGTAAGTACGGTTAAAATTACTTTTCAGGATCAGTACTGGGCTCAAAGGTGCAGCACTGAGGTCTCTCCTGATAACAGGTGAGTAAATCGGAATTCGTAGTTCGGCTGATTTTAGAGGAATATTTGCACAATGGTGAAGGAAGGGGGTGGGGCCTGAGGTGACATGTCTGCAAACACGCCCTGTGGCACGTTTTAAGTTGGAGAATTAATTCCTCCTCAATCCCGAGGGTCCCTGGGGCCCAACTAGCCCACTAGGATACCTCCAATATGCGCTAGAGAGCTGCGTTGCAGAGAGGTGTTCTGAGGCTACGCCCCTTTTACACCACTCTGCAACGCAGCTCTGTGGCGCTTTCTGGACGTACCTTGGTGGGCTAGTTGGCCACCAGGGACCCTCAGGATTGAAGAGGATTTAATTCCCCATCTTAAAACGCGCCACGGGGCCTGTTTGCTTACATGTCACCTCAAGCCCCGCCCCCTCCCTTCACCACTGTGCAAACGTGCCCTGTGGTGCGTTTTAAGTCGGGGGATTAACTCCCCTTGAATCCTGAGGGTCCCTGGGGTGCAACTAGCCCACCAGCTACCTCCATTAAGCGCCACAGAGCTGCGTTGCAGAGAGGTGTAAAAAGGGGCGTGGCCTCAGAACACCTCTCTGCAACACAGCCCCCTGGTGCATACTGGAGGTTCCTGGTGGGCTAGTTGGCCCCCAGGGACCCCAGTGTTCAAGGGGAATTCGTTCCCCCTTTGCAAACGCGCCAGGGGGCGCGTTTGCAGAGTGCTGCCAAGGAGGGGGCGTGGCCTCCGGCGCAATGCCAGATTTTTTAATTTTTTTAAAAGGGGGCTGTGTGGCCCCCCTTCTTTTTAATTATTTTGGACCCTGGGGACCCCATCCCCCAGGGCCTGACTCCCTTTTATTTATTTTTTTAAAAAGTAACGGGAAGGGGACCGCGTGGGCCCCCCTCCCGTGGCCAATTTTGGCCCGGGGACCCCATCCCCCGGGTCATTGCCACCTTTTTTTTCAAATTTATTTTCATGGAGGGCGGCTGCGTTGCCCCCCTCCTCAGGCCTCCTTAGGCCCCGGGGACGCCATCCACCGGGGTCGGCCTTTTTTTTTTCTTTTCCTAATTTGGGGAGGGGGGCCGCGTGGCCCCAATCCCGGGCCACTACTTGCCCAGGGGACCCCATCCCCCGGGGCTGGCCCTATCCTTGGGGGACCATGGGGGGACCCCAACTCCCCCACTGTCCCGCCGGCACCCCGCGTCCTGCGGGAGCCGGCATTGCTTTTCCACATGGGGAGCTGCTGACATGCAGCTCCCCATGTGGAAAAGCAATTTGGTTTGAATTTTGGAAGAGAGAGCAGGTTTCCTGCTCTCTCTTCCAAAATTCAATGAAGTTTGCTATGACAGGACGGGAGCCGCGAGGCTCCCGTCCTGTCATAGCAAACTATAGTGTCCCGGGGTTGGCAGCCCGGGACACTGCAGGAGCTGGCCCTGGGGGTGGCGGTCCCCAGGGCCACCACAGGTTCCAGGAGGGGGGCCACGCGGCCCCCTCCCAACATCTACAAAGCCCCGGGGAGGTGGTGGTCCCCAGGGCTTCGGGGGTCCGTAACGGACCCCCACATTTGTTTAATTAGTGCCCCGGGGAGGTGGCGGTCCCTGGGGCGTGTGGGGGGGCGCGAGCCCCCCACACAGGTTATTAATATTTTAAAAAAGAAGCCCCAGGGGGTGGCGGTCCCCGGGGCTGCAGGAGGGCGGAGAGCCCTCCCGTACCATTTTTCATTAAAAGCCCCGGGGGGTGGTGGTCCCCGGGACTTGGGGGGCCCTAGAGGCCCCCCACATAAAATATAAACCCACCCCCCGCATGCCCCCAGGACTTGGGCCACCCGAGGCAAATAGCATCAAGCGCGGGAGACCGCGCTTCGATTTTTTTATCGGCGGGATCCGCGCACCCTGAGCGCATCCCGCCAATTTAAAAAAAAAATGCTTTTCTGCCCAGGGGTCCTTGTGGGACCCCTGATCAGACCTAGGGGTCAGGGTGTTTCTACCCTGCCCCCTTTGTGCGTTTTGCGCACTTGTTTCTTCTGCCTCGCTTCTACCGAGGGACAAAATGGCTGCCAACACTTCCTGATTTGGAGTGTTGACAGCCACTTGACAGCCAATTAGCATGCAGCTCATGATCGGGACGGTGCGCGCAGGGTGCGCTCAGGGTGCGCGGATCCGACGCGGCCATAGATATATATGTGATTTTACTTGTGATTTTCTCAGAAACTACTGAACAGATTTACACCATTTAAGCAAAGGCACGACTCTGAACCAAGGGCTACCATTATGCCAAATTTGGTGTAATTCCGTTCAGCAGTTCGGGCTGTAGCTGCGACTAACGGTTCCTATGGAAAAATGAATGGGAAAACACGTTTTGGGACCCCTTTTTCTCGGCTCCCACTTGACGAATCACCCCGAGACTTTCAGGATAGGAGCGGACCGGAGCGCCCCAACAAGTTTGAAAATTTCGCGAAGATTCATCAACCGGCGCCAAAGTTATTTCAATTAGAATGTTGCGGAATTCCTATGGAAAATAGGTCCTAACTATAACTATCTACTGGCGACCACCAGTAGATAATATATATATATATATATATATATATATATATATATATATATATATATATATATATATATATATATATTATCTACTGGCGGTCGCCAGTAGATAGTTATAGTTACAACCTATTATCCATAGGAAATCCGCGACATTCTATTTGAAATAACTCTCTTGCCGGTTGACGTATCTTCGCGAAATTTCAAACTTTGTGGGGCGCTCCGGTCCGCTCCTACCCTGAAAGTCTCGAGGTGATACGTCAAGCGGGAGCCGAGAAAAAGGAGGTCCCAAACGCGTTTTCCCATGCATTTTCCCATAGGAAACTTAGACACGGCTACAGCCCGAACTGCTGAACGGAATTACACCAAATTTGGCAAAGAGGTAGTTCTTGGTTCAGAAAGAACCCTTTTGTTAAATGGTGTAAATCCGTTCAGTAGTTGCTGAGAAAATCAAAAAGTAAAAGTACATATATATCTATGGGCACGGAGGATTCGCGCACCCTGAGCGCACCCTGCGCGCACCGTCCCGATCACGAGCTGCATGTTAATTGGCTGTCAGCTGGCTGTCAACATTCCGATTCAGGAAATGTTGGCAGCCATTTTATCCCTCGGTAGAACCGAGGGACAGAAACAAGTGCGCAAAGCGCACAAAGGGGGAGGTAGAAACACCCTGACCCTCTAGGTTTGCTCAGGGGTCCCACAAGGACCCCTGGGCAAAAAAAAATTTTTTTTAAAAATCGGCAGGATGCGCTCAGGGGGCGCGAATCCTGCCGGAGCAATCGAGCGCGGTCTCCCGCGCTTCGATGTTAATTGGCCCCGGGTGGCCCAAGTCCCGGGGGCATGGTGGGGGATAATTTAATGTGTGGGGGCCTCAAAGGCCCCCAAGCCCCAGGGACCGCCACCCCCGGGGCTTTTTAAAAAATGGTCAGAGCCCTCCCGCAGCCCGGGGACCACCACCTCCCGGGGCTTTTTTAAAAAATTATTAAACCTGTGTGGGGGCTCCAGCCCCCACACGCCCGGGACCACCACCTCCCGGAGCTGTGTACTGAATGGGAGGGGGCCGCGCCCTACTCCTGGAGCCCTTGATGGCCCTGGGGACCACCACCCCCAGGGCCGGCTCCTGCAGTGTCCCGGGTGCCTACCCCGGGACACTGCTGTTTGCAATGACAGGACGGGAGCCTCGCGGTTCCCGTCCTGTCATTGCAAACCTGCTGGATATTGGAAGAGAGGCAGGAAACCTGCTCTCTCTTCCAATATCCAAAGCCGATAGCTTTACACATGGGGAGCAGCATGTTAGCTGCTCCCCATGTGTAAAAGCAATGCCGGCACCCTAGGGACGCGCGAGCCGGCGGGACTGTGGGGGATTGGGGACCCCCACAGTCCCCAACGAGAGGCCAGGCCCCGGGGATGGGGTCCCGGGGCAAGTAGTGGCTCGGGAGGGGGCCACGCGGCCCCCTCCCCAAAAAAATAAATAAATTAAAAAAAAAACGGAATGGCCGGCCCCGGAGGATGGGGTCCCAGGGGCCTTAAATGGCCAGAGGAGGGGGCCACGCAGCCCCCTCCAAAGAATATAAATAAAAACGAGGCCATGCCCGGGGATGGGGTCCCCGGGGCCAATACAGGCCCAGGGAAGGGGGCCACGCGGCCCCTTCCCGTTTTTTTAAAATTACAAATTAAAAAAAGGGGTAAGGCCCTGGGGGATGGGGTCCCCAGGGCATAAAAACAGGAAAAAGGAAGGGGGCCACACAGCCCCCTTCAGGAGACACATTTTTTTTTTTTTTTAAACGATCGGCCCGCAGGCCCCGCCCTTCCTTCACCACTCTGCAAACGCGCCCCTGGCGCGTTTGCAGAGAGGAACGAATTCCCCTTGAATACTGGGGGTCCCTGGGGCCAACTAGCCCACCAGGAACCTCCAATATGCGCCAGGGGCTGCGTTGCAGAGAGGTGTAGAGAGGCCACACCCCTTTTACACCTCTCTGCAACGCAGCTCTGTGGCGCTTTTTGGAGGTATATGGTGGGCTAGTTGGACTCCGAGGACCCTCAGGATTCAAGGGACTTAATCCCCCAACTTAAAACGCGCCACGGGCGCGTTTGCACAGTGGTGAAGGGAGGGGCGGGGCTTCAGGTGACATGTGTGCAAACAGGCCCGTGGCGCGTTTTAAGATGGGGAATTAAATCCCCTTCAATCCTGAGGGTCCCTGGGGGCCAACTAGCCCAACAGGTACATCCAGAAAGCGCCACAGAGCTGCGTTGCAGAGAGGTGTAAAGGGGTGTGGCCTCTCTACACGTCTCTGCAACGCAGCCCCTGGCGCATATTGGAGGTTCCTGGTGGTCTAGTTGGCCCCTAGGGACCCTCAGGATTCAAGGGAACTTAATCCCCCAACTTAAAACGCGCCACGGGGCGCGTTTGCAAAGATGTCACCTCAGGCCCCGCCCCTCCCTTCACCATTGTGCAAATATTCCTCTAAAATCAGCCGAAATAGGAATTCCGATTTACTCACCTGTTATAAGGAGAGACCTCAGTGCTGTATCTTTCAGCCCAGTACTGGTCCTGAAAAGTAATTTTAACCGTACTTACCGTTAACTTGAATTTCCTTCATAGGCTAACATTGACTGGTTTCACTTGGAAATTCTTCTAAGTGTGGAGTTTTGGAACTTTAAAATATTCCTCTAAAATCAGCCGAAATACGAATTCCGATTTACTCACCTGTTATCAGGAGAGACCTCAGTGCTGCATCTTTCAGCCCAGTACTGATCCTGAAAAGTAATTTTAACCGTACTTACCGGTAACTTGAATTTCCTTCATAGGCTAACATTGACTGGTTTCACTTGGAAATTCTTCTAAGTGTGGAGTTTTGGAACTTTAAAATATTCCTCTAAAATCAGCCGAAATACGAATTCCGATTTACTCACCTGTTATCAGGAGAGACCTCAGTGCTGCATCTTTCAGCCCAGTACTGATCCTGAAAAGTAATTTTAACCGTACTTACCGGTAAGTTGAATTTCCTTCATAGGCTAACATTGACTGGTTTCACTTGGAAATTCTTCTAAGTGTGGAGTTTTGGAACTTTAAAATATTCCTCTAAAATCAGCCGAAATACGAATTCCGATTTACTCACCTGTTATCAGGAGAGACCTCAGTGCTGCATCTTTCAGCCCAGTACTGATCCTGAAAAGTAATTTTAACCGTACTTACCGGTAAGTTGAATTTCCTTCATAGGCTAACATTGACTGGTTTCACTTGGAAATTCTTCTAAGTGTGGAGTTTTGGAACTTTAAAATATTCCTCTAAAATCAGCCGAAATACGAATTCCGATTTACTCACCTGTTATCAGGAGAGACCTCAGTGCTGCATCTTTCAGCCCAGTACTGATCCTGAAAAGTAATTTTAACCGTACTTACCGGTAACTTGAATTTCCTTCATAGGCTAACATTGACTGGTTTCACTTGGAAATTCTTCTAAGTGTTGATTTTTGAAACATACAAATATTCCTCTAAAATCAGCCGAAATCCGAATTCTGATTTACTCACCTGTTATCAGGAGAGACCTCAGTGCTGCATCTTTCAGCCCAGTACTGGTCCTGAAAAGTAATTTTAACCGTACTTACCAGTAACTTGAATTTCCTTCCATAGGCTAACATTGACTGGTTTCACTTGGAAATTCTTCTAAGTGTGGAGTTTTGGAACTTTAAAATATTCCTCTAAAATCAGCCGAAATACGAATTCCGATTTACTCACCTGTTATCAGGAGAGACCTCAGTGCTGCATGTTTCAGCCCAGTACTGATCCTCAAAAGTAATTTTAACCGTACTTACCGGTAGCTTGAATTTCCTTCATAGGCTAACATTGACTGGTTTTCAGCAAAAGTTTCAAAGTGTTGATTTTCACAAACTACAAATATTCCTTAAAAATCGCCTGTATGACTTAAACGCATTCTTTCAACTGTTTACAGGAGATGCACCAGTGCTGGATCCAGGATCCAACACTGAGTAAGAAAAAGTAACGATAACAGTTTTTACCTGCTAAGTGAATTTCCTTCCATAGGATAACATTGGTGATTCTATGAGAAAAAGTTTCAAAGTGTCAACTTTTAAAATACAATAATATTCCTTAAAAATCACGACTGTAACCAAAACGCTTTTACTCAACTGTTTACAGGAGATGTACCAGGACTGAATCTAGGATCCAGTCCTGTGGTTACAAAAGTAATCCATAAAGTAACTAATTGCATTTAACTAGAAATTCACATTGAGCTGAATGTTGCATTGTGTTTGAAAATGTGTTGCCCATTGCAACAACTGTAACTACTGTACTTAAAAGTCTATTGCCTATCTGCAAAGTATTTAAACTAAAGTAATTCATTCTGAGAAAGTATTTTTTGTAATGTAATGTATAATGTAATTACAATGTAATTTGACAAATAAAATATGTAAAAAAATTGTTTCTAAAAATGTAGTAAATCAGTATGAAAAAAATTAATATAACAATTAATACATTTAAAAATTGTCATTTACAAAACCTTTGAAATTCACTGAAAAAACCGTAGGTTTCAGGCACGTTATAGTTAGAAATTAGCATTTAAAAAACCTTTGAAATTCACTGAAAAAACCATAGGTTTCAGACAAGTTATAGTTACAAATTAGCATTTAAAAAACCTTTGAAATTCACTGAAAAAACCATAGGTTTCAGACACGTTATAGTTACAAATTAGCATTTAAAAAACCTTTGAAATTCACTGAAAAAACCATAGGTTTTAGGGACAGTTATAGTTAGTTGGACATTGCACTCAGTACAAAACCCGTGAAATTCCCCGTTATAGTTAGTCCAGCTAACTATAACTCGCGCCCCGCAATGCACTGCTGATGACGTCACATATTACATCACTCATGACATGGTCAGTGACATCACTGATGACATCACTGATGACATCTCAAATGACATCACTGATGACATCATCCACGTGATAATCTGATGCACCTCCTCACACCCTAATATAACCTTTGATACACCCACTCTAAATTACAGACTGCCATTCGCAAAACCATAGACACTCCAACACCAATAACTACATACCCACTCACTGATTCTTAGGTCTACACACACACATCCACTCACTCACCCGTACAGTCACTCATACTTACGGTCACTCAGTACAGGACTATCATATGCACTCTTACTCCTATATAGACACTCAAACAACGGCACTCATCCATAGAGATACTCACACACCTAGTCAGTCATGCAAATAATTAAACACACTGCCATTTACTCACCTATACAGTTATACACACACACCAGCTCACTTACTCATACAAATAGTAGCACATTGTTACGCTCTTATACAATCACTGATACAAGCACACAATCATCCATACAGCCACTATCACAATCACTCACTCTTGCTTATAGCTATTTATATACTCCAACACACATATATACTGCCTTTCACATATGTAGTTACTCACACATGTACCACTGGGACATACATTCACTCACTAACACACTCTTACACACACTTAACCACCCATACAGTCTATCACAGATGCACTCTTGAAACCATCCACCCAGTGAATCACCCACTCACACATCTATGTACAGAGTTGCACACACCCCTCCCACACAAACACTCAGGCACCCATACAGATACTCAGACAAGCATTCAATAACTCATATAGAAAATCATTTAGCTATTCACAAACACATGCAGCCACTTACACAGCAACAGACAGACGGATACAGACATACACCCAGTTTAGTCACTAACCCATGCATTCAGTAAGATACGTTAAATCACTCACTTATAGAGTCAGTCACGCACCTACTAAATCATCCATACAGACACTTACACACCCACTCATTCTTCAATACGTCTTTTCCTATATATTTTAAAAATATTTAAACTTTACAGAAACACACAGTCACTGGATGATGTCATCAGTGATGTCATTTGAGATGTCATCAGTGATGTCATCAGTGATGTCACTGACCATGTCATGAGTGATGTAATATGTGACGTCATCAGCAGTGCATTGCGGGGCGCGAGTTATAGTTAGCTGGAGTAACTATAACGGGGAATTTCACGGGTTTTGTACGAGTGCAATGTCCAACTAACTATAACTGTCCCTAAAACCTATGGTTTTTCAGTGAATATATATATATATATATATATATATATATATATTCACTGATAGTTAGTTGGACATTTCACTCGTACAAAACCCGTGAAATTACCCCGTTATAGTTAGTTCAGCTAACTAAAACTCGCGCCCCTGCAATGCACTGCTGATGACGTCACATATTACATCACTCATGACATGGTCAGTGACATCACTGATGACATCACTGATGACATCTCAAATGACATCACTGATGTCATCATCCAGTGACTGTGTGTTTCTGTAAAGTTTAAATATGTTTAATATATATAGGGAAAGGCGTATTGAAGAATGAGTGGATGTATAAGTGCCTGAATGGATGATTTATAGGTGCGTGACTGGCTCTATAAGTGAGTGATTAAACGTATCTTACTGAATGCATGGGTTAGTGACTAAACTGTGTGAATGTCTGTATCTGTCTGTCTGTTGGTGTGTAAGCGGCTGCATGGGTTTGCGAATAGCTACATGAGTGTCTACATGGGTTATTGATTGGTTGTCTGAGTATCTCTATGGGTGCCTGAGTGTTTGTGTGGGTGGGGTGTGTGTGACTCTGTGCATAGATGTGTGAGTGGGTGATTCACTGGGTGCATGGTTTCAAGAGTGCATCTGTGATGGACTGTATGGGTGGGTGAGTGTGTGTATGGGTCTGTTAGTGAGTGAATGTATATCTCAGTGGTACATGTGTGAGTAACTACATATGTGAAAGACAGTATATATGTGTGTTGGAGTATATAAATGGCTATAAGTGAGTGTGTGATTGTGAGAGTGGCTGTATGGATGAGTGTGTGCTTGTATCAGTGATTGTTTAAGAGCGTAAGAATGTGCTAGTATTTGTATGAGTAAGTGAGCTGGTGTGTGTATAACTGTATAGGTGAGTAAATGGCAGTGTGATTAATTATTTGCATGACTGACTTGGTGTGTGAGTACCTCTATGGATGAGTGGCGATGTGTGAGTGTCTATGTAGGTGTATGAGTGCATATGATAGTCCTGTACTGAGTGACCGTAAGTATGAGTGACTGTACGGGTGAGTGAGTGGATGTGTGTGTAGACCTAAGAATCAGTGAGTGGGTATGTAGTTATTGGTGTTGGAGTGTCTATGGTTTTGAGAATGGCAGTCTGTAATTTAGAGTGGGTGTATCAAAAGTTATATTAGGGTATGAGAAGATGCATGAAATTTTCACATGGATGATGTCGTCAGTGATGTCATCAGTGATGTCATTTGAGATGTCATCAGTGATGTCATCAGTGATGTCACTGACCATATCATGAGTGATGTAATATGTGACGTCATCAGCAGTGCATTGCGGGGGCGCGAGTTATAGTTAGCTGAACTAACTATAATGGGGGAATTTCACGGGTTTTGTACAAGTGAAATGTCCAACTAACTATAACACCCCTGAAACCTATGGTTTTTTCAGTGAATTTCTAAGGTTTTTAAATGCTAATTTCTAACTATAACGTCCCTGAAACCTATGGTTTTTTCAGTGAATTTCTAAGGTTTTTAAATGCTAATTTCTAACTATAACGTGCCTGAAACCTAAGGTTTTTCAGTGAATTTGTAAGGTTTTTTAACTGCTAATTTCTAACTATAACTGTCCCTAAAACCTATGTTTTTTTAAGTGAATTTGTAAGGTTTTAAAATGCTAATTTCTAACTATAACGTGCCTGAAACCTGTGGTTTTTCAGTGAATTTCAAAGGTTTTTTAAATGCTAATTCCTAACTATAACATGTCTGAAACCTATGGTTTTTTTCAGTGAATTTCAAAGGTTTTGTAAATGACAATTTTTAAATGTATTAATTGTTATATTTATTTTTTGATACTGATTTGCTACATTTTTTTAAACTATTTATTTTTACATATTTTATTTTTTAAATTACATTGTAATTACATTATACATTACATTACAAAATATACTTTCTCAGAATGAATTACTTTAGTTTAAATACTTTGCAAATAGGCAATAGACTTTTAAGTACAGTAGTTACAGTTGTTGCAATGGGCAACACAATTTCAAACACAATGCAACATTGAGCTCAATGTGAATTTCTAGTTAAATGCAATTAGTTACTTTATGGATTACTTTTCTAACCACAGGACTGGATCCTAGATTCAGTCCTGGGACATCTCCTGTAAACAGTTGAGTAAAAGCGTTTTGGTTACAGTAAAGATTTTTAAGGAATATTATTGTATTTTAAAAGTTGACACTTGAAACTTTTCACATAGAATCACCAATGTTATCCTATGGGAGGAAATTCACTTAGCAGGTAAGTAGTGTTATCGTTACTTTTTCTTACTCAGTGGTGGATCCTGAATCCAGCACTGGTGCATCTCCTGTAAACAGTTGAAAGAATGCGTTTAAGTCATACAAGCGATCTTTAAGGAATATTTGTAGTTTGTGAAAATCGACACTTTGAAACTTTTCTACTGAAAACCAGACAATGCATTCCTATGGAAGGAAATACAAGTTACTGGTAAGTACGGTTAGAATTACTTTTCAGGGTCAGTGCTGGGCTAAAAGATGCAGCACTGGGTTCTCTCCTGATAAGAGGTGAGTAAATGGGAATTCGTAGTTCGGCTGATTTTAGAGGAATATTATAAAGTTCCAAAACTCCACACTTAGAAGAATTTCCAAGTGAAACCAGTCAATGTTAGCCTATGGAAGGAAATTCAAGTTACTGGTAAGTACGGTTAGAATTACTTTTCAGGGTCAGTGCTGGGCTAAAGATGCAGCACTGGGTTCTCTCCTGATAAGAGGTGAGTAAATGGGAATTCGTAGTTCGGCTGATTTTAGAGGAATATTATAAAGTTGCAAAACTCCACACTTAGAAGAATTTCCAAGTGAAACCAGTCAATGTTAGCCTATGGAAGGAAATTCAAGTTACTGGTAAGTACGGTTAGAATTACTTTTCAAGGTCAGTGCTGGGCTAAAAGATGCAGCACTGGGTTCTCTCCTGATAACAGGTGAGTAAATTGGAATTCGTAGTTCAGCCCCCCCATGTCATTATTAAATAAACCCTGCATGCCCCCGGGACTTGGCCCACCCGGGGGCCAATTAACCAGGAAGCGCGGGAGCCCGCGCTTCGTTTTTTTTTTTATCGGCAGGATTTGCGCACCCAGCGCGTTTTTTGCCGATTTTTAAAACAATTATAATTTTTTGGGGCCCTGGGGGTCTTTGTAGGACCCCCTGAGCAGGCCAAGGGGGTCAGGGTGTTTCTACCCTGCCCCCTTTTTGCGTTTTGTGCGATTGTTTTTACTGTTTTCTTGTGACTCGGTTCTACCGAGTCACAAGATGGCTGCCAACACTTCCTGGTTTGGAGTGTTGACAGCCAATTAGCATACAGCTCGTCATCGGGAGGGTGCGCGGGTCCTCCGCGGCCATAGATATATATGTGTTTTTACTTTTGATTTTCTCAGCAACTACTGAACGGATTTACACCATTTAACAAAAAGGGTTCTTTCTGAACCAAGAACTACCTCTTTGCCAAATTTGGTGTAATTCCGTTCAGCAGTTCGGGCTGTAGCCGTGGCTAAAGTTTCCTATGGGAAAATGAATGGGGAAAACACGTTTTGGGACCCCCCTTTTTTATCGGCCCCTGCTTGACGAGTCACCCCAAGACTTTCAGGATAGAAGCGGACCGGAGCGGGCCACAAAGTTTGAAAATTTCGCGAAGATTCGTCAACCGACGCAAGAGTTATTTCAAATAGAATGTTGCGGATTTCCTATGGAAAATAGGTCCTAACTATAACTATCTACTGGCGACCGCCAGTAGATATATATATATATATGTATATATATATATATATTATATATATATATTCACTGAAAAAACCATAGGTTTCAGGGGTGTTATAGTTAGTTGGACATTTCACTCGTACAAAACCATAGAAATTCCCCCGTTATAGGTAGTTCAGCTAACTATAACTCGCGTGCCCGCAATGCACTGCTGATGACGTCACAAATTACATCACTCATGACATGGTCAGTGACATCACTCATGACATCACTGATGACATCTCAAATGACATCACTAATGACATCACTGATGACATCATCCTTGTGATAGAGTGGCAGACCTCCTCTCACCCTAATATAACCTTTGATACACACACTCAAAAATACAAACTAACATTTTCAAAACAATGGACATACCAATACCAGTTACAAAACACCTATTCAGTAATTCCAAGATCTACACACACATCCACTCATTCACCAACAGTCCCTATACAGTCCCTCATACATGTACTCACTCATCATATGTACTCATACACCTATACATCCTGTTACACACCACCACTCATCCATAGAGTTGCTCATACACATAGTCACACATGCAAGCAAAGTATCAAACATCCATTTACTTGCATATACAGTTATACACACACTACCACACTTACTTCTACAGAAACTTACACATACTTAGTCTCTTAAACAATCACTTATAGAAACACCTACTTATTTGTACAGGAACTCTTCCAATCTCTCACTCACATATACTCACTTATATACACCAATACTCACATATACTAGTTTAAAACATATGTAGTTACTCATAAAGACACTATTGAGACAGTCATTCACTCACTAACACACCCATACACATACTCATCCACCTATACAGTCCTGCACACATGCTGTCTTCCAACACATACAAACAGTGAGTCACTCATTCATGCATCTATGCACTAAGTAATACCCCCACCGAACCATACAGACACTCAGACACTCATACTGATACTCAAAAAACCAACTAATAACCCATATAGACACTCATGTAGCTACTCACCAACCCATGCAGCCACTTATACACAAAGTGAGAGACTGATACAGATATTTTCATATTTAAACATTACTCACTAACCCATGTATTCACTAAGATACACTTAGTCAGTTATACAATCAATTTTACAAAAAAAATCATCCATTTAGACACTTATATACCCATTTATTCTTCCATCGACCTTGAGATATACATATATAAAACATATTTAATTTTCAGAAAAACACACATTCACTGGATGATGTCATCAGTGATGTCATTTGAGATGTCATCAGTGATGTCATGAGTGATGTCACTGACCATGTCATGAGTGATGTAATATGTGACGTCATCAGCAGTGCATTGCGGGTGCGCGAGTTATAGTTAGCTGAACTAACTATAACGGGGGAATTTCTATGGTTTTGTACGAGTGAAATGTCCAACTAACTATAACGCCTCTGAAACCTATGGTTTTTCAGTGAATTTCTAAGGTTTTTAAATGCTAATTTCTAACTATAACGTGCCTGAAACCTATGGTTTTTTCAGTGAATTTCTAAGGTTTTTAAATGCTAATTTCTAACTATAACGTGCCTGAAACCTATGGTTTTTTCAGTGAATATATATATATTTATTATACTATGTATACATGTGAAAATGTCTCGGTCCCCTGTTTGCCTCGGTGGCACGGAAAAAATGGGTGGAACTCACGTCAGCACGCCGACGAGGTTCTCTTATTGCTCCGATGACGTCATACGGTGTCGCGAGCGGAGCCGTGCTATTATGACGTCCTCGTTGACGTGGGAGAGCTAGGAAAGAATTTCCGTGGAATGCTGGTGCAGGGGATATTCACCTAAGTTTTCAGGCTAGTCCTTTGGGAGCAACTGTTTATGTTGCCACTTCAGAAACCGAAACCAGTGATCCGAGGGCAGAGGCCCTGCAGATGGCACACGAGGTGGGGTGCCCAGTCGTGTGCACCGGCGGGGCAGCAAAGTCACAAGCATCACAACCCATAAAAAAGGTAACGAGGGCACTGAATAACACAGGATCTTCTCTTTGTATCTGGCAGGAACAACGAAGTTAAAATGCCCTAGTACCAAAATGTAGAATTAGTGCTACAACAGTCTTCAAGAGGACCTGCGATGCCGCTTCTGCCTCCCGTACCCTGGCGGTGGCACATGGGTCACGCGGTACGGTCATACTGCGGTGGGACGCACACTTGTTGACCTCTCATGGCCCTGCTCCACACTTCAGGGAGGACGCTTTCCATTAGCTATGTTTTCTGATGACATGTCGCGCTGGCCCCGTCCAACAACAGAACTCCTTTAGATCCAAACAGACTCTTCCACTCTCACACCGGAAGTGAAACCAGGCCACGCGGACACTTTCACAATACAACAGCCGGGAATGCACTTTTCGGTAAAAAACACACATTCCTTCCTCCTAATTAATCAAATAAACATCTCACTGAAGAACAGGGGCCAGCTTCGATCGGTAAACAGCCGTTACAACAACTTTTTTACTTTGCGATACCATTACAACGCATGCATTACCACGCATGCGTTGTACATCACAAAGTAATTACTACGCATTTTTTTAGAACGCATGGTCATTTACCACGCATGCCTTTACAACAAATTTTGTTGTAAAGGTATGTATGGTAAATGACCATGCGTTCCAAAAAAACATGTAGACGATCCATGTCGTTGTAAGGAAACAGAGGCTGTTCCGTTTCCTCACAACGACGTGCAGCAGGAACCACGAGGAGAGAGGAACCACGAGGAGTGAGAGGTAAGGGGGATTGGGCATGGGGTGGGGGTTTCTTTTCTAGGGTTTAGGATAGTGCAGTGGTGTTTGGGTGGTGTAGTGGGTCGTGCTGGGGGTAGTGTTTTAGGGTTTAGGGTAGTGCAGTGGTGTTTGCGTAGTGTAAGGGGTTGTGCTGGGGGTAGTGTTTTAGGGTTTAGGGTAGTGCAGTAGTGTAGGGGGTCGTGCTGGGGGTAGTGTTTTAGGCTTTAGGGTAGTGCAGTGGTGTATGGGTATTGTAGGGGGTCGTGCTGGGTTAGTGTTTTAGGGTTTAGGGTAGTGCAGTGGTGTTTGAGTAGTGTAGGGGGTCATGCTGGTGGTAGTGTTTTAGGGTTTAGGGTAGTGCAGTGGTGTTTGTGTAGTGTAGGGGGTCATGCTGGGGGTAGTGTTTTATGGTTTAGGGTAGTGCAGTGGTGTTTGGGTAGTGTAGGGGGTCGTGCTGGGGGTAGATTTAGGGTTTAGGGTAGTGCAGTGGTGTTTGGGTAGTGTAGGGAGTCATGCTGGGGTAGTGTTTTAGGGTTTAGGGTAGTGCAGTGGTGTTTGTGTAGTGTAGGGGGTTGTGCTGGGGGTAGTGTTTTAGGGTTTATGTTAGTGCAGTGGTGTTTGGGTAGTGTAGGGGTAGTGCTGGGGTAGTGTTTTAGGGTTTAGGGTAGTGCAGTGGTGTTTGTGTAGTGTAGGGGGTAGTGCTGGGGGTAGTGTTTTAAGGTTTAGGGTAGTGCAGTGGTGTTTGGGTAGTGTAGGGGTTCATGCTGGGGGTAGTGTTTTAGGGTTTAGGGTATGGCAGTGGTGTTTGGGTAGTGTAGGGGGTTTAGGGTAGTGCAGTGGTGTTTGTGTAGTGTAGGGGTCATGCTGTGGGTAGTGTTTTAGGGTTTAGGGTAGTGCAGTTGTGTTTGTGTAGTGTACAGGGTCGTGTTTTAGGGTATAGGGTAGTGTAGTGGTGTTTGGGTAGTGTAGGGGGTCATGCTGGGGGTAGATTTAGGGTTTAGGGTAGTGCAGTGGTGTTTAGGTAGTGTAGGGAGTCGTGCTGGGGTAGTGTTTTAGGGTTTAGGGTAGTCCAGTGGTGTTTGTGTAGTGTAGGGAGTCGTGCTGGGGGGTAGTGTTTTAGGGTTTAGGGTAGTGCAGTGGTG
This sequence comes from Calotriton arnoldi, assembly GCA_963921515.1. Lineage (NCBI taxonomy): Eukaryota > Metazoa > Chordata > Amphibia > Caudata > Salamandridae > Calotriton > Calotriton arnoldi. Next base: position 149,791 of record CAWUFW010013746.1, on the reverse strand, counting down.
TTTGGGTAGTGTAGGGGGTCGTGCTGGGGGTAGTGTTTTTGAGTTTAGGGTAGTACAGTTGTGTTTGGGTAGTGAAGGGGTCATGCTGGGGGTAGTGTTTTAGGGTTTAGGGTAGTGCAGTGGTGTTTGGGTAGTGTAGGGGTCAACCAACATGAATTTGTCCTTGTGTGATGTAACCAATGCTCATGTAAAGCACTCCAATACCTGACCAGTCTGCACTATATAAAACTGCAAAAAACAAAAATAAAAAGTGTTTTGCACACTTCTGTCATTGGGCTATACGTGGGCTACCTCTGGGTGATATTTGTGCTACATTTGGGCTCTTTTTTCTCTGGTGGCCATCTTGGGAGACTTATTTGTTATGAAGTTTCCTAATTTCCTCATTTACTACAGTCTCCTCAGTAGGAAATGCTTTCAGTTTTTACTTTGATTCCATCAAGAAGGCATTCAGATGTGTCACACATTTGCAATAAATTCAGAATGTTAGCACTCTAGTTGTTCATTAGATCACTGTAGTAAAGCTACTGCTCACCAAGGAGTTAACTGGAAGTCTACTGCTGGTATTGAAAGTGATTGTTTTAGTCTGCATGTCAGAATTTTCTAATAAAATAGAAGAGGATTTGAGATCTCACTTAAAACATGCCCTACATTTTCTTTTTGCGGCACTAACCATAATTTCTATGGCAAAATGAACGCCCTCATTTTGTTCCTTTTTAAATTAAATGTTTTAAGTGTTACCAGTTTATTCCAATCAAGATGGCTTCAGGTGTGCCATACTTTTGTCATAAGTAAGACTGTTAGCGCTCTAGTTGTTCTTTAGAACACTCTGGGAAGCTGCAGTAGAACACAAAGGCATCAACTGACAGGCTGCTCCTGTTGAAATATAACAGGAAGATATTTGAGATCACACTTGAAACATGTCCTAATTTTTCTTTCTACAGCACTAACCATAATTTCTATGACAAAATGAACCCCATCATTTTGTTCCTTTTTAAATTAAATGTTTTAAGTGTTACCAGTTTATTCCAATCAAGATGGCTTCAGGTGTGCCATACTTTTGTCATAAGTAAGGCTGTTAGCACTCTAGTTGTTCTTTAGAACACTCTGGGAAGCTGCAGTAGAACACAAAGGAATCAACTGACAGTCTCTGCCATTGTTGGATGTACATGTTTTACTGAGAATGTCAGACTTCATTCTCACATGACTGAGAAAGATAATGTGAATTTACAGAAAATATGCTCTCATTTTAGCTTCTGGAGCACCTTCCAAAACTGTATGGGACAAGCATGTGAAAATAGTTTTCTCTCAAACTTGATTCATGATATCCCAGCAGACGATTTTTCACAGTGTAAAATCACCTTAGAACACACCACAATTCCTGAAATTAGTATGGTACCATCAACAAATGAATGCTAATGTAACTAAAGTCTGTTATCACCCTTTATAGTTCTCCTTTTGGTAACCCTCAAAATCTTCGATTCACTACAATGCATTTCAATGGGGTACTATCATTTATATTGGTCCCAAGATGGCTGCCAGCAATTCCAGGATGAAGTGCTGACAGCCAATCAGATCTCACCATGACATGTGTGGTTAGGCTCCGCCCAGATATATATGTGTTTTTACTTTTGATTTTCTCAGCAACTACTGAACGGATTTACACCATTTAACAAAAAGGGTTCTTTCTGAACCAAGAACTACCTCTTTGCCAAATTTGGTGTAATTCCGTTTGGAAGTTCAAGCTGTAGCCTTGCATAAAGTTTCCTATGGGAAATTGATTTTTGACTCTTATTTTTTAATTTCTCCGCAACTACTGAACGGTTTTACACCATTTAACAAAAGGGTTCTTTCTGAACCAAGAACTACCTCTTTGCCAAATTTGGTGTAATTCCGTTCAGCAGTTCGGGCTGTAGCCGTGCCTAAAGTTTCCTATGCGAAAATGAATGGGGAAAACACGTTTTGGGACCCCTTTTTCTCGGCCCCGCTTGACGAATCACCCCGAAACTTTCAGGGTAGGAGCGGACCGGAGCGGGCCATAAAGTTTGAAAATTTCGCGAAGATTTGTCAACCGACGCAAGAGTTATTTCAAATAGAATGTTGCGGATTTCCATGGAAAATAGGTCCTAACTATAACTATCTACTGGCGACCGCCAGTAGATAATATATATATATATTATCTACTGACGGTCGCCAGTAGATAGTTATAGTTAGGACCTATTTTCCATAGGAAATCCGCAACATTCTATTTGAAATAACGTTGACACCGGTTGACGAATCTTCGCGAAAATTTCCAACTTGTTGGGGCGCTCCGGACTGCTCCTATCCTGAAAGTCTCGGGTGATTCGTCAAGCGGGGCCAGAAAAAGGGGGTCCCAAACGTGTTTTCCCCATTCATTTTCCATAGGAACCTTTCATCGCAGCTACAGCCCGAACTGCTGAACGGAATTACACCAAATTTGGCAAAGAGGTAGCCCTTGGTTCAGTGTCGTGCCTTTTGCTTAAATGGTGCAAATCCGTTCAGTAGTTCCTGAGAAAATCAAAAGTAAAATCACATATATATCTGGGCGGAGCCTAACCACACATGTCATCGTGAGATCTGATTGGCTGTCAGCACTTCATCCTGGAATTGCTGGCAGCCATCTTGGGACCAATATACATGATAGTACCCCATTGAAATGCATTGTAGTGAATCAAAGCTTTTGAGGGTTACCAAAAGGAGAACTATAAAGGGTGATAACAGACTTTAGTTACATTAGAATTCATTTGTTGATGGTACCATACTAATTTCAGGAATTGTGTTGTGTTCTAAGGTGATTTTACCCTGTGAAAAACCTTCTGCTGGGATATCATGAATCCTGTTTGAGAGAAAACTATTTTCACATGCTTGTCCCATAGAGTTTTGGAAGGTGCTCCAGAAGCTAAAATGAGAGCATATTTTCTGTAAATTCACATTATCTTTCTCAGTCATGTGAGAATGAAGTCTGACATTCTCAGTAAAACATGTACATCCAACAAGGGCAGAGACTGTCAGTTGATGCCTTTGTGTTCTACTGCAGCTTCCCAGAGTGTTCTAAAGAACAACTAGAGAGCTAACAGTCTTACTTATGACAAAAGTATAGCACACCTGAAGCCATCTTGATTGGAATAAACTGGTAACACTTAAAACATTAAATTTAAAAAGGAACAAAATGAGGGGGTTCATTTTGCCATAGAAATTATGGTTAGTACTGTAGAAAGAAAATTAGGACATGTTTTAAGTGAGATCTCAAATTTCTTCCTGTTATATTTCAACAGGAGCAGCCTGTCAGTTGATGCCTTTGTGTTCTACTGCAGCTTCCCAGAGTGTTCTAAAGAACAACTAGAGTGCTAACAGCCTTACTTATGACAAAAGTATGGCACACCTGAAGCCATCTTGATTGGAATAAACTGGTAACACTTAAAACATTTAATTTAAAAAGGAACAAAATGATGGGGTTCATTTTGTCATAGAAATTATGGTTAGTGCTGTAGAAAGAAAAATTAGGACATGTTTCAAGTGTGATCTCAAATCCTCTTCTATTTCATTAGAAAATTCTGACATGCAGACTGAAATAATCACTTTCAATACCAGCAGCAGACTTCCAGTTAACTCCTGGTGAGCAGTAGCTTTACTACAGTGATCTAATGAGCAACTAGAGTGCTAACATTCTGAATTTATGGCAAATGTGAGACACATCTGAATGCCTTCTTGATGGAATCAAAGTAAAAACTGAAAGCATTTCCTACTGAGGAGACTGCAGTAAATGAGGAAATTAGGAAACTTCATAACAAAGAAGTCTTCCAAGATGGCCACCAGTGAAAAAGAGCCCAAATGTAGCACAAATATTACCCAGATGTAGCCCACATATAGCCCAATGACAAAAGTGTGCAAAACACTTTTTATTTTTAGTTTTTTTGCAGTTTTATGTAGTGCAGACTGGTCAGGTATTGGAGCGTTGCATCTTAAAACATGACCCCCTACACTACAAAAACACCACTGCACTACCCTAAACCCTAAAACACTACTCCAGCACGACCCCTACACTACACAAGCACAACTGCACTACCCTAAACCCTAAAACACTACCCCCAGCACGACCCCTATACTACACAAACACCACTGCACTACCCTAAACCCTAAAACATGACCCCCTACACTACACAAACAAAACTGCACTACCCTAAACCCTAAAACACTACCCCCAGCACAACCCCCTACACTACACAAGCACCACTGCACTACTCTAAACCCTAAAACACTACCCCCAGCACGACCCCCTACACTACACAAACACCACTGCACTACCCTAAACCCTAAAACACTACCCCCAGCACGACCCCCTACACTACCCAAACACCACTGCACTAACCTAAATCCTAAAACACTACCCTCAGCACGACCCCCTACACTACCCAAACACCACTGCACTAACCTAAATCCTAAAACACTACCCCCAGCACGACCCCCTATACTACACAAACACCACTGCACTACCCTAAACCCTAAAACATGACCCCCTACACTACACAAACAAAACTGCACTACCCTAAACCCTAAAACACTACCCCCAGCACAACCCCTACACTACACAAGCACCACTGCACTACTCTAAACCCTAAAACACTACCCCCAGCACGACCCCCTACACTACACAAACACCACTGCACTACCCTAAACCCTAAAACACTACCCCCAGCACGACCCCCTACACTACCCAAACACCACTGCACTTACCTAAATCCTAAAACACTACCCCCAGCACGACCCCTACACTACCCAAACACCACTGCACTACCCTAAAACATGACCCCTAAACTACACAAACACCACTGCACTACCCTAAACCCTAAAACACTACCCCCAGCACGACCCCCTACACTACACAAGCACCACTGCACTACCCTAAACCCTAAAACACTACCCCCAGCACGACCCCCTACACTGCCCGAACACCACTGCACTGCCCTAAACCCTGAAACACCAGCCCCTGCACGACCCCCTACACTGCCCAAACACCACTGCACTGCCCTAAACCCTGAAACACCACCCCTAGCATGATCCCCTACACTGCCCGAACACCACTGCACAGCCCTAAACCCTGAAACACCACCCCCTTCACGACCCCCTACACTGCCCGAATACCACTGCACTGCCCTAAACCGTGAAACACCACCCCCCAGCACGACCCCCTACACTGCCCGAACACCACTGCACTGCCCTAAACCCTGAAACACTACCCCCAGCCAGACCCCTACACTGCCCGAACACCACTGCACTGCCCTAAACCCTGAAACATCACCCCCAGCAAGACCCCCTACACTGCCCGAACACCACTGCCCTAAACCCTGAAACACCAGCCCCAGCACGACCCCCTACACTGCCCAAACACCACTGCACTGCCCTAAACCCTGAAACACCAGCCCCAGCACGACCCCCTATACTCCCCGAACACCACTGCACTACCCTAAACCCTGAAACACCACCCCAGCACGACCCCCTACACTGCCTGAGCACCACTGCACTGCCCTAAACCCTGAAACACCAGCCCCAGCACGACCCCCTATACTCCCGAACACCACTGCACTGCCCTAAACCCTGAAACACCAGCCCCAGCATGACCGCCTACACTGCCCGAACACCACTGCACTGCCCTAAACCCTGAAACACCAGCCCCAGCATGACCCCCTATACTGCCCGAACACCACTGCACTGCCCTAAACCGTGAAACACCAGCCTCAGCACGACCCCCTACACTGCCTGAACACCACTGCACTGCCCTGAACCCTGAAACAGCAGCCCCAGCACGACCCCCTACACTGCCCGAACACCACTGCACTGCCCTAAACCCTGAAACACCACCCTGTGCACGACCCCCTACACTGCCCGAACACCACTGCACTGCCCTAAACCCTGAAACACCACCCCCAGCATGACCCCCTACACTGCCCGAACACCACTGCACTGCCCTAAACCCTGAAACACCACCCCCTGCACGACCCCCTACACTGCCCGAACACTACTGCACTGCCCTAAACCCTGAAACACCATCCCCAGCATGACCCCCTACACTGCCCGAACACCACTGAACTGCCCTAAACCATGAAACATCACCCCCAGCAAGACCCACTACACTGCCCAAACACCACTGCCCTAAACCCTGAAACACCACCCCCAGCATGACCCCCTACACTGCCTGAACACCACTGCACTGCCCTAAACCCTGAAACACCACCCCCTGCACGACCCCCTACACTGCCCGAACACTACTGCACTGCCCTAAACCCTGAAACACCACCCCCAGCACGACCCCCTACACTGCACGAACACCACTGCACTGCCCTAAACCCTGAAACACTACCCCCAGCAAGACCCCCTACACTGCCCGAACACCACTGCACTGCCCTAAACCCTAAAACATCACCCCCAGCAAGACCCCCTACACTGCCCGAACACCACTGCCCTAAACCCTGAAACACCACCCCCAGCAAGACCCCCTACACTGCCTGAACACCACTGCACTGCCCTAAACCCTGAAACACCAGCCCCACCAAGACCCCCTACACTGCCCGAACACCACTGCACTGCCCTAGACCCTGAAACACCAGCCCCAGCACGACCCCTTCACTGCCCGAACACCACTGCACTGCCCTTAACCCTGAAACACCAGCCCCAGCACGACCCCCTACACTGACCGAACACCACTGCACTGCCCTAAACCCTGAAACACCAGCCCCAGCACGACCCCCTACACTGCCCGAACACCACTGTACTGCCCTAAACCCTGAAACACCAGCCCCAGCACGACCCCCTACGCTGCCCGAACACCACTGCACTGCCCTAAACCCTGAAACACCACCCCCTGCACGACCCACTACACTGCCCGAACACCACTGCACTGCCCTAAACCCTGAAACACCACCCCCTGCACCACCCCCTACACTGCCCGAACACCACTGCACTGCCCTAAACCCTGAAACACCACCCCCTGCACCGCCCCCTACACTGCCCAAACACCACTGCACTGCCCTAAACCCTGAAACACCACCCCCAGCACGACCCCCTTTACTGCTTGAACACCACTGCACTGCCCCAAACCCTGAAACACCACCCCCAGCACGACCCCCAACATTGCCCGAACACCACTGCCCTAAACCCTGAAAAACCACCCCCTGCACGACCCCTATACTGCCCGAACACCACTGCACTGCCCTAAACCCTGAAACACCACCCCCTGCACGACCCCCTATACTTCCCGAACACTACTGCACTGCCCTAAACCCTGAAACACCACCCCCTGCACGACCCATATACTGCCCGAACACCACTGCACTGCCCTAAACCCTGAAACACCTCCCCCAGCACGACCCCCTACACTGCCCGAACACCACTGCACTGCCCTAAACCCTAAAACACCACCCCCAGCACGACCCCCTACACTGCCCGAACACCACTGCACTGCCCTAAACCCTAGAACACTATCCCCAGCATGACCCCCTACTCTACCCGAACATCACTGCACTGCCCTAAACCCTCAAACACTCCACCCAGCACGACCCCCTACACTACCCGAACACCACTGCACTGCCCTAAACCCTAAAACACTCCCCCAGCACGACCCCCTACACTACCCGAACACCACTGCACTGCCCTAAACCCTAAAACACTCCCCCCAGCACGACCCCTACACTACCCAAACACCACTGCACTGCCCTAAACCCTAAAACACTATCCCTCGCATGACCCGCTACACTACCCAAACACCAATGCACTACCCTAATCCCTAAAACACTACCCCCGCACGACCCCTACACTACCCAAAGACCACTGCACTACCCTAAACCCTATAAAACTACCCCCCGCACGACTCCCTACACTACCCAAAGACCACTGCACTACCCTAAACCCTAAAACACAACCTCCTACACTACACAAACACCACTGCACTACCCTAAACCCTAAACCACTACCCCCTACACTACACTAAACACTAAAAAAATACCCCCAGCACGAACCCCTACACTACCCAAACACCACTGCACTACCCTAAACCCTAAAACACTACCCCCAGCAGTACCCCCTACACTACCCAAACACCATTGCACTACCCTAAACCCTAAAACACTACCCCCAGCAGTACCCCCTACACTACCCAAACACCACTGCACTACCCTAAACCACTATCCCCAGCACGACCCCCTATACTACCCAAACACCACTGCACTACCCTAAACCCTAAAACAATACCCCCAGCACAACTCCCTACACTACCCAAACACCACTGCGCTACCCTAAACCCTAAAACACTCCCCCAGCACGACTCCCTACACTACCCAAACACCACTGCACTACCCTAAACCCTAAATCTACCCCCAGCATGACCCCCTACACTACACAAACACCACTGCACTACCCTAAACCCTAAAACACTACCCCCAGCACGACCCTCTTCACTACCTAAACACAACTGCACAATTTGTTACAGGCGTTGCAATGCAGGCCTGTGGTGCTTACTGGAAGTACCTGGTGGGCTAGTTGGGCCCCAGGGACCCTCAGGATTCAAGGTGACCTAATCCCCCAACTTAAAATGCGCCACGGGCGCGTTTGCACAGTGGTGAAGGGAGGGGGCGGGGCCTCAGGTGACATGTGCGCAAACACGCCCTGTGGTGCGTTTTAAGTTGGGGAATTAATTCCCCTTGAATCCTGAGGGACCCTGGGGGCCAACTAGCCCACCAGGTACCTTCAGTAAGCACAACAGAGTTGCGTTGCAGAGAGGTGAAAAACGTGCGTGGCCTCGGAACGCCTCTCTGCAACTCAGCTCTGTGGTCCTAACTGTAGGTACCTGGGGGGCTAGTTGGGCCCCAGGGACCCTCAGGATTCAAGGGGACTTAATCCCGCAACTTAAAATGTGCCATGGGGCGCGTTTGCACACATGTCACCTCAGGCCCCCCTCCCTTCACCACTGTGCAAACGCGCCCGGTAGCGCGTTTTAAGAGGTAGTTTTAATCCCCCTGCCCTATAATGTACTAGGGACTTGCAGAGGAGGTCATGCTAATCACAGGGGTACCCCAACGCATAGTGTTCCCTAGTGTATGTAGGTGTTTTCACTGTATTCTAAGTGTCTTTTAGCATAGCACTGGCTCTGGTTAGTCAGAGTCAGTTACCACCAGTACCCGTCTGAAAAAGTTGTGGGCACAGGATGATTTTGCAACAAGGCCTCTTTCTGCTCCTCTGTTGGTTCTTTCTGCACATCTTTTGCTTCTTTCTGTGCGTTTTTTCTTCTTTCTTCACATGTCCTACCTCTGTAGGCATAGTTAGAAACTAGCATTTAAAAAACCTTTGAAATTCACTTAAAAAATCATAGGTTTCAGGCACGTCATAGTTAGAAATTAGCATTTAAAAAACCTTTGAAATTCACGGAAAAAACCATAGGTTTCAGACACGTTATAGTTAGAAATTAGTATTTAAAAAACCTTTGGCATTCACTGAAAAAACCATAGGTTTTAGGGACAGTTATAGTTAGTTGGACATTTCACTCGTACAAAACCATTGAAATTCCCCCGTTATAGTTAGTTCAGCTAACTATAACTCGCGCCCCCGCAATGCACTGCTGATGACATCACATATTACATCACTCATGACATGGTCAGTGACATCACTGATGACATCACTGATGACATCTCAAATGACATCACTGATGACATCATCCATGTGATAATCTCATGCATCTTCTCACACCCTAATATAACTTTTGATACACCCACTCTAAATTACAGACTGCCATTCTCAAAACCATAGACACTCCAACACCAAAAACTACATACCCACTCACTGATTCTTAGGTCTACACACACATCCACTCACTCACCCGTACAGTCACTCATACTTACAGTCACTCAGTACAGGACTATCATATGCACTCATACACCTATATAAACACTCACACACCGCCACTCATCCATAGAGGTACTCACACACCTAGTCAGTCATGCAAAAAATTAATCACATAACCATTTACTCACCTATACAGTTATACACACACCAGCTCACTTACTCATACAAATACTAGCACATTCTTACGCTCTTATACAATAACTGATACAAGCACACACGCATCCATACAGCCACTCTCACAATCACACACTCTCACTTATAGCCATTTAAATACTCTAACACACATATATACTGCCTTTTACATATGTAGTTACTCACACATGTACCACTGAGATATACATTCACTCACTAGCACACCCATACACACACTCACCCACCCAAGCAGTCCATCACAGATGCACTCTTGAAATCATGCTCCCAGTGAATCACCCACTCACACATCTATGTACAGAGTCACACACACCCCACCCACACAAACACTCAGGCAGCCATACAGATACTCAGAGAACCAATCAATAACCCATATAGACACTCATGTAGCTATTCGCAAATCCATGCATCCACTTACACACCAACAAACAGACGGATACAGACATTCACACAGTTTAGTCACTAACCCATGCATTCAGTAAGATACGTTTAATCACTCACTTGTAGAGTCAGTCACTCACGTACTAAATCATCCATTCAGACACTTATACACCCACTCATTCTTCAATACGCCTTTCCCTATATATATTAAACATATTTAAACTTTACAGAAACACACAGTCACTGGATGATGTCATCAGTGATGTCATTTGAGATGTCATCAGTGATGTCACTGACCATGTCATGAGTGATGTAATATGTGACGTCATCAGCAGTGCATTGCGGGGGCGCGAGTTATAGTTAGCTGAACTAACTATAACGGGGGAATTTCTATGGTTTTGTACAAGTGAAATGTCCAACTAACTATGACTGTCCCTAAAACCTATGGTTTTTTCAGTGAATATATATATATATAAAATCTCCTACTGGCAGTTGCCAGTAGGTAGTTATAGTTAGTACCTATGTTCCATAGGAAAAACATTTTTTGACTTGGCTATAACTTTGGCGTCGTCTGATCAATCTGCATGAAATTTTGCCAAAAAAGTGTCATGGTGGGTACTATTAATTGAGAAAGTTTGGGGGTGATCCGTGCAGTGGGGACCGAGAATTTGGGGCACGAAATAAGGTTGCGTTTGTAATGTTAATTCCCATAGGAACCTTTAGCCACCTCTACAACCCGCGGTGCTGAACGGACTTACACCAAATTTGGCAGGGAGGTAGATGTCAGTTCAAGTAAGTGCTTTTGCTTATTTGGTGTCAATCCGTTCAGTAGTTTTTGAGAAATGTAGGCTGAAAATTATCATGATATCTCTGGCCGCGGAAATTTCATGAAGGTTTCGCAATAAATTGTGAATGCAAGAGCCAACGGGAATTCTCTGATTGGCTGGACGCAACCAGAATAGAAGTTGCGGCCGCCATTTTATCTATTGGGAATGGTTCCTGGGGCTGAAAATCTGTGTGAAAGCCCACATGAGGGGTCAGGGTGGAGATACCTGCAACCCCAAAGCCTTCCCAGCAGACCTGGAGCCAGTCGCGGCGCACCGCCATGGAGGAAATGCACCCTGCGGTGGCTGGGTGGGCCCGGTCCAGCACAAGTGATGTGTCCAAAATGTATTATTTTAATCGCGTGTGATATTCGCAACAACGACGCGACCACTAGCGTGACCCCCCCCGGTTGTACCATCATGGGGACGTCGCCACTACCAACGTTGTCGCAAATCTTGGTGGAAATTTAAAAAACTGATCAGTGAGTCTTTAATACGCATTGTTATAGAGATATTGAGATTCTGATAAATGTTTTTATACAGTTATTTATATAGTGAGTTATCTACTGTGATGGTTATAATTAATTATATAGTTATAATTTTTTAATGTGGTGGTGACTATTGAATTACTGCTTTTGCTTTCTGCTTTCGCAACCTATCCGTGGGAATCGCGATCTCCGGCTTCACCACAAAAACGGAAAATAGGTTTTAGAGATGATTGTTCTAGATTACACTAGAAAAATATGAGTTGGAAGTGTACAGTGATAAACCTCTAGTGTGTAGAATACTATAATGTGTGTGCATATTTGTGTTTTCACTTTATGGGAAAGACGCGATCGTCGTAGTTAACAACATCATCGCGACCTCTCAAATATCCACGAAAAATGGAAAATAGGTCAGAAAGATGGTTTTTAAAGAAACGTAGTACAAAAATACGACTTTAAACATGCTTTGAAAGAAGTATGTATATAGTAATGTGCGTAGGGCAATGTTCAGAATGGATTTTTTCACACATTATTTTTAGATGTGCTGGTGGCCATTGAATGTCTGCTTTTGTTTTCCATTTTCCCGACGTGTCCGTGGGGTTTGTGACGTCGCTGCGAAGATCCCCAAAAACTAAAGAAAAAAAAACCTTTAGAAAAAAACTTCACAATATTTCGGGTACTAGGGTGGCTCTGACAAGAGCCTTTGTGTTGGTTGTGTGTATATGGCTGCTATACATAAGATCGGATATAGAATTTCAGGTTACTTAGAAACACCATGTTGCCTTCATCTGTAAAGTGTACTCCATTATTTCTATAAATTCCATGCATGTCAAAGTGCAGATTGTTTTGATAGATAAAGCCCATGCGATGGTCTCTGAGGAATGCAGAAACAGTTTTATTAACATGTTTCCTGGCTTTGTCAAACGGTGGACAGAATTGATTTGACCACTTTCATTTCTGTCTTGGCATATATTAGAGTATACCAAGACAGTGTGAGGGAAAAGTGACATCAGTTTTGCAAAGGTTTCTTTTATTAGGATTTCCAGCCATACCCCAGTCAATGTGCCTAGGTCATTGCCACCACAGTGCACAATCATGAGGTGAGGAGCTTGGGAATCCACAATGGATTTAACCAAAGCCAGCAACTGACAAAACTTTAACCCTCTCTGGGCAAACCAGGTAATCTGAACATTTGACAAACCCAAGTTCCTGTCAATACCTCTTTTTTTGCAGCCTCTTTAGCCCAATAGATGTAGCTGTGTACAACAATACATGCTGTAAGCATTTTGAAGTAAAGGAGCAATAGAGGTCAGGAGAAGACTGGAGCTGAATGAGGTAGTTTCCAAAGGAAAAGCAGTTAAAATGGAGGTGTTTTTTTCACAAAATATATATATATATTTAATTGGATGTTGTCAGCATTGTTGCGGGGATTCTGCACATATACAGAACTATGGCAGGAAAACAGGACCTCAGTGTATAGTGGTGTACCAACCATACCCCTTAGTACCCAAAATCCCAATCCGACTAGCTATAGTGTCACATTCGTTCTCCGTACTACAGCGAAGCTACCAATGATTAGACATCCCAGAACACGGACTCTTTCAGGAATCGCCGGAGCAAGAACACTCTTTCATTATACACTCATACTTGTCCACAACGTGCGTATTAAGAGACACAGTATAGTTTAAAATGTTTATTTCAACTAACATGCTCTAAGACACAGTACACGTGCCAGTACTAGCAGCATAATGCATAAAGTTAAAACAGTAAGCATGGTTACAATTCCATAGAATACAAACGGGGACAGCATTTTATAAAGACAGTGGATATAGGACTAAAAGGCCTTGCCACCCTCCCCGTGCTAGGAACTAGTTTATTATAAAAATAGAAGACCTCTGGGCTTTGTCTGGAGACATGAGAAGAGGTGAAAGGCAAAAAGGCAGACAGTGCTAATGCTGAATAGGCACAAGTAGAGTCTGGAAAAACAAAGTCACAGAGTAACGTGTGCAAAGAAGGCATCATGGCAGCTAGGCCTAAGCTAACTTAGCAATGTCGACAATGAGGCCACAATCCACACTACACCCTCCCCTGGTCAGTCCATAAGGCAAGACATAGGACGAAAACAGAATTCGAATAGATGGAGCAGAATGTAAACGTCTATTTCTGGGAAATGTCCCTTCAAAGGCCAGGGAACGGGAAAAACAATTTTGGGATAAAAAAAATTCTAGATAGGGCCAGAAAATAGGGCACTCAAAGAGAAAACAAAATCCAGCAATGCAGTTCGTTGAAAGTCAATGTCCTCAATCCATCAGAGTGAATGCGCAGAAAACTGCAACACCTTCCAGAAATACATCATTGTCATCGCTTGAAAAAAGAGACGCCATCCAGTTCAACAAATCAAAACAGCATTCATGTTCCTCACAATAGGGAGCAGTGATCAGCATTGCGGGACAACTTGCGTGATACTCAATATAACTTCGTTGTAGGAGATGCTGAGCAGCCGCCCAGATATCCCATTGCGCCAAGACTCCAAATGCAGCCGCACGCGCCATCAATCCAGTCCCGGAACATTCACGTTCATGGGCCACTAAGGGGCCCATCAACTGGTCGAAATCCGGGTCCGAACAAGACGTATTGGAGAGGCAAAATTCCAAGGACCAAGAGAACGGACATCTTAAGCAGGACATCACTGGTTGCACGCAAGTGAAATGCGCAAAGCGAAAAGATAGTATGTAAGACACGCTGAGGGTTGCCAGCGGCAGGATGCCGAAGCTGTCAATCATGCAGGTGCGGAGCATCCGCAGCCGCGCTGGGTCGTATAGACCCCCAGGAAGTGCAGCCATTGCGCAACAGGCAAAATATGAGCAATATCCCAGCAACTAATGCGAGGATCAATGGGAAGCCTTCAAAGACGCTGGAAAAAATAGAATGAATAAAAGCCGGAATTACACCAAATATAGTCTGAAAGGAGGTCAAAAGGCCGGAGCCCACAACTTTAAAAAAGTGCACAAGACCTTCGGTATTAGATGCATTAAATATACGTGTATCAGTTCACTGAAATTTTGGGGGAGGTTAGTGTTCAAAAGGGCCTGTATCTCATTGTGGGTACTAGCCACCTGGAGGACGAAGGTCTCTCTCGCGGAAGTGAGCATAACCTCCTGGTTCAATAAAAACACTTTTATTCTGCTCAATTTATTGAAATCCGCCTTCAAAGTAGGTATGTAAGGCCAAACGGAACTATCTAGCATCCCACGCGGGTGTGGAAAAAGCACATTTTTGCAACACACAACGCGGTGTGAAACTGTTACAATGAAGGGGATGCCTGCCTGCATCCCACAGCAGTCCTGATTATTTAAAAGCAGATAGCTACCATTTGCAAGCACAGTGAAAGTAGGTGATATAACAGGAGCTGGAACGCCTTTTAAAACACAAGCAAGATTCGGGGCAGAAACATTACAAGCCCCGTGCAATTTAATGTTTTTACAAATGAGGGAATGACCCACAGTAGAATCGCAAGACTCCCTTGTGAGAAATACCTCCTTGTCATCCCTAAGACACCTGTATGTGAAAGGTAGGGACCAAAGTCCATGTAAAAAGGCACTGACTAAAGGCTGAAAATGGCCTACAGGATAATGTTTCATGCATGAACTGAATTCAAATAAAGAAAAAGGCAAAGTAATAACCCCGTGAACTAGCCACACTGCAGAGTCCGTCTCCGCCACAGAGAATGGCAATGGCTCTATCTTTTCGATTTGTAGGAGAGTGTATGTGGCATGGACATGAATTGCGGTTTCTCAGTCAAATTAAACGGTAAGAACAAGGCAGATGTATTTAAAAAATGCCATGGAACCTTCCCCATTTTCAGTGTTTGCAAAGTCCATGCAAACTGCATCACTGAACGCAATTGATTCTGACCATGCTATAACACAGAAACATCATCTTGTACAATATCAACAACAGATGAAACAATATTCTCCAATGTGTAAATGCGGGAAGACAGGGTGTTAATACTATTGTCGACAACAGCAAGCACTTTTTCTAGATTTGCTTGATCTATTTCCCGTAAACGGGAAGCAGCTTCTATTTGTGAAAGCTTCCAGATTTCATTGTAGGTCGCATACACAAAATTTTAGGTCTTGGACCGCGAGGCCCTAGAACAAAGTCGGACAGATCAAAGTTGCCTGATAGGAGGGATAAATGTTGTTTTACGGAATCTAATGTAGAGTGCTGCAACCACTGTTTACATAATTTACCAACAGAATATGTAGTAACTATACGCGAGTCAGAAAACCTTGGGTATGGCCTATCCTGTTTGTAACCAGGAGTAGAGGTATAAAAACGCAGTTGGCAGGCGTTAGATGCTATGGGCCCCGCCAACCAGGCTGACTGATCAATAGCAGAGAAATTAAAGGAATTATTTTGGAACAAAGCTTGCAAACTTTCAAGGGAGATATTTAAATTCAAGCTCCTATTTGGCCAGGAAGACAACACCAGAATGGAAGGTGCATTCAATTGTTTGGAAGTAGCCAAACCCAAACAAGTTGTTTGATATATAGTACTATTTAAAAATAATATTTGGGAGGGGATAAGGCAAGCACGGTGTAAAGCCTCTGTACCACGTACCTGCCAAGATTTAGTGCCCCAAATAGATTTCAAGTCAATGGTGTCTTTCCAGTGCTCATAGCCACCTACAGCTAATGTGTCTAGAAAGGAACCGGAATACAGCAATTTGGTGTGGGTCAACATAACTTTTTGATTTGAAGAAACTTTCAATTTAAAATAATAGGACCCTGGGTTTGATCTATCAAAGTCTGTAAAGTAAGTACATTTATTTTTAAGTGTTTGGGAGCTACCTTGCAGAGGGGTCGGGCAATGTTCCCACTGGGTATAATTGAAACTACCTCAAAGTGTACTGGGTTTATGCAGAAAATGGTTACCATAATGCTGGTAACAATATAAATCGGCATAATTAGCAGAATTCAAGTACAAATCCTCAGCATTAAATGCAGCATAATATTTTAAATCAGAAAATAACGATTCAATGGCATGCACATCCCAATCATCTGAATGAATATTCCTTTGTACCACATCACCCATGGAAACACGAAGCACACTTGGTACATAAATAATCTCTGTAGGTCCATGGATTTGGAAATTCAATGCATCCCACACGATGCCATCTGCAACTGGAAAGGCGGAAATGTTCACAAATGTGTGATCACACTTCATGATGTGTGAAGAAGAATGCGGGGCCAAAGTTCCAGCAACAGAGTTCACCGCAGAGCGTTCTGGCAAGTAGTGACCATTGATAAGCAAGAAAAAAAACATCACAAAGCCAATGGACATGAATAGAAAAATCAGGAATAGCACCAACCAGATGTATGTCCACGGAGGGACCAAAAAATTGTTTCTGAACCAGGATACAAAAATACTGAATTTGGTCGGGATAAGTGACAAGGTGGAAGACGAATCATAAGAAAAACGTGTTGGGCTCAGTGGTGTTGTAGGTAAATGAGCCACTGACTCACTTGCGGGGTAAGTATACTCGGTTTCCACGTTGCAGGAAGAAGCCGGGAGGTTGAGCAGGCGATCTGGCAAATCGACCATCTCAATGGTAACATCAGCACCTGTGGAGACTGGAGGGCCACGAACAGGATTTCTTGAAATTGCTGGACATGATACAGCAGGTGTCACACTATTCAGAATCGGCCAGATGGTGTAGCTTGACATTGTCCACTGAGATGTAGCTGTTGTCTTTGCGACCAGGAAGCGGTGGTAAGATGACTGTACGAGTACCCTTCAAGCCAAGAACTGGAACCGGTGCACGATAAGAGGGGCCAAATTCTTTTTTGTTCTCCACCTTCTCTCGGACCAGATCTCCGATCTTTGGAAGCCAGCCGGCAACCGGAATCTGCAACGCAGCGTCTGTGGCTGAAGGTAAATGTTTGTTTGCAAGTCTGTCACGGGTCTCTTGTAAGTCCTGCAACATTGTAGAGTGATTATCTACGTCAAAGATTGCGGCAGTTGCCACCATGTCTAGACCATCAAGGTCTGGCACAAACATCTGTATGCCAAAGAGCATTTCGTAGGGGGTCCGCCCACCCAGAGATCTTCTAGGGAGATTATTAAGTGCACGTTGCACGCCATACAAGTGGGCCAGCCAGTTCCTGCCAGTACCTATGACTCTAGCTATCAAGGATTGCTTTAAGTCACGGTTCATTCGCTCCACAATCGAGTTGCCCTCAGGCCTATATGGAGACAAAAATTGCACCAGCACCCCCAATGACCTCATCGCGTCCTTGTACGCCTTAGAGGTGAACGCTGGACCTTGGTCGGTATGGAAGGTGCCACAGGCAAAATTTCCCACAAAGACACGCAAATCCCTGATGACATTTCGAGCGTCAGCACTGCGTTGTGGCCACACCCAGATGAAACGTGTGCACGAATCAACTGCAACTAAGATATATTTATATGCAGTGTCAGAAGAAAATGGACCGCAGTGGTCAAGGTATACACAACCAAAAGGTTTATTAGAAATGCAGAGCTGTGTTTGTGGCGGACGTGTAACCGGAGAGGGCTTAATCTGTTGACAAATGTCACAAGAAAGGACATAAGTACGGGTTTGTTTATATAAACCACGCCACCAGTAACGCTGCTGCAAGATTGAAACAGTCGCAGACACTCCAGCATGGGCTGAAGCCAAGCCTTCGTGTGCGGCTGTTATCAACGAATTTCTGCGGTCTGCGTTGGGAATCAGCCGATCACCAACGTCGGGAATTCTCACATAAGGAACCTGGTCGGGACTTAAGTGATAAGAGTACTTGGAAGGGAAACCCTGTGGGTAATTAGCGCCTTCCTTTGTTGCAGCAATAGCTGCCAAAATCTCATTATCTATTTTTGTCATGGATCTTGTAACGGCTGCTACTGAGCACGTGGCTACTGCTGATTTGGCAGCTTCATCTGCCAAACTGTTACCGACCGTGTGTGCGCCCACACGCTGGTGGCCAAGAGTGTGAATCACCTGTGTGAGAGGCAGACGTTGTTTAAGATCTGCCACTCGAACCCAAAGCATTTTATGCTTAATTGCGCTGCCCTTAGAATCTCTATAGTCATTTTGAGACCAAAAGAATAAGTTGTCATTAAAAGCCTGGATACAGTAGTAAGAATCGCATACAATTAGCGTAGTCACATCTGGATCCGCAAACTCAAGTGCTAGCACCAAAGCGCGTAGCTCGGCTAATTGTGCGGTACTGTCTCCCAGTGCCTGCGTGTGCACAACACTCGATTTGAACTCCCCGTTCACCATGTGACCTGCCACAATAGCACATGCTGCTGAGTACGCATGCTTAGAACCAGTGGCCGGTTGCGCCGAACCATCGGTGTAAATGATACATTTGTACTTCTCAAGCGGCAGCAAAGATGGAGGAGGAGGATGAACAAATTCTTACTGTAAGAACTCCTGTGTCTGAAGAGAGGAATCAAAGATAAAGGTGACATCCGGAGATGTCAAAGAAGTAGCCCATTGTATCCAATGGGGGTGCAACGCCTCAGAGTTTGGTACACTTGCCTTTGTCACTGCCTCAAGGGCAGGATAGGGGGTGACAACCAAGATGCGTTTTCCCTGTGCCAGTGCGCGTTCCTTAAGAATCGCCATTTGCACTGCAGTCAAAACTTTCTCCACAGTTGAAAAGCGCAACTCGGCAGAAGTGTAAAGACGTGACTTGTAGGCAATAGGTACTGTGTCACCTTCGTTAAACGTCAAGTAAGTGAAACCCACTGCCCCTGGCACTATTCTGATCACCAGGTTCGTGTGGTTATCACGTGTCAACAAGAACTTAGATTCAAGTAGATCAGACTGCAAAGATTGCAGGATAAGCGAATGTTCCGGAAGCCAGCATGACTTCGAAAAGGTAGGTTGTATCAGGGCATAGAGAGGCTTGATACGCTGGGCATATTCGGGAATGTAAGAGCGCCCGAAGTTCAAAAATCCCAGCAAAGACTGAAGTTTTTTCAGGGTTGTTGGAGGGCGCAAAAGTGCGCACTTCTCCAGGAAGTGGGGAGCTAAGCCCCTACCTTCATTGTTGAGCTCATAGCCCAAAAACAACACAGTGTATTCTGCGATGTGTGATTTGGCAAAATTAAATTTGTATCCTAAAACCGCGAACTCGAGAATAATGCGGTCTACTCGGGTAAGATGCGGCCATAGTTTGTCGTCGGTCAGATAAATGTCATCCACGTACGAATACGCATCTGGGTCTATGCTGTCCAACAAAGAGACAACACGGGCGGCGAAGACCCCCGGGCTGTTCTTGTAGCCCATTGGCAAACGCCGGAATTTTAATTGTTTTCCACCGGAGGTGAACGCGGTCCATTGAGTGCAGTCCGGGGACAAATTATGAGTGTAAAAACCATTGGAAAGGTCAAGTGTTGTTTTATACTTTTTACGAACAAGACTGTCTACGAGCGCAGAACTATGGGTATTCTGCACCGCAAAGGTTCGGCAATGGGAGTTCAAATGCCGGTAGTCCAATACCAAGCGGTACGACCCATCGGGTTTAGAAACCGCGAAAAGGGGATTATTCATTGGTGACACGCATGTCTCAATTACTCCTTGATATTCTAACTGTGTTAGAATGTCGGAAACGGGACCCTTAGCTTTCCGCCGGAGGGGCTATTGGGCTTGAGGCTGTGGCAGAGACTGCAATGGTATATCATGGGAGGGTGAATCCTCATCCCAGCCCACGTGATTACGGTACAGTGCTGGGGCCTGGGCCACAGCCCATTCAGCTGCAAGAGCCTCTGCTTTGTCCTTGGGGACATGACGAGAAAAGCTCGGAAGGATTACCTCCTCCCCTCTATGAGCAGCAAGTATGAATGGGGGCGGCCAATCTGCCTCCGCCAACAAAATGTCATAAGAAGAGGTCAGATTTTCCCAAAAAATGCCTTTAATAACACGCTCTATGTCACCTTCAATTTGCAGGACAATATTAAATAGTCTGTCAGGGGGT
Source organism: Calotriton arnoldi (assembly GCA_963921515.1). Classification (NCBI taxonomy): domain Eukaryota; kingdom Metazoa; phylum Chordata; class Amphibia; order Caudata; family Salamandridae; genus Calotriton; species Calotriton arnoldi. The sequence goes on along the minus strand of CAWUFW010013746.1, from coordinate 129,034 downwards.
GCTACTCGGGTGTCAGCTGTCTCGACAGTAATGAAAGTATCAATTGCTGTCGCCTCCACATGAGGACGTAGCGCCTCCCGCACTATGGTAACTTCTGCAGCGCTGTCTAGCAGTGTCACTGCCCACGTCCAATTCAGGAGTCTCATTCTCACCGTCTGTGGCATATCTCGCTGTTAAAGCGGCAACTTTTTTCTTCTGAAACTGCGCGCGAGGACGGGGAAATTCTTCTTGTTTCCCTCTGCCAGGTTGTCGAGGTTGGTCTCGTACCTGTGGGGCGTTTCGACCCCTGCCTCTTTCCTGGCGATCTCCTCCACCAGCCTGTGAGGTCAATGGTGCATGCGAAGAACGAGGAGAACGCTGGTCAGGAACCTGAAATCTATCAGGAGATTTAATTCTCGCTCCGTCGCGCAAATCATAAGTGCGTTCAGAAGACACAGAAACCGGTGACGCTGCACGCGACCCTGGTTTTGATTGTTGCTTTCCCTGTTTCTTTAACTTCCAGGTCTTTTTAGAAAAGAACGGTTTCTCGTCTTTATCAGACTGAGATTTTTGTTGTGGTTGTGTGTGAGCTTGTGTTTTAGCAAAAGGCTTAACCCCCAAACTATTGCAGCCAATGGTTTTATAAGCCTGTGCAATAATTTTTGGCAATTCGCGAGGCCTGTCTGGCTCAGGGACCAAAGCCAAAGCATTAGCGACTTGAAAATTGACTGCATCACCCTTGACGTTAGCAAGGATTAGATCAGCCACTACATCGAACACTCCCACCAGTCTCATGCCAAGTTCCACAGCCCCTTCAGGGCCATGCTCATCATGCACTCGCTTAATCATGGTAGGGAGGACTGTCATGGATGGAGTGTCGAAACACTTCGCATACACTGCTGCGAATTCCTTGCCCCAGTTGTTGCATTCTGTCAACTCTGGTATTAGGTCTTTTGGCAAACTAATAGTCAGAATCCTGTGTTTTTCCACAGGAGAGGTATTCGGAAACACCGCCTCCAGCTGGTCAAATTTTTCTGCAAGCCAATAAGGCAAATCATCCTTATTCTGCGGGCGCTTGCCCATCACCAAATTAACCATGATGGGACTTATGTTCACACCGCCATGTCTAGCTGGATGCGCCGTAACTCCAGGAGGGGCCATCTGGATATTCCCTGTAACATATTGTACTAAAGCTCTGTGCACATGGATTAAAGACGCATGCAACAAGCGCAGTTATCGATCGGAACCGCTAAATGACGTGGATGAGGGGTATACCCGGCCAAAACAGGCCAAGTGGCCCCATCTATCGATAAGGGGCCTAAACGAATCGGAGTGACCGGATGTGGGAGGGCGCCATTAAACCAAACACGGTGTGCCACGCCATGAGCGGTATTTCAAGAGCCTGATAAGGCCGATAAACATTAGGAAGGGCGGTGGCTGCGTAAGTGTGGAACAAATTGTCAGCTCCTTCCACCGCCGGAAAAGTGACCCATGAGTAAAACACCTCAAAATGGTAAGCCGGATCGGCTTGGACCACAAAGATGAGGGCCACCCCCGCATCAGGCACTCCATACGCTGTCAAATGAGCTCGGAGCGCAGCACGGCTATGTGCCGGGATATTTATATCCACAGCCATGAAGACCAAGAACGAAAAACAACCTATTGTTTGGCAGCGCAATATAGGGTTAACTTTAAAGAGAACACCTTTTAATAACTTCAAGCTTGAAAGAACCTATAAAAACATCAATATAGGAGGTTACACCCTCACATATGTTTCCGGAAACAGTAGTGAAGGAGGTTGTGGACAAGCACAAGTACTACTCAAGCGTCTCGCAGATTAGAAGCTCACCACGTTGGTGGCGCCATGTTGCGTGGATTCTGCACATATACAGAACTATGCGCAGGAAAACAGGACCTCGGTGTATAGTGGTGTACCAACCATACCCCTTAGTACCCAAAATCCCAATACAACTAGCTATAGTGTCACATTCGTTCTCCGTACTACAGCGAAGCTACCAATGATTAGACATCCCAGAACACGGACTCTTTCAGGAATCGCAGGAGCAAGAACACTCTTTCATTATACACTCATACTTGTCCACAACGTGCGTATTAAGAGACACAGTATAGTTTAAAATGTTTATTTCAACTAACGTGCTGTAAGACACAGTACACGTGCCAGTACTAGCAGCATAATGAATAAAGTTAAAACAGTAAGCATGGTTACAATTCCATAGAATACAAACGGGGACAGCATTTTATAAAGACAGTGGATATAGGACTAAAAGGCCTTGCCACCCTCCCCGTGCTAGGAACTAGTTTATTATAAAAATAGAAGACCTCTGGGCTTTGTCCGGGGGACCCCATACCTCACGATCTAGATGCAAGGTTTACATCAGACAAGCACAGCTCTTCTCCCTGGAAAGGTTTTTCTCCAAGTGCCACAAACAGGGAGATCACAATATTAAAAGCACATGAATTTCTCCCTGTGCAGCTGTACTCCATGTTATGTCTAAGTGCGAGGGGCTGACCAGAACAGCAATAACAAGGGACTTTGTTTTTCGACCTTGTACATTGTGTGCAGACGAACCCCAAAGAGGACATGAGAAGAGGTGAAAGGCAAAAAGGCAGACAGTGCTAATGCTGAATAGGCACAAGTAGAGTCTGGAAAAACAAAGTCACAGAGTAACGTGTGCAAAGAAGGCATCATGGCAGCTAGGCCTAAGCTAACTTAGCAATGTCGACAATGAGGCCACAATCCACACTACAGCATGAAAGTGAATACAATTTAGTAGTGTGTTGGATGGCTCAGAAAGAAGTCTTATTATTGGCTGTTGTTTAAAAAAGAAATGTAATACAGACATGGAAATGCTTTTGAATCTGTGGAGTAAACCACACCTGCTATATCTTATTTGGAAGCAGCATACTCCTTCTAGAATGTGCTGTGAACATTTGACCTACTGGTTCCACTGGGTTGCTAGCTACACTGAGCTAAGACTGCATTGGGGGGAGAAGGGTGTAAAAGAGACAGAACATTTTTTTGAAAAGTTGAAGAGTGATGACACAATGTAAGTAAAAGCAAGTTTTAATTTCCAACTCACGAGTATGTAATAAACTGTTGTGTAGTATTTAAATTTCAGAAAAATGAAGCTAGATATCTGTTTGAACGCGATTTCTCCGCGATGATTGCGAAAACATTGCGAAAACACGGCGACCGGAACCTCGTTTCGAAAGAGAGGGAAAGGGTTAACAGATGCTAACCATTCACAAGTGGAGATGCAGTAGTCTAAAATGAAAGACGTGATTTCATTTGCTGCCTTTCTCATGATGATAAAGTGGAAAGTTGAAGAGGTTGCCATTTTAGACTTGCTTTGTATGACAGTGGTGTACCATTCTTGTGCTTAGTTTTTACAAATCTTAACAGTGTCAACACTATGCAGAAAAAGCTAAAACAACAATATAATCTACAAACTGAATTCATTGGTATGTATATTAACCCTGGGCGTAGTTTGCGTAGTAGCGCTATGCGTAGCTACGCGAAGTGCACTTCGCACTACGCGAGCTACGCGAACTGCATAGTGCGGTAGGAAATGCCGTTTCGCAATGATTGCACAGTGCCGGATGCTTGTCCGCACTGTGCAATCATTGCAAATGGCATCTTGCACAGTGCAAGCGGTCGTTTGCTGCCGCTCAAGTAGATTTGTACTAGAGCGGCAGTTTTCTCAACGCGGACTGGTAGTTTCTCATCGCGAGCATACGCGACCACTCGCAATGAGAAACCTGACCTCCCCGCATTGAGAATCTCACCGGGAGGTTTATTTTCCACGCTCGCGATCAGCAACTTGATGTTGCTGATCGTGAATGAGGAAAAAGTCTCGCCGGGTTGTCATTTTGCTCGCTCGCGGTCGCCAACTTGACGTTGAGGACCGCGAGCAAGCAAAAAATGCCCGCTACGCTACGCGTTTTTGCACTGTGCTACGTGCAATTCGCGTAGCGCTTAGTTGCGCAAACTACGCAAACTACGCGAGCGTAGCATAGTTTTCCACCCAGGCCTGATGTATATATCTTTGTAAATATTTAAAAATGTACATTAGAAATGAAGATGTAAATGGGAGTTTGATTAAAAGGAGTATCACAGTGGTGAGAAAAAATATATGAGATGAACTGTATCTATTGGAGGGTATGTGTTTAAGAGGTTAGTGGTGAATGTTTTGGGAAGTAAGAGAAAAATAAATTAGTGCCTGTTTATTACATTGTGTATTTTAGTGAAAAAGATAGAATCTTTTACATGTCTAAACATCATGTGCAGAATAGATTCATCTGTCATTTGCATTCAGGGAGTTGTAGAACCTTTAGTAACATTATTAAACAGGAATAGTTTAGTGAGAAATAAAATATGAATACGAAAATGTATATGAATTAGAAAGAATTAATCCTTGTTAGGTATGTATTGGGAAGTGTTTGTCAATGTGGTTTTTAACGTATATGACCACTTTGCATATGCTTAGATGGTAAGATATGTTTTTTGTGCTTGCACATAGCTATATATACAGTGGGACTTTTGAGTTTGCTTAAAGATGCAGAGAGGTATATATTTTGGGAAAGATGGCTTGAAGGTACATCTATTAAGAAATCGCATATATGTTTACATGGTGATCTATGTTCAGAAAGGCTGATGAAAATGTTGTGTATATGGTGAGGGTAGTGTTTTTCTTTAAACATGGTTTGTTTAAAATTGAGAAGAATTAATAGTGCAGAATGCCTCAAGAGTTCTTGTGCTAGCTTCATTTCTAGTGTAACATATGTTTGAGATATGCTGAATATATGTTTTAAAAGCAGAAGAAGTATTTGAGAAATAATGTAGGTATGCCATTTGCAAAAGGTTTTGTGCACTGAACATTTTTAAAATGTTGTTTTCCGTTTTAGAAACTTACCGATGTATGTGCACTCTCAGTAACAAAGCAATGTATGTTTCTAGAGGGCCATGTATGCAATTATATATCAAGTGTGATACCTAGATTTCACTCACACATAGCTCAGAAGAAAGTATACAGCAAAACAGGTAGTTTGATACTGACAGAAGGAGATAACCAATGATTCAGAGATCTAGTGACAACTGTTATGTATCTAACAGCAATGAAGGTACTTTCTCAGTCAGTCAGGCAGTATTCAGGCACTCATGGAATCACCCAGCCACTACTCAGACAGTCTTCAAATCTGTGATTTACTATCCATGGAGTTATTCAATTATCCGGAAACTAAACATGTACTCTTGCAATCAGGCAGGCAGAACTTATGTAGTCATTGAAGTATGCAGGTACTATGTATACATTCATCTAATCACCTAGGTACTATCTATTGACTTATGCAGTTAACAAGGCTGTAACTATGCAATCATCATAACATTTGCGCAGAACATATGCAGCCATCTAAACACCCACTTATAACCCATGCAGTCATTGAAATACTGAGGCTCACGTGTGCACTGATGAAACACTCAAGCTCTACTCATGCACTCATTTAATTATGTAGAGAGTACCATTGTAGTAAACCTATCACCCATCCAGTACCTATGCAGTCATTTTATTACTGAGCCAATAGTCTTGCACTAATACAATACTCCCAGTAGTAGACTTACATTCATCCAATCTCTCAAGCTTTAACAATGGAATCATGCAGTCACTCAGACATTAGTCATGCATTCATCTAATTAGGGAGGCACTACTGATGCACTTATTCAATTCTCCGGGCACAGCCCATGTAGTTATGTAAGCATCCAGGCACTACCTGTTCAGTCAACCAAAAAGACATGGGCATTATAGAATTGCGGAAACACTATTCATTCACTCATCCAGTAGGCTAGGTGCTATGCATGGCCTTAAACAATCATGTATGCACTATCCATGCACTGCATAAATCACATATATACTATGTATGTGCTCTTGCAATCATCCAGGTGCTAGGGTTGCACTCATTTAATCATCCTACCAGTATCTATGAATATATTGAATTATTGAAGCATTAGTCAGGCACTCTTCGAATCATTCAGACTCTACTCATGCACTCATTCAAACACCCAGATACTAGTGGTATAATCATGCAAACACGCAGGCAGTAAGTATGCAGATATCGAATGACCCATGGAGTTATAACATAGTTAGGGAATCATCTAGGCACTACTTGTATCCTAAGGGAGTCACTACCTATGCACTCATTCAATCATCCAGGGAATATTGATGTATTCAACAAAAAACCCATGTATTTACATGTTTTACTGAGGAATATGTAGTCTTTTGACAATATGGGTGATACGTTTATTACAATGGTACTCTCGACATAATTACATGAGTAGCGCCTGAGTGTTTCATTAGTGCACGTGTGTGCCTCAGTATTTCAATGACTGCATGGGTTGTAAGTGGGTGTTTAGATGGCTGCATAGGTTCTGCTCAAATGTTATAATGATTGCATAGTTACAGCCTCGTAAATTTAGTGTTAAATTTAAAAAAGTGTAGAAGAAGGAGCGATGCAGTGAAACAGAAAGAACGAGTTGAGAGAGTAGTTGATAAGGCTTTTGCTTTGAAGAGGAAGCTTTTCCTTTTGATCCTAAATAGAATGAAGCCTCTTGACAAAATAGGGTTTTGCATGAGGAGACATAACCAGAAGAAAAGATTAGTGAATAGAAGTAACTGTTGTACAGTTTTTATTGGACAATGGCTACATACTTCTTGGACAGAGGCTTTCTTTAATGAAGAAAGCTATCTCCAGGGTAACAAATTAGTTCATGCTATTGATTAAAGAGGACGATGTTATGAAATGAAGAATGGTAGTCCTATAGCAAAAGAGGTGATGGTACCTAGAAATGTAGAAGAAGTTATTGCAGAAGAGGTAAAAGTAGGGCGTAGTCAGGGTACAGTATACAAATGGAATTGTAGTAGTGTTTCTAGTATTAGACATCAATCCATTGATATATTAAGGAAATTCCTACGTATCTTTCCGAGGCGAAGTTTAAAACACAAAAAAAGTTGTAACATTCAAAAATGCGAACTTTAGGTAGGAGGCTGTATTATATGAAAACTCCTGCTTTATGTTTAGGAGAACTAAGTAGAGCACTTTTGCATGGTAGTGTGACACACGTAGAAAAGGTTTATGGTGATGTGCAGTTTCATTTCTTTGGTCCTGAGCTGAATTCTAGTGAAGATGAAGAGTTGTTAAGAGGAGGAGTTGCAGAACTAGACACATATATTACAGTTGATAGTTTTAAAAAAGAGATTACAAAATTTAACACAGTGTTCTGTAAAAACCCAGAGTATGTTTGTATACGTTGTTGATGCATTTACTAGAAGATTTAAACACAGACTATTGACTTGTCTATACGGCAAGTTATATGTAAGTGGTGTTACAAGAAATTGGAAGATAATAAAATTAACAACACAAAGATATTAGATACCCATTTAGTAAGATAATAAAAAATGCCTGCTAATGTAGAAAAACTAGGAAGGGCAAAAATAAAAAAAAATCAACATTTGTTATTCTTTCCAGCATTGCAAAGGGCTGTTATGGACTGCTCTCCAGCACTAACTACAACTCCACAATCCATGCAGTATTCCATTGGGGAAAACTGTGGAGCCAAATCTTGAAGTTGAGATTGGACTTTTGAATGAACTCTCTGCTTCTGTGTTGGTGTGCTGCTATTGAAGTTGAGGGCCCTTCAGCTTTGCATTGCCTTCTTGCTGCTCACTATGAACTCCTTTTATAAAATGTACAAAAAATATAAAAGGGGGAAAAAATACCATGTATGATTTTTGACAGCATTGTGAATAGCTGTAACACACTGTCACCAGCTGTTATAACAACACTACAGTCCATGCAATACGTGGCCATTCTTGAAAACTGTGGAGCCATATCTGTTGTAGAAGTCTGTACCTCCAAAATGACTTTCTGGCCAGGAATTGTTGCTGCTGCCACTGATGTAGATGGTCCTCCAGCTTCCCTCTTGTAGATCGCCTGTTGGAGACGTTTTCTATGATAGGTATTAAGATAATATGAAATGGATGTCGTCCCACATGAATATTTTATGTTCGTCCCTCTAGAGAGGGTCCTGTCACACATTGTGCATTGCACTAATTTTGCAGCAGTTTTTGATTCCCCGTGAGTTGGGTAACAGTGAATAGTTTGATGTTTGTTTGAAAGTCATGTTGTGTTCATGAGTTCAGATGTTGAAAGTAATTTTTTGAAACTGTTGTTTTTTTACAAATATGTTGTTAAAATAAAGTTAACCCCATATGTTACTAAACGGCTAGACTCAAACTTTGTGCAAAAGATGTCTATATATCTGTTTTACACTTTCTCATTTGCATTCGAGACTACTGATGTCATTGTGACCTCTGATGTTGCTGTGAAGAAGGAAACTGCATTTTTGAGGTAGTTATTTCAACACTTGAATACAAAGAGGAAAGTTACATTAGTATCTTGCTAAATAGCTACACTGAAACTTTATGTCAAATATGTGTATATATGTATTTTACACTTTGTCAAAAACACCTGGTATTCGCAGTCTGTCCTTGGCAATGGCACTCATAGAATCATATAGGCACTACGTGTGCAATCATCAAGGACATCCTTTCTGCATCACTCTGCAAACGTGCCTCCTGGCATAGTACTAGTTGAGGGATGAGGATATTTGGGGGCCAAGTATCCCTCCTGTTACCTCCAGCAAGTTCCACACTGTCAGTTTGCTAAGAGATGTTCTGAGGCCACACCCCTTTTCTGCACCACTCTTCAAATACGTCTCCTGGCACACTAGTGGTTGGGGAATAAAGTTGTCTTGGATGCTAAAGGACCTTGGGGACCCAGAAGCCCTCCTGGTACTTTTTATATGTCCTACTCAGTTGGATTTCTGAAAGCTGGTCAGAGGCCCCTTTCCCTTTCCACACGATTCTGCTAAGACCATTGCTACTTATAAAACAATGGAAATTTACTGGAAAAAATCAAAGGTTACAGGTAAGTTATAGTTCGGAATTAGCATTTAAAAACCTTAGAAATTCACTGAAAAAACCAAAGGTTACAGGGCTGTTATAGTTAGGAAATAGGATTAAAAAAACTTTAGATATTCACTGAAAAAAACCAAAGGTTACAGGGACGTTATAGGTAAGCTGATATTGCACTTGTAAAAAACCATAGAAATTCAGCAGAGCTAACTATAACTCGCGCCTCGGCAATGCACTGCTTATGACCTCACATATTACATCACTCATGACATGATCAGTGACATCACTGATGACATCACTGATGACATCTCAGATGACATCACTGATGACATAATCCAGCGACTGTGAGTGTTTCTAAAAAGTTTATGAGTGTTCAATATATATACTAAGGTATATTGATGAATCAGTGGGTGTATGAGTGCCTGTATTGATGATTCAGTAGGTGCATTACTGACTGTATAAGTGAAAGATTAGGTATCTCAGTGAATGTATGGGTCACAGACTAGGTTGTCTGAATGTCTGTATCAGTCTGTCAGTGTCTAAGTGGCTGTATGGATTGGTGAGTGTGTACATGTGTTGGTGTATGGGTGAATGATTGGTTTTCTGAGTACCTTGTGGGTGTATGTGTATCTGTGTGGGTGGGTGAGAGAGTGTGTGACTGCCTACATGATGAGTGACTGCCTGAGTCAGTGGGTGTATGGGTTAGTGAGTATAAGAGAAGGGTTGTGTAAGTGACTGAGTGTGTCTATGGCTCTGTCGGTGAGTGAAAGGATGTGTCAGTGGTATATGGGTGAGTAAGTGGATATGTAAAAGGCAGTATAGGTAAGTGTTGGAGTATATCGGTGACTGTGTGAGTGAGGGCTTGTGATAGTGGCTGTATGGGTTAGTGAGTACGTGCGTGAGGGTCTGTATGGGTCAGTGATTATATGTTAGCATCTATATGAATAAGTGAGCGGGTGTATGTATAACTTAATAGGTGAGTAAATGGCTGTCTGATTGACTCTATAGGTGAGTGAGTAGGTGTTTGAGTAGCTCTAAGAGTGACTGACAGTGTGTGAGTGGCTGTATGGCTGGATGAGCGTATATATCAGTGGCTGCATTAGTGAGTAAGTGGGTGTATGAGTGGCTGTGTGGGTGACTGAGTGGATGTGTGTGTAGACCTATGAATCAGTGAGAGGGTATGTACGTACTAGTATGGATGTGTCAATGGTTTCGAGAATGGTAATTTTGAAGTTGGAGTGGGTGTATGAATGGTTACATGGGGGAGTGAGTGGCTGCATCAGAGATTCTGTGGATGATTTCATCAGTGATGTCATGAGTGATGCCATTTGAGAAGTCATCAGTGATATCACTGACCATGTCATGAGGGTTGTAATATGTCAGGTCATAAGCAGTGCATTGTGTGGGTGCGAGTTATAGTTATCTCAGCTAACTATAACTGCTGAATTTATATGTTTTTGTATGAATGAAATATCAGCGTAACTATAACGTCCCTGTAATCTGTGATTTTTTCAGTGAATATATATATATATATATATTCACTGAAAAAACCATAGGTTTTAGGGACAGTTATAGTTAGTTGGACATTTCACTCGTACAAAACCGGTGAAATTCCCCGTTATAGTTAGTTCAGCTAACTATAACTCAGCGCCCCGCAATGCACTGCTGATGACGTCACATATTACATCACTCATGACATGGTCAGTGACATCACTGATGACATCACTGATGACATCTCAAATGACATCACTGATGACATCATCCAGTGACTGTGTGTGTCTGTAAAGTTTAAATATTTTTAATATATATAGGAAAAGACGTATTGAAGAATGAGTGGGTGTGTAAGTGTCTGTATGGATGATTTAGTAGGTGCGTGACTGACTCTATAAGTGAGTGATTTAACGTATCTTACTGAATGCATGGGTTAGTGACTAAACTGGGTGAATGTCTGTATCCGTCTGTCTGTTGCTGTGTAAGTGGTTGCATGGGTTTGTGAATAGCTCCATGAGTGTCTATATGAGTTATTGATTGGTTGTCTGAGTATCTGTATGGGTGCCTGAGTGTTTGTGTGGGTGGGGTGTGTGCGACTCTGTGCATAGATGTGTGAGTGGGTGATTCACTGGGTGGATGGTTTCAAGAGTGCATCTGTGATAGACTGTATGGGTGGGTAAGTGTGTGTAAGAGTGTGTTAGTGAGTGAATGTATGTCCCAGTGGTACATGTGTGAGTAACTACATATGTGAAAGCCAGTATATATGTGTGTTGGAGTATATAAATAGCTATAAGCGAGAGTGAGTGATTGTGATAGTGGCTGTATGGATGAGTGTGTGCTTGTATCAGTGATTGTATAAGAGCGTAACAATGTGCTAGTATTTGTATGATTAAGTGAGCTGGTGTGTGTATAACTGTATAGGTGAGTAAATGGCAGTGTGTTTAATTATTTGCATGACTGACTAGGTGTGTGAGTACCTCTATGGATGAGTGGCGGTGTTTGAGTGTCTATATAGGAGTAAGAGTGCATATGATAGTCCTGTACTGAGTGACCATAAGTATGAGTGACTGTACGGGTGAGTGAGTGGATGTGTGTGTGTGTAGACCTAAGAATCAGTGAGTGGGTATGTAGTTATTGGTGTTGGAGTGTCTATAGTTTTGCGAATGGCAGTCTGTAATTTAGATTGGGTGTATCAAAGGTTATATTAGGGTGTGAGGAGCTGCATCAGATTATCACGTGGATGATGTCATCAGTGATGTCATTTGAGATGTCATCAGTGATGTCATCAGTGATGTCACTGACCATGTCATGAGTGATGTAATATGTGACGTCATCAGCAGTGCATTGCGGGAGCGCGAGTTATAGTTAGCTGAACTAACTATAACGGGGGAATTTCACGGGTTTTGTACGAGTGAAATGTCCAACTAACTATAACTGTCCCTAAAACCTATGGTTTTTTCAGTGAATTTCAAAGGTTTTTTAAATGCTAATTTGTAACTATAACATATCTGAAACCTATGGTTTTTTCAGTGAATTTCAAAGGTTTTTTAAATGATAATTTGTAACTATAACTGTCCCTAAAACCTATGGTTTTTTCAGTGAATTTCAAAGGTTTTTTAAATGCTAATTTCTAACTATAACGTGCCTGAAACCTACGGTTTTTTCAGTGAATTTCAAAGGTTTTTTAAATGACATTTTTTAAATGTATTAATTTTTATATTAATTTTTTTCATACTGATTTACTACATTTTTAGAAACAATTTCTTTTACATATTTTATTTTTGAAATTACATTGTAATTACATTATACATTACATTACAAAAAATACTTTCTCAGAATGAATTACTTTAGTTTAAATACTTAGCACATAGGCAATAGAGTTTTAAGTACAGTAGTTACAGTTGTTGCAATGGGCAACACAATTTCAAACACAATGCAACATTCAGCTCAATGTGAATTTCTAGTTAAATGCAATTAGTTACTTTATGGATTACTTTTCTAACCACAGGACTGGATCCTAGAATCAGTCCTGGGACATCTCCTGTAAACATTTGAGTAAAAGCGTTTTGGTTACAGTCGTGATTTTTAAGGAATATTATTGTATTTTAAAAGTTGACACTTAGAAACTTTTCCTCATAGAATCACCAATGTTATCCTATGGAAGGAAATTCACTTAGCAGGTAAAAACTGTTATCGTTACTTTTTCTTACTCAGTGTTGGATCCTGGATCCAGCACTGGTGCATCTCCTGTAAACAGTTGAAAAAATGCGTTTAAGTCATACAGGCGATTTTTAAGGAATATTTGTAGTTTGTGAAAATCGACACTTTGAAACTTTTCTGCTGAAAACCAGACAATGGATTCCTATGGAAGAAAAGATAAGTTACTGGTAAGTACGGTTAAAATTACTTTTCAGGGTCAGTGCTGGGCTAAAAGATGCAGCACTGGGTTCTCTCCTGATAACAGGTGAGTAAATCGGAATTCGTATTTCGGCTGATTTTAGAAGAATAATTTAAAGTTCCAAAACTCCACACTTAGAAGAATTTTCAAGTGAAACCAGTCAATGTTAGCCTATGGAAGGAAATTCAAGTTACTGGTAAGTACGGTTAAAATTACTTTTCAGGACCAGTACTGGGCTGAAAGATGCAGCACTGAGGTCTCTCCTGATAACAGGTGAGTAAATCAGAATTCGGATTTCGGCTGATTTTAGAGGAATATTTGTATGTTTCAAAAATCAACACTTAGAAACTTTTTCAGCAAAAAGCAGGCAATGATATCCTATGGAAGGAAATTCAAGTTACTGGTAAGTACGGTTAAAATTACTTTTCAGGATTAGTACTGGGCTGAAAGATGCAGCACTGAGGTCTCTCCTGATAACAGGTGAGTAAATCGGAATTCGTATTTCGGCTGATTTTAGAGGAATATTTTAAAGTTCCAAAACTCCACACTTAGAAGAATTTCCAAGTGAAACCAGTCAATGTTAGCCTATGGAAGGAAATTCAAGTTACTGGTAAGTACGGTTAAAATTACTTTTCAGGACCAGTACTGGGCTGAAAGATACAGCACTGAGGTCTCTCCTTATAACAGGTGAGTAAATCGGAATTCGTATTTCGGCTGATTTTAGAGGAATATTTGTAGGTTTCAAAAATCAACACTTAGAAACTTTTTCAGCAAAAAGCAGGCAATGATATCCTATGGAAGGAAATTCAAGTTACTGGTAAGTACGGTTAAAATTACTTTTCAGGACCAGTACTGGACTGAAAGATACAGCACTGAGGTCTCTCCTTATAACAGGTGAGTAAATCGGAATTCGTAATTTCGGATGATTTTAGAAGAATATTTGCACAATGGTGAAGGGAGGGGCGGGGCCTGAGGTGACATCTGTGCAAACGCGCCCCGTGGCGCGTTTTAAGTTGGGGATTAAGTCCCCTTGAATCCTGAGGGTCCCTAGGGGCCAACTAGCCCACCAGGAACCTCCAATATGCGCCAGGGGCTGCGTTGCAGAGACGTGTAGAGAGGCCACACCCCTTTTACACCTCTCTGCAACGCAGCTCTGTGGCGCTTTCTGGATGTACCTGTTGGGCTAGTTGGCCCCCAGGGACCCTCAGGATTGAAGGGGATTTAATCCCCAACTTAAAACGCGCCACGGGGCGCGTTTGCACAGATGTCACCTGAAGCCCCGCCCCTCCCTTCACCACTGTGCAAACGCGCCCCGTGGCGCGTTTTAAGTCGGGGGATTAACTCCCTTGAATCCTGAGGGTCCCTGGGGGCCAACTAGCCCAACAGGTATATCCAAAAAGCGCCACAGAGCTGCGTTGCAGAGAGGTGTAAAAGGGGCGTGGCCTCTGTACACCTCTCTGCAACGCAGCCCCTGGCGCATACTGGAGGTTCCTGGTGGGCTAGTTGGCCCCCAGGGACCCCCAGTATTCAAGGGGAATTGTTCCCCTCTGCAAACGCGCCAGGGGCGCGTTTGCAGAGTGGTGAAGGAAGGGGCGGGGCCTGCGGGGCCGATCGTTTTTTTTTTTTTTTGTCCTCTGAAGGGGGCTGTGTGGCCCCCTTCCTTTTTCCTGTTTTTGGGCCCTGGGGACCCCATCCCCCAGGGCCTTACCCCTTTTTTAAATTAAATTTAAAAAAAAAACGGGAAGGGGGCCGCGTGGCCCCCATTCCCTGGGCCTGTATTGGCCCCGGGGACCCCATCCCCGGGGCATGGCCTCGATTTTTTTTTTTCTTTGGAGGGGGCTGCGTGGCCCCCTCCTCAGGCCATTTAAGGCCCCGGGGACCCCATCCCCCGGGGCCGGCCTTTCCGTTTTTTTTTGTTTTTTTTTATTTTAATTTTTTTTTTGGGGGAGGGGGGCCGCGTGGCCCCCCTCCCGGGCCACTACTTGCCCCGGGGACCCCATCCCCCGGGGCTGGCCCTCTCCGTTGGGGACTGTGGGGGTCCCCAATCCCCCAGAGTCCCGCCGGCTCCCCGCGTCCCTTGGGAGCCGGCATTGCTTTTCCACATGGGGAGCTGCTAAGATGCAGCTCCCCATGTGGAAAAGCAATGTGCTTTGGATATTGGAAGAGAGAGCAGGTTTCCCTGCTCTCTCTTCCAATATCCAAAGCAGTTTGCTATGGCAGGACGGGAGCCGCGAGGCTCCCGTCCTGCCATAGCAAACTACAGTGTCCCGGGGTAGGCACCCCGGGACACTGCAGGAGCCGGCCCTGGGGGTGGCGGTCCCCAGGGCCATCAAGGGCTCCAGGAGGGGGCCGCGCGGCCCCCCTCCCTTACATTGCACAGCCCCGGGGAGGTGGTGGTCCCCGGGGCTCTGGGGGTCCGTAATGGACCCCACATTTATTTTATAAGTGCCCCGGGAGGTGGTGGTCCCCGGGCGTGTGGGGAGGCTGGAGCCCCCCCCACACCTTATTGAAATAAAAAAAGAAGCCCCGGGGGTGGCGGTCCCCGGGGCTGCGGGAGGGCAGAAGAGCCCTCCCGCACTATTTTATCATTAAAGCCCCGGGGGTGGCGGTCCCCAGGGCTTGGGGGGGCCTTTGAGGCCCCCCACACATTAAATTATCCCCCCCCCACCATGCCCCCGGGACTTGGGCCACCCGGGGGCAAAATACAATCGAAGCGCGGGAGACCGCGCTCGATTTTTTTTCGGCAGGATTCGCGCACCCTGAGCGCATCCTGCCGATTTTTTTAAAAAAATGTTTTTATTTTTTTTGCCCAGGAGGTCCTTGTGGGACCCCCTGAGCAAACCTAGGGGGTCAGGGTGTTTCTACCCTGCCCCCTTTGTGCGCTTTGCGCACTTGTTTCTGTCCCTCGGTTCTACCGAGGGACAAAATGGCTGCCAACATTTCCTGAATCGGAATGTTGACAGCCAGCTGACAGCCAATTAACATGCAGCTCGTGATCGGGACGGTGCGCGCAGGGTGCGCTGAGGGTACGCGGACCCTACTCGGCCATAGATATCACTATCTTTTTACTTTTGATTTTCTCAGCAACTACTGAACGGATTTACACCATTTAACAAAAAGGGTTCTTTCTGAACCAAGAACTACCTCTTTGCCAAATTTGGTGTAATTCCGTTCAGCAGTTCGGGCTGTAGCCGTGTCTAAAGTTTCCTATGGAAAATTGCATGGGGAAAACGCGTTTTGGGACCCCCTTTTTCTCGGCCCCCGCTTGACGAATCCCCGAGACTTTCAGGGTAGGAGCGGACCGGAGCGGGCCATAAAGTTTGAAAATTTTGCGAAGATACGTCAACCGGCAAGAGAGTTATTTCAAATAGAATGTCGCGGATTTCCTATCTAAAATAGGTTGTAACTATAACTATCTACCTGCAGCGTGACATGTGATCAAGGCCGCAGTCCGGCGGCCGAAACGCATCATTTGATGCCCGTGTGTTCCTCCAGCGTGTTTGAACCTTGGGATTTCGTTTGGAGATATATATATATATATATATTCACTGAAAAAACCATAGGTTTCAGGGGCGTTATAGTTAGTTGGACATTTCACTCGTACAAAACCATAGAAATTCCCCTGTTATAGTTAGTTCAGCTAACTATATCGCGTGCCCGCAATGCACTGCTGGTGACATCACATATTACATCACTCATGACATGGTCAGTGACATCACTCATTACATCACTCATGACATCTCAAATGACATCACTCATGACATCACTGATGACATCATCCTTGTGATAGAGTGGCAGACCTCCTCTCACCCTAATATAACCTTTGATACACACACTCAAAAATACAAACTAACATTTTCAAAACAATGGACATACCAATACCAGTTACAACACACCTATTCAGTAATTCCAAGATCTACACACACATCCACTCATTCACCAACAGTCCCTATACAGTCACTCATACATGTACTCACTCATCATATGTACTCATACACCTATACATCCTGTTACACACCGCCACTCATCCATAGAGTTACTCACACACATAGTCACACTTGCAAACAAAGTATCAAACATCCATTTACTTGCATATACAGTTATGCACACACTACCACACTTACTTCTACAGAAACTTACACATACTTACTCTCTTAAACAATCACTTATAGAAACACCTACTTATTTGTACAGGAACTCTTCCAATCTCTCACTCTCACATATACTCACTTATATACACCAATACTCACATATACTAGTTTAAAACATATGTAGTTACTCATAAAGACACTATTGAGACAGTCATTCACTCACTAACACACCCATACACATACTCATCCACCTATACAGTGCTGCACACATGCTGTCTTCAACACATACAAACAGTGAGTCACTCATTCATGCATCTATGCACTAAGTAATACCCCCACCGAACCATACAGACACTCAGACACTCATACTGATACTCAAAAAACCAACTAATAACCCATATAGACACTCATGTAGCTACTCACCAACCCATGCAGCCACTTATACACAAAGTGAGAGACTGATACAGATATTTTCATATTTAAACATTACTCACTAACCCATGTATTCACTAAGATACACTTAGTCAGTTATACAATCAATTTTACAAAAAGAAATCATCCATTTAGACACTTATATACCCATTTATTCTTCCATCGACCTTGAGATATACATATATAAAACATTTAATTTTCAGAAAAACACACATTCACTGGATGATGTCATCAGTGATGTCATCAGTGATGTCATCAGTGATGTCATTTGAGATGTCATTAGTGATGTCATGAGTGAGGTCACTGACCATGTCATGAGTGATGTAATATGTGACGTCATCAGCAGTGCATTGCTGGTGCGCAAGTTATAGTTAGCTGAACTAACTATAACGGGGGAATTTCTATGGTTTTGTACGAGTGAAATGTCCAACTAACTATAACGCCCCTGAAACCTATGGTTTTTTCAGTGAATTCCTAAGGTTTTTTAAATGCTAATTTCTAACTATAACGTGCCTGAAACCTATGGTTTTTTCAGTAAATTTCTAAGGATTTATAAATGCTAATTTCTAACTATAACGTGCCTGAAACCTATGGTTTTTTCAGTGAATATATATATATTTATTATACTATGTATACATGTGAAAATGTCTCGGTCCCCTGTTTGCCTCAGGTGGCACGGAAAAATGGGTGGAACTGACGTCAGCACGCCGACGAGGTCCTCTTATGGCTCCGATGACGTCATACGGTGTCGGGAGCAGAGCCGTGCTCGTTGACGTGGGAGAGCTAGGAAAGAATTTCCGTGGAATGCTGGTGCAAGGGATATTCACCTAAGTGTTCAGGCTAGTCCTTTGGGAGCAACTGTTTATGTTGCCACTCCAGACACCGAAACCAGTGATCCGAGGGCAGAGGCCCTGCAGATGGCACAAGAGGTGGGGTGCCCAGTCGTGTGCACCGGCGGGGCAGCGAAGTGACAAGCACCACAACCCACAAAAAAGGTAACGAGGGCACTGAATAACACAGGATCTTCTCTTTGTATCTGGCAGGAACAACGAAGTTAAAATGCCGTAGTACCAAAATGTAGAATTAGTGCTACAACGGTCTTCAAGAGGACCTGCGATGCCGCTTCTGCCTCCCGTACCCTGGAGGCGGCACATGAGTCACGTGGTACGGTCATACTGCGGTGGGACGCACACTCATTGACCTCTCATGGCACTGCTCCACACTTCAGGGAGGACGCTTTCTATTAGCTATGTTTTCTGATGACATGTCGTGCCGGCCCCGTACAACAACAGAACTCCTTTAGATCCAAACAGACTCTTCCCCTCTCTCACCGGAAGTGAAACCAGGCCACGTGGACACTTTCACAATACAACAGCCGGGAATGCACTTTTTGGTAAAAAAACCACATTCCTTCCTCCTAATTAATTAAATAAACGTCTCACTGAAGAACAGGGGCCAGCTTCGATCGGTAAACAGCTGTTACAACAACTTTTTTACTTTGCGATACCATTACAACGCATGCATTACCACGCATGCTTTGTACATCACGAAGTCATTACTACGCATTTTTTTAGAACGCATGGTCATTTACCACGCATGCCTTTACAATGAATTTTGTTGTAAAGGTATGTATGGTAAATGACCATGCGTTCTAAAAAACATGTAGACGATCCATGTCGTTGTAAGGAAACAGAGGCTGTTCCGTTTCCTCACAACAACGTGCACCGCCCCTCAGAGATGACGTGAAGCAGGAACCACGAGGAGAGAGGAACCATGAGGAGTGAGAGGTAAGGGGGATTGGGCATGGGGTGGGGGTTTCTTTTCTAGGGTTTAGGGTAGTGCAGTGGTGTTTGAGTGGTGTAGGGGGTCGTGCTGGGGTAGTGTTTTAGAGTTTAGGGTAGTGCAGTGGTGTTTGGGTAGTGTAGGGGGTCATGCTGGGGGTAGTGTTTTAGAGTTTAGGGTAGTGCAGTAGTGTAGGGGGTCGTGCTGGGGGTAGTGTTTTAGGATTTAGGGTAGTGCAGTGGTGTATGGGTAGTGTAGGGGGTCGTGCTGGGGTAGTGTTTTAGGGTTTAGGGTAGTGCAGTGGTGTTTGAGTAGTGTAGGGGTTCATGCTGGTGGTAGTGGTTTAGGGTTTAGGGTAGTGCAGTGGTGTTTGTGTAGTGTAGGGGGTCATGCTGGGGGTAGTGTTTTATGGTTTAGGGTAGTGCAGTGGTGTTTGTGTAGTGTAGGGGGTTGTGCTGGGGGTAGATTTAGGGTTTAGGGTAGTGCAGTGCTGGTTGGGTAGTATAGGGAGTCGTGCTGGGGGTAGTGTTTTAGGGTTTAGGGTAGTGCAGTGGTGTTTGTGTAGTGAAGGGAATCATGCTGTGGGTAGTGTTTTAGGGTTTAGGGTAGTGCAGTCGTGTTTGTGTAGTGTAGGGGGTTGTGTTTTAGGGTATAGGGTAGTGCAGTGCTGTTTGGGTAGTGTAGGGGGTCATGCTGGGGTTAGTGTTTTAGGGTTTAGGGTAGTGCAGTGGTGTTTGGGTAGTGTAGGGGGTCGTGCTGGGGGTAGTGTTTTAGGGTTTAGGGTAGTGCAGTGGTGTTTGTGTAGTATGGGAGGTCATGCTGGGGGTATATTTAGGGTTTAGAGTAGTGCAGTGGTGTTTGGGTAGTGTAGGGAGTCGTGCTGGGGGTAGTGTTTTAGGGTTTAGGGTAGTGCAGTGGTGTTTGTGTAGTGTAGGGAGTCGTGCTGGTAGTAGTGTTTTAGGGTTTAGGGTAGTGCAGTTATGTTTGGGTAGTGTAGGGTGTCATGCTGGGGGTAGTGTTTTAGGGTTTAGGGTAGTGCAGTGGTGTTTGGGTAGTGGAGGGGGTAGTGTTTTAGGGTTTAGGGTAGTGCGCCCAACCATCCACAATATCCGTTGACAAAGGGGATCCTGATTCTTTGGAACGCTGCGTCAATTGAATAATTTGGGTCAAGGGCCCTACCACGTCCAAGACCTATCAATTCCTTTCTTGGGATCCCTCATATACTTGGAGAAAAAGGTACATAGTTTCTCATCAATTTCAGGCATGTGTGCCACCTTCCCCTTCAGTGAGGGCCTGGGGCATTCTCCCCTCATCCTATTCCTGACCTCCCTTTCAAGAGGTTGATGGATTTTCCCCACCACATACTCTGCCACTTTGGCGTCAGGTGTCCACTCTGCCGACCTAGGATGGTAAATTTGGGTAGGCTCGAACATGTCCAAGTGGACCCCGTCCCCAACCGGGGACTGAGAGGAGTGGGACTCTGGACGCCAGGGACGCCCGAGTCCTTATCCTCATCGGAGGAGAAATCGTCCTCCGATACACCCTCTCCCTCTAAGGGAAACCCGCCGCCGGGGTCTACAATAGTGGTGACAGTGTCGCAATTTTCTCCGGGCCCCTCCTCCTCCCGGCAGGGTGCATGTTTTAGCGTTCGCGCACTCTTGAGGAAGGTCTCCGTAAGTTTATCAAATCCTTCCAAGTGCCCCGCGTTATGCTTAACAGCCCTTTTATTCCCCATCTGGGAGCTACTTGGACCCGCCACCACCAGATCTGGGTCACTGAACACCCCAGGGATGCTTTTCGCCAGCTTATCAACCTGATCCCTAAGAGGAGCCAGCGCCCTAGAAATAGCCAGAGAGAGGGCTTGGTCCACTGCTGGAGGGAGAAGTTGGGGGGCCATTCCTCCTCCACTTCCTTGATGGAGGAGTAAAAATGGTCTTCTGGAGAAGACATGATAGCAGAGGGTGTGAGCACAGAACAAATGCCCTTAAAATCCTTAAGACATCCCCCTCGCCGGTGCTCCAACAGCTGGTCTTTCCCCGAAGCTGTTATAAGAATAGACTGAGGCGCAATACCAATTACGCCGTGGCCGTGTGAGGAAATCACCGTGTAGCGGTGTGAAAATTAGGCGAGGGTTGGTCGGGAATAAAGCGGACACTAAAGGAGTGACCGGATTCCCAAACGCGCTTAAAGACCAGCGGGAGAGCTCGACGGAGCTGCCTCGCTCGGACCAGATGCGCCTGACAGGTTCTCACTGCGCGCAGAGCACACAGCAAGAGAAACTGCGAGGGGGATAACGCGCTCGGGAAAGAACCTGCTGCGCAGGGTATATGAAACAATACCAAGGCAATAATGCTAATAACGTGCACAAGAAACCGCTATACAAACAGCAACAACGTCAGATTAAGCCAAGAATGTAAGGAATGCACTTAACTGATGAGCAGTGAAGAAAGAGGAAGCGGAAGGGACGTCACGATATTATATACGATGGACTGTGATATGATTGGACAACAGTTGCCTTGGAGACTACCCCCCTAATGGTTCATGGGTTGCGTAGTCTTTTGTTTAATGATTGTTGTGTTACGTTTTCTTTGAACTGCTATGCAAATAAAGTGAGGAAAGATATGCATAATCCTCGACTCCGTCCTGCCATAGAATTCATTAAACTTTATTTGATCTGACTTAGAAACATAGATCATAAAAGTGTACATAAAAACAGTAAATCCTCTTTCCTAATACAATACAGTGAGAATTAATTAAAACCAGTAGGTAAAAACGGGTGTTACAAAGCCCGGTTCAGAGCTACTTCAGGTTAACAGAATCGTAAAGTTCAATGTTTCGCAAGATCAATCTCATGTACTTCGTGCAAAATACTCAATAAGGGGTCCAAGTAAGATGTAACGCTCCAATACCTGACCAGTTTGCACTATATAAAACTGCAGAAAAGCTAAAAATAAAAAGTGTTTTGCACACTTCTGTCATTGGGCTATATGTGGGCTACATCTGGGTGATATTTGTGCTACATTTGGGCTCTTTTTTCTCTGGTGGCCATCTTGGGAGACTTATTTGTTATGAAGTTTCCTAATTTCGTCATTTACTGCAGTCTCCTCAGTAGGAAATGCTTTCAGTTTTTTACTTTGATTCCATCAAGAAGGCATTCAGATGTGTCACACATTTGCCATAAATTCAGAATGTTAGCACTCTAGTTGTTTATTAGATCACTGTAGTAAAGCTACTGCTCACCAGGGAGTTAACTGGAAGTCTACTGCTGGTATTGAAAGTGATTGTTTCAGTCTGCATGTCAGAATTTTCTAATGAAATAGAAGAGGATTTGAGATCTCACTTAAAACATGCCCTAAATTTTCTTTCTGCAGCACTAACCATAATTCCTATGGCAAAATGAACCCCCTCATTTTGTTCCTTTTTAAATTAAATGTTTTAAGTGTTACCAGTTTATTCCAATCAAGATGGCTTCAGGTGTGCCATACTTTTGTCATAAGTAAGACTGTTAGCGCTCTAGTTGTTCTTTAGAACACTCTGGGAAGCTGCAGTAGAACACAAAGGCAACAACTGACAGGCTGCTCCTGTTGAAATATAACAGGAAGATATTTGATATCTCACTTAAAAAATGTCCTAATTTTTCTTTCTACAGCACTAACCATAATTTCTATGACAAAATGAACCCCATCATTTTGTTCCTTTTTAAATAAAATGTTTTAAGTGTTACCAGTTTATTCCAATCAAGATGGCTTCAGCTGTGCCATAATTTTGTCATAAGTAAGACTGTTAGCGCTCTAGTTGTTCTTTAGAACACTCTGGGAAGCTGTGATGTCATCAGTGATGTCATTTGAGATGTCATCAGTGATGTCATGAGTGATGTCACTGACCATGTCATGAGTGATGTAATATGTGACGTCATCAGCAGTGCATTGCGGGCGCGCAAGTTATAGTTAGCTGAACTAACTATAACGGGGAATTTCTATGGTTTTGTACGAGTGAAATGTCCAACTAACTATAACGCCCCTGAAACCTATGGTTTTTTCAGTGAATTTCTAAGGTTTTTTAAATGCTAATTTCTAACTATAATGTGCCTGAAACCTATGGTTTTTTCAGTGAATATATATATAGATACATTACCTACTGGCGGTCGCCAGTAGGTAGTTATAGTTAGGACCTTGTTACTATTCAAAAAGCGTTTTTTCTTTTGCCAATATCTTTGGTGCCGTTTGACGAATCTTCGCGAAATTTTCCAAACTAATGGTTCACTCTGGTCTGCTCCTGTCTTGAAAGATTCGGGGTGATTCGTCAAGCGGGGGCCGGGAAAAAAGGGCGTTCCAAAACACGTTTTCGCCATGTTAATTTCCATAGGAACTTTAGACAAAGCTACATTCCGAACTGCTAAATGGAATTACACCAAATTTAGCAAAAATGTAGGTCTTGGTCCTGAAAGCGTGCTTTTTTTAAATGGTGTAAATCCGAACCCTCCCGAGCACGAGCTTCATTGTGATTGGCTGCCAACACTACAAACCATAATGTGTTGGCAGCCATTTTGTGACTCGAGTCACATCAAAAAGGTAAAAAAAGGTTATAAATGAAGGAAAGAGGGCAGGGTAGAAACACCCCCAGGGCCCCAAAAAAATATTTTTTTTGTTTTTTCGGAAGAAGTCGCACTGGGTGCGTGAATCCCGCCGAGAAATTTTTAAAAAAATGAAGCGCGGTCTCCCGTGCTTTGTTTTAATGAGCCCCCAGGTGGGCCAGGTCCCGGGGGGTATTTGTTAAATTTATGCAGGGGCCCTGCGGAGGCCCCCACAGCCCCAGGGACCCCCTCCTCCCCGGTGCTATGTTGATTACATAGGGGGGCACGCAGCACCCCACAGCCCCAGGGACCGCCACCTCCCTGGGGCTTAATTAATTATGGGGGGCCTCGCGGGCACCCCCAAGCCCCGGGGACCGCCACCTCCCCGGGGCTTTGATTAATTATGGGTGGGGGGCCTCGCGGGCCCCCCCAAGCCCCGGGACCATCACCTCCCCGGGGCTATCTTTTATGTTAGGAGGGGTGCCATGCAGCCCCCCTACAGGAGCCCTCCTTGGCCCTGGGGACCGCCACCCCCCAGGGCTGGCTCCAGCAATGTCCCGAGGTGCCCACCCCCGGGACATTGCAGTTTGCTATGGCAGGGTGGGATCACGGCTCCAGCCCTGCTATAGCAAACACTGCTTTGCTTCTTGAAAGCGAGAGCAGGAAACCTGCTCTTGCTTCCAAGAAGCAAAGCAGTATTGGTTTTGGACAAGTTAGCAGCTCCCCTTGTCCAAAAGCAATGGCGGCCCCCACAGGAGGCGGGGAGCTGGAAGGGACCGCGGGGGCATTGGTGCTCCCCGCGGTCCCCATCAAGGAGACCAGGCCCCGGGGGATGGGGTCCCTGGGGCCAAAAGTGGCCCAGTGAAGGGGGGCCACGCGGCCCCCCTCTCTTCTGTAATTTTAAAAAAATTAAAAAATAAATAAGGCCGGGCCCCGGGGGATGGGGTCCCCGGGGCCTAAAGTGGCCCTGGGAAGAGGGGCCACGTGGCCCCTCTCCTATACTATTTTTTTTTTTCAAAAATAAAAAAGAGGCAATGCCGCGGGGGATGGGGTCCCCAGGGCCATTATTGGCCTCAGGAGGGGGGCCACAGAGCCCCCCTCCATAATTAAAAAAAAAAAAAAAATGCTGGTAGGCCCCGGGGGATGAGGTCTCTGGGGCGAATACCGAATAATGGAAGTGGGGCGGTTTTTTTTTCTGTCTATTTTGGAGTCGCAACCCCAACGCGGCTCTCAGCGCTGCTCCCCCATGTAACATTGCGTTGGATTCGGGAATCCACCTCAAATAAATAACTTAGTAGTATATAATTTGAAGGTAGTGTTGTATTTGTGAAGTTGTTTTAAAGAGGTAGTGTGATTGAAGTAAATGACAAGATTAAAATTGATAGAGTTAGTAAAAATATATAAAATTAAAAATTAAACCTGAAAAGTGTATTGTGTTGTAGTACATTGAAATCATGCTTTTGCAGATTCGCAGCGATGTACGCGAATTCACAAAAAATTAAAAAGAGTATATATGTGTAAAACAAATTTAGATTCACTATTGTGTTATAGAGTGGCTCTAAAAAGAGCCCTTGTTTTCATTATGAGTTTGTTGTAGCTACATGTAAGTGCGTATGCACAGCTGTAGGTTGTTGAGAAAGACTCTGTGTCCTTGATCTGTGAAGTGTACGCCATCACTTCAGTAGATGTCATCCATATCAAAACATAGATAGTTGTTATAGATGGAGCCCATCCTATTGTCTCTGAGGTAAGCAGAAACAGCTTTATTGACATTCTTCCTAGCTTTCTCAATCTGTGGACAGAATTGATTTGACCACTTCCATTTCTGTCTTTGGCATATATTAGAGTATACAAAGACAGTTTGAGGCAAACGCAACATCAATTGTGCAAAGGTGTCCTTCATTAGCATTTCCAGACCTACCCCAGTCAATGTGCCTAGGTCATTGCCACCACAGTGCACAATCATGAGGTCAGGGGGTTGGAGATGCAAAATGGTTTTACCCAAAGGCATCAATTGGTGCCACTTTAATCCTCTCTGTGCAATCCATTTAATATCCACATTTTGCAAAGCTAGGTCTTTGTCAATACCTCTGCCTTCAGTATACCTTTTGCACCAGAAAACATAGCTGTGCCCAACAATCCATACTGTAAGGATCTTGAAGGGATGTCTGGAAGTAATGAAAAGAGGACTGTAGCTGAGGTAGTCAGTTGGTCGAGTGAGAGGTATCTAAAATGATGGACAAGATGCGGTTTTTTAAAAAGTAGAGAATTGATTGGCTGTTTAAGAACATTGTACATTCAAAAATAGGGTGCATGTTACTTTCTTTAGGAAGCATGTTTCTTATTGGTTAGTAAAAAATGTTTGAAATGTACAGTAGATAGGATAAGGTCATATTTTGCAAGCGTCAGCCACACCTGCTGTTTGCATTTGTAACATTGTGTGCTGAACTTGAAAATATGGTGAACTTGTGACCTGTCAGTTCAGTTGAACGGCCCATGAACTGTTATTATGGAAACTGGCATTAATCAGAATGGGGAAGGGTTGAAACTTAACTGTGGACTTAAAATGTGAAATTGTAATTTATATAAGTGATATGTTATTAAAGTATAATCTCCCAAGTCAGTACTATGTTTAGAAGTGGTGTGTTCTTAAAAAATAGTGGTATTTTTATTTGTAATATATTTTTGAACTCTAGTATGGATTTGCAGCTTCATCGCGTTGGTGCACGGTGGAATCGCGACTCCAAAAAAATCCAAAACCAGTTTGGGCACTTTTAGAAGTCAGTTGGTAAGGGTTAATATGTCTAACCAATAGAAATGTGTTTTATAATTTGAAATTATGTAGGAAGCAATGTGATTTGTTACTTACATTTATTTGTTTGGAGAAAGAGAGGGAGAGTTTGCCATTACTGGTTTTACCTTGTTGAGAGCGGTGCATTACATTGATTGTGTGCATAAGAAAATCTTTTATGAGTTTGTGATATTCCATATTCTACAAATCAATTTAGAAAGTGAGTTATAAATTTGTGAGGTGTATTATGTATTAGCTTTATTTTTAAACTTAAAAAATTATTCAAGAACTGTGATGTTTGAAATATATTATTAAATGTAGAGATGTGTATTGTAGTTTGTTTTATTGTACTTAAATGTTGTTTGAAATAGATTCTGTATAGTAATATGTGTATATTGGAAGATGGATTATTGATTATGGTAGTTTGTTTTAGTGTGTGAATATGTACATTTGTAGTATACCGCATAATTTTAGGTGTCAATTTCAAATTGGAAGTGCAGTCTGTCAAGTTTTAAGGTGTGCGTGGACTTGTGTCTGAAGTATGTCTCTACTTGTATATGTATTTTCATATGTCTTATACATTTGAAGGTGCATGATGTATAACAAAGAGGTGTTGTTGCTTTTTATGTGGTAGGCTGAAGACTGTGAGTAGTAGTAGAATGGTGACGATGCAACATAAAAGTGTGGTTTAAAAGATGTTGACATAAGGTATTACTGATTAGGCTACTTTTTATAAGTCTCTAGAGCGGTACAGTTGAAATATGCCATATAATGCTTGGTGTTTGCTTGAAATTGGAAGTTTGTTCTGTGAATTTTTGAGGTGTGCATAGTGTTGTGGTACAGACATATGCATGCATGCTTTCAGGAATATGGTGAGACTTATAGCAGAGACATGTGAAGGGTTCCTGCTTTGTATTTGGGTAGGTGTAACATTATAAGTAGTTGTAGAATGGTAAAGCAGCAGCACAAAAGTGAGGTTTGAGATATGTTTGTAGAGATATTATTTTTTAGAGTAATTTGTATGACTGTGTGGAAAGCTAAATTTCATATATACCGCATCATTTTCAATGTCTGTTTGAAATTTGAAGTGTAGTCTGTGAAGTTTTAAGCTGTGGATTGTGTTGTGACTGAGGTATGTCTCTACTTGCACATGTATTATGGTACCTGTTATGCGTCTGAAGATGATAGATGTATAAAACACAGGTATACATCTATCTGTATATTACTTTTATATATGATGCTGCTAGCAAAAGGTACAGACATATGCATGCATGCTTTTAGGAATATGGTGAGACTTACAGCAGAGACTTGTGAAGGGTTGCTAGTTTATTTTTGTGTAGGTCCAATAGCATAAGTAGTTGCAGAATGGTGAAGCTACAGCTCAAAACTGTGGTTTAAATCATGTTGGCAGAGGAATTAGTGATTAGGGTATTTTGTATGAGTCTGTTGAAAGGTATGGTTGAAATATATCACCTTATTTTAGGTGTCTAGTTGAAATGAGAAATGCAGCTTCTTAGGTTTTAAGATCTGCATGGTTTTGTGACTGTGGTATGTCTGTACTTGCAGATGTATTTTCATATAGCCTTATAGCCCGCTGCCGAGGGCTATACCAGTTGTTAAAGGCCCTGATCCCGAGTTATAGGCCCAAGCCGCAGGCGAGGGCCTATAACGAGGGAGAGGGCCTTTAACAACTGGTATAGCCTGAGGCAGAAGTGCTATAAGGCTATTAGAACATTCCACCCACTAAGGGTAGAATGTTCTAAATTAAAATTGGAGAAACAAAAAGACAAACATTGGAATATTGGAGTGCTGGGCTTATACCAGCCATTATATTTGTATGTTTCTTTTATATATGATGATACTAGGAAAAGGTACAGATATATGCATAGATGCTTTTAGAAATATGGGGAGACTTTCAACAAAGATAAGTGAAGGGTTGCTTTGCTGTTAGCTATGCTCAATACATGATTAGTTCTAGAATAGTGAAGCAGCAGTAGTAGAAAAGTGATGTTTAAGATATGTTGGGAGAGAAATTATTGATTATGGTACTTTATAAGAGTCTGTGTAAAAGTTCAATTGAAATATGCTGCATAAATCTAGGTCTGTGTTTGAAATTTTAAGTGTACTCTGTTAAGTTGTAAGGCCTTTACGGTCTTGTGAGTGTGGTTATGTTTCTACTTGCACATTTATTCTGATATGTGTTATGCTTTTGGCAATAGGTACAGAAAGAAGCATGCATGCTTTTAGGAATATGGTTAGAGTTATGGTAGAGACATGTGATAGGTTGCTGCTTTATGTTTGGCTAGGCCCAATATTCGTAGAATGGTGAAGCTGCAAAACAAAAGTGAGTTTTAAGACATGTTGGCAGAGGGATTACTGATTAGGCTACTTTCTTTGAGTCTGGGGAAAGGTACACTTGAAATACACTGCAAAAATGTAGGTGTGTGTTTCAAATGTAAAGTGCAATCTATTTGTTTATTTCTTTTTATATGATGATGATTTCAAAAGGTAGACACATATGCATGCATGCTTTCAGGAATATAGTGAGATTTATAGCAGACATATGTGTAGGTTTGATGCTTTATATTTGGGTACGCCCAACACCCCGAGTAGTTACAGAATGGTGAAGCTGCAGTACAAAAGTGTACACCATGCCATAAACCTCACTTTTGTGCTGCAATTTTACTATTCTGCTACTACTCAGGATGTTGGGCGTAGTCAAATACAAAGCAGCAATCCATCATATGTCTCACATGTAAGTCTGCAATCACATAGCCACTACTGATGCACTCATACATGCACTGAGGCAGTATGTATGCAGTCCTTCGACGAAGACAACCAACACACTGAACCCTCACCAACCACCCCCGACACCCGGAAACCAGCGATTGACGACTGGACAGCCCTCACCACCGAAGACACACTGAAGACAATGAAGTCAATCCACTCAGGGGCCCCCACGGACCCCTGCCCCCACCACATCTTCAACAGAGCCGCCAACACCATCGCACCCATGCTCCGCCACACCATGAACCGCTCCCTGGCGACCGCCTCGTTCCCCGACGACTGGAAACACGCCGAGGTCAACCCACTCCTAAAGAAACCCTCAGCAGACCCCACCGACCTCAAAAACTACAGACCAATCTCCCTGCTCCCGTTCCCAGCGAAAGTCATCGAGAAAGCCATCAACAGCCAACTCGCCACATTCATTGAAGAACACAACATCCTCGACTCCTCCCAATCCGGCTTCAGAAAAAACCACAGTACGGAAACCGCCCTCCTCGCCGCAACAGACGACATCCGCACCCTACTGGACAAAGGAGAAACAGTAGCCCTCATCCTCCTCGACCTATCAGCGGCGTTCAACACAGTCTCCCAACGCACCCTAATACGCAGATTCTACGACGCAGGAATCCAGGACAAGGCCCTCGACTGGATCCGCTCCTTCCTCTCCAGCAGGACGCAGCGGGTCAGGCTCCCCCTTTCCTCTCGGACCCCACACCTACCACCTGCGGAGTCCCCCAGGGCTCCTCCCTCAGCCCGACGCTCTTCAACGTCTACATGGCTCCACTCGCCCCCATCGTCAGAACCTACGGACTCAACATCGTGTCATACGCAGACGACACCCAGCTCATCCTCTCCCTATCCAACGAGCCCAACACCGCCAGACGCAACTTTCGAGAAGGCATGGAAGCCGTTGCCAAATGGATGAAAAACAGCTGCATACAACTAAACACCAACAAAACAGAAGTACTCATCATGGGCCCAAAACCCGATGCCTGGAGCGACACCTGGTGGCCCCCCGCCCTCGGAAATCCGCCAACCCCCACGGACCACGCACGCAACCTGGGAATCATCCTGGACTCCGAGCTCAAAATGGACCGCCAGATCAACTCTGTCTCGTCTTCCTGCTTCCACACCCTCCGCCTCCTTCGTAAGACCTTCAAATGGATCCCCCTCGAACACCGAAAGACAGTCACTCACGCCCTGGTTGTAGGAGAGTAGGATCTGCTTCACAGGGGTACCCCCACTTTTTGCTGATACTTCACTGGTTTTCGACATTAGTCTGGCTGGGGCCCTGCTATTCAGAACCCCAGCCTAGCTGTTTCCTCTTTAAAAGGGTCTCCATGTGCCTTAGGCACATCACTGATTGGGATCTGGAGTGCCCTTGTAAGTCCCTAGTATATGGTATACTATGTACCAAGGGCATAGGCACCTCAGAGGCCTGCCAGGGGCTGCAGCATGTATTATGCCAACCCTGGTAGGCCATCCAAACTGGCACCACAGGTCTGCTACTGCAGCCTGGGTAAGGTGGTGCATGCACCCCTTGCAGTGGTATAGGTTACCTATATCACTAAATGCATACACACATATAAACCTATAAGTCACTCCTAAGGCAGGCCTTATCAATCCTAAAGGCAGAGTGCATGGTTCCTATGTGAGAGGGTGCCCCTGCATGAGCAGGGCCCCTCTGCAGCGTTCGGAGACCATCTCTGATGCTGTTTGTAGTGCAGCCTGACCATATACTCTTAAACGCATTATATCCTCGCGGTAAAATGCTAACTATGGAATGGCTGCACCTAAACATGTCGTGTTTGGTGTCAAACATCTTGGAATACTACCCCCCGCCAATCCTGGCGGCGGGGGTAGCATTCCACCCTTCTAGAGGGAAAGGCATGTTAACTCTGACGAGTCCGGTAACTTCTTTCCAGAGCCTGGCATCACAAAATGGATGCTGCTGCCACAGACACGAGTCTGGCCTCCTGCTGCTGGACGAAACTCCGGCAGGGGAGGCCTGGACAATAGGTTTCCTGTCCCAGGGAGGTGTGACCACCTCCCCAGACAGGACAATGTGTATTGGGGCTGGGCGGGAGCACTTTCGGGTGCTTTGAAGTCCTGCACTGGGGGCACATTTGGTGTCCCTGTGCATACCCCAGTTCAAACCGGATCAGGGGCTTGCAGCCCCTGCTTTGGCGCGAACTGGACAAAGGGAAAGGGGTGTAGCCACCCCTCTGCCCTGACCCACCCATAGGTGGGGCCACAGAGTAGTCCATCCCCTATTTTTAGAATAAAGGTAGGAACCCAGTCCCTAGGACTTTAGATTATACCTGGACGAAACTCTGAAACAGAATCCTGGACCTTCGACGCTCTACTCACGATTAGAGGACTGAAGAATCTCCCTTGGGGTCAAGGAGTGACTCCCCTGCTTGGCAGGCACCAAAGAAGCATCTGTCCGGTTCGCATCACTGAAGCTCCCGTCGGACGCCGAAGTCATCGCATCACCAGAGGTGGATTCTCAGACTTCCCCGAGGCTACCCTGAGTCCCCAGCAAAGCTGAGGCCCGTGGCTATCGTGGGTAACGTGAGACCGTGACCCCTGGACACCGAGCACATTTGCAAGTGCACCATCTTCTGGGTCTCCCAAGAAGTCGTGCTTTGGGCTCCGAGTAGCCCTAGCCTCCAGCACCACCTGCACCGAAGATCACTGGCCCCCACTCCACGAGTGTCCTGTAAGCCAGCTCCACGTGCGGCGTCACGAGGCTCCTTTGCGGTCGCTAGCCCGTTGGCTAGTAGCCCTTCCCGAAGGCCAATCTTTTCTTTACTTGGCAGTCTGGTTGCTCCAGGCCTGCCCTCACTTACCGTCGCTGGGTGAGTTCCCCAGACCTTGCTGGTCTGCATCATCGACGATCTACATCTTACTTGAGACTTGCCGTTGCCAAGGCTTGTTGGGTCCAATCTGGTCGCCGACACCTCTGCACTCGACAGACATCGAGCAACAGCCCGAATCCTGCTCCTGGTCACCGACAATGCCTCCCGGACCTCGTGGCTGAAGAGTCAAGACGACCGTCATTGAACCTGAAGCACTCGACATCGGTGGGCATCTGTCCATCGCCTTCCTGGTCACTGGCTAGTGACCCAGACTCTGTCCCCTCTGCTTTCAGGTTCTTCAGAACTCCGATCCACTCTTGGATCCACCCGGACACTTTTCTCCTGGTCGCCAGCAGCACTTTGCAGCCGATCGCCATAAGAACCGACGACGAAACCCGACCCCGAAAGGCACCTATGCACCCGGCTTCCCTGGGTGAGGTAACACGAGTACTCCGGTGCTCCCGTGGGTGGAGACTCTTCAAAGTCCTAGATCTCAAAGGGTTTTGTCCTAGTCCTCTTCTAAGTGTCCCTTTCCTCTATTTTCCCGATCCCGACTTTCTCCATAGAAGTTAACGGCGTATCGCGGTTGTGTATTTACACTGCACGCGTCTCCCGTGGGTCCCCTGTGTCACTACCTTGGGTGGTTCCTTGTGGTCCAAGCACTTCTAGAGGCTCTAGGCCTAGTGTCTAGTTCAGTCGTGGTTCGCATACCACTTTATTGGTATATGGTTTGGTACGCCCCTAGGGCCCAAACGTGTATTTGTGCTATTACTGTGATTTAAGATCTTATAACCTATGTACTTCGAACTCTAGCCTCATAAAGAGACTAGAGGGGTGTGTTTAGTAATAAATACATATATTTTGAATATATACCTGGTGTGGTGCTCTTTCATTTGGTCACTCAAGAGATTATAGACTGGTAAAACAAGCTGCTTTACATTCCTTCAAGACTTAGCCTGAAGGCTGCTCTCCACAGCTACCACTAGGATAGCTTTCAATAAGGTTGTCTTTAACCTACCTACCATAAGAGTCGATTTGGACTGGTGCAAGGTGCCCACTATAATTAGTGGACAGCATATGCCAGGCCAACTTCTCACATTGGTGTGCAGCGTGTGGGATTCCAGCTTGCGATTGTTTTACCAGATAATCTCAATTGAATTGATCAACTGAAAACCACTAAAGGTACCTAAGGTACATATAATTTAAGCTTAGAATATCAGTAAGTTCTACTGAACTTAGAGTTGTGTGTTAAGGGATAGCACAACCCTTTCTACAACTCAAGAGAGTTTAGTAGGCCACACTAGAGTAGGTAGTGCATACACCACACCACACTAGTAATGTCTTTAAAAGCAGGATCTAGAGATGCCCTGCAGGAAGCCATTGAGCTTCCCCCTCCAAGTATGACACACTCCCATTCTTGGAACTGAGAGCTTTGTGTAACGTGAGGAAATTAAGGACAGGCCAAAGTCCCACCACCCAACACCTCCAGGAGTTGTTGGTGGCTTATGATCTTAGTAAGTCTTCAGAGACTGAAGGGGTAGGAGCAGAGGGTGGGCCAGCAGATGAGGAAGGGGCCAGGGGTACTACTACCCCCAGCCCCCCTCTGAAACTGACCAGGAGGGTGACAATGACCCTGACCTGGAAAACCCAATCCCTTCTGGGGAAGATGAAGATGAGGATCTTGAGAACCACACCTTTGTCCCCCCAGGAAGGATTATGAGTGTGCTCAGAAAGTCTAGGTCTCCTTCTCAGGAGTCTAACCACTCTGGCACCTCAATAGGGAGCTCTGTTTCTTCTCACAGGAGGGAATCCTCTCATGAGAGAAGAAAGAGACTGGTCCAGTATGAGGAAACTCAACTGGAGATCAGGAAGAAGCAATTGGCTTTAGATAGAGAATCCCTAGATCTCCTTAAAGAGAGAAGAAAGTTGGGACTAGAGTTAGGGAAAGGTCCTATGACCATAGGAACCTGAACAAGATTGTCCCTCCCTACCAGAGTGGGGATGACATCCACAAATGGATAACTGCTTTAGAGAGGGCCTGTAAAGTACAGAAGGTCCCTCAGGAGCAGTGGGCAGCAATCTTGTGGCTCTCCTTTGCTGACAAAGGTAGAGACAAGCTCCTCACTGTTAGAGAGGAGGATGCTGATAATTACAAGGTCTTGAAGAGTGCTCTTATTGATGGGTTTGGCCTAACCACTGAACAGTACAGGTTGAAGTTCAGAGACACCCAAAAAGCACAGACTCAAGACTGGGTAGACTATGTGGATTGTTCTGCCAAGGCTCTGGAAGGCTGGTTGATGGGCAGTAAGGTGGGTGACTTCTCAGGATTGTATAATCTGATAATGAGGGAGCAGATTCTTAATAACTGTCAAAACCAGCTGTTGCATCAGTACCTGGTTGACTCTGATCTGACCTCTCCCCAAGAATTGGGAAAGAAGGCAGACAAATGGGTCAGAACCAGGGTGAAGCAGAAGGTACAGAACCAAGGTGGGGAAACCAAGAAGCAAGATGCTAAGAACTCTGACAAGGGTGGGGAGAAGGGTAAAGATCAAAAGTCTTCATCAGGCCCCCAAAAATCTTCTTCTGGTGGGGATTCCCAGTCTACCAAGGGTAAAGGCCAAAGAAAACCATGGTGCAAGGTCTGTAAGCAAAAGACCCACTGGACCAGTGATTGCACCAAGTCCAAAGACTCCAGTCCAGCACCCACCAATGCCCCTAAGGCACCTGTTCCCCCTAGTACAGTTGGTGGAGGTGCTCCAGCAAAGGGTTTAGTAGGGTTCACCCTGGGAACTGAGTTGGGCTCTGACTTAGTCAGGGAACTGACTCAGGCTGTGTTAGTCTGTGATGGAGGCATGGATGTGACCTCCACTGTGAGTCCCAGTAATCTGGGCAAGTACAGACAACAGCCTTTAATCAATGGACGAGAGGCTTTGGCATTTAGGGACACAGGGGCAAGTGTCACAATGGTGACACAAGACCTTGTGCTACCTGGGCAAGTTATACTTGGTGAAATGTACCAAGTGACCAATGCTAGCAATGTCAGAACAGACCATACTCTGGCAGTTGTTAACTTCTCCTGGGGAGGGGTAACTGGCCTTAAGAAGGTTGTGGTAAGTGCAAACCTACCAGTCGAATGCTTGCTTGGCAATGACTTAGAGACTTCTGCTTGGGCAGAAGTGGAGCTCAGGACCCATGCAGAAATGCTGGGGATCCCTGCAGATGTGTTTGCTGTGACCAGGTCACAAGCTAAACTGTCTAAAACTGAACAGGCCTTGGATTCTGGAAGAATGGACCAAGTGCCTTCCAAGAGGAGGAGTAGTAGGGTTAAGGCAGTGCCTTCCCCCTTGGCTCAGGAGGAAGATCAGTCCCTTGAGGGGGATGATCTCAGCCCTGAAGAAGGAACTGTCCCAGAGGAACTTGAACCTGAACAGGTTGAGTTCTTGGGGACAGGGGGACCTTCTAGGGCAGATCTGAGCCAGGAGCAGCAGAGCTGCCCCTCCCTTGAACCCCTCAGACAGCAAGCTGCTGCTGAGGCTGCTGGGAAAGCTAGTGGTCCCCATACAGTGTATTGGGATGATGGACTCCTGTACTCAGAGAGTAGAGACCCCAAGCCTGGTGCTACCAGGAGGTTGGTAATACCTTTGAAGTTCAGGGGCTTCCTATTGACCCTAGCCCATGATATTCCCTTAGCAGGACACCTGGGCCAGAACAAGACTTGGGACAGAATTGTCCCTCACTTTCACTGGCCCCACATGTCTGAAGACAGTAAGGAGTTTTGTCGCTCCTGTGTAACCTGCCAAGCCAGTGGCAAAGCAGGTGGCACTACAAAGGCCCCCTGATACCACTACCTGTGGTGGGGGTGCCCTTTGAGAGGGTAGGGATTGACATTGTTGGTCCCATGGATCCCCAAACAGCCTCTGGGCACAGGTTTATCCTGGTGGTAGTGGATCATGCCACCAGGTACCCAGAAGCTATTCCCCTCAGGACCACTACAGCACCTGTGGTGGCAAGGGCCCTCCTGGGAATCTTCTCAAGAGTGGGCTTTCCTAAGGAGGTAGTATCAGACAGGGGTGCAAACTTCATGTCTGGTTACTTAAAAGCAATGTGGAAGGAGTGTGGAGTTACTTATAAGTTCACCACACCCTATCACCCACAATGCAATGGTTTAGTTGAGAGATTCAACAAAACCTTGAAGGGCATGATTAAAGGGCTCCCAGAAAAGCTTAGGCGTAGATGGGACATACTCTTGCCCTGCCTTTTATTCGCATATAGGGAGGTGCCTCAGAAGGGGGTTGGTTACAGCCCTTTTGAACTTCTGTTTGGCCACCCTGTGAGGGGTCCACTGTGCTTGGTGAAGGAAGGATGGGAGTTACCTCTCAAGCCCCCAAAGCAAGATATAGTGGACTATGTACTTGGTCTCCGCTCCAGGATGGCTGAGTACATGAAAAAGGCAACCAAAAACCTTGAGGCTAGCCAGGAACTGCAGAAGGCCTGGCATGACCAAAGGCTGTTCTGACTGTTTACCAGCCAGGACAGAAGGTGTGGGTGTTGGAGCCAGTGGCCCCAGCAGCTCTCCAAGACAAATGGAGTGGACCCCACACTATTGTTGAGCAGAAGGGTGAGGTCACTTACTTAGTAGACCTGGGAACACCCAGGAGTCCCCAAAGGGTTCTCCATGTCAACAGACTTAAGCCATATGTGGACAGGGCAGACATGGGCTTGCTCATGGCTACTGATGAAGGGCAGGAGGAAGAGAGTGACCCACTCCCTGACCTGCTCTCACAGAACCCTGACGATGGGTCAGTTGATGGTGTAGCCTTGGCAGGCAGCCTCACTACCCAGCAACAAACTGATTGCAGGCAAGTCCTCAATCAGTTTAGACATATGTTTTCACTGACACCCAGTCAGACCACCTGGTGCACTCATGAAGTGGACACTGGGGACAGTCTGCCTATTAAAAACAAGATTTATAGGCAACCTGACCATGTCAGGGACTGTATCAGGACTGAAGTCCAGAAGATGTTGGAATTGGGAGTGATTGAGCCCTCAGATAGCCCTTGGGCTAGTCCAGTAGTCCTAGTACCTAAACCTCACACCAGTGGTGGGAAAAGAGAGATGAGGTTTTGTGTAGACTACAGAGGCCTCAATGCAGTCACTAGGACTGATGCCCATCCAATACCCAGGGCAGATGAGCTCATAGATACTTTGGCCTCTGCCAAATATCTCAGCACATTTGACCTAACAGCTGGCTACTGGCAGATCAGACTAGCTGATGCTGCAAAGCCCAAAACAGCATTTTCAACCCCTAGTGGGCATTATCAATTTGTGGTGATGCCCTTTGGTCTGAAAAATGCACCTGCCACTTTCCAGAGGTTGGTGAACACAGTTCTCACAGGACTGGAAGCCTATAGTGCAGCTTATCTAGATGATATTGCTGTCTTTAGCTCCACCTGGGAGGATCACCTGGTCCACCTCAGGAATGTTTTACAGGCCCTGCAAAAGGCAGGCCTGACTATCAAGGCCACTAAGTGCCAGATAGGGCAGAGTCAGGTTGTGTACCTGGGCCACCTTGTGGGTGGAGGCCAGGTTCAACCTTTGCAGAGCAAGATCCAGACCATCATGGACTGGACTGCTCCCACTACCCAGACTCAGGTGAGAGCCTTCTTAGGCCTGACTGGGTACTATAGGAGATTTGTCAAGGGGTATGGATCAATAGTGACACCCTTGAATGACTTAACTTCTAAGAAAATGCCCAAAAGGTTCAGTGGACAGTTAGCTGTCAAAAGGCATTTGATGACCTCAAGCAGGCCATGTGCACTGCTCCAATTCTGCAGACTCCTGATTACTCCAAGAAGTTCATTGTTCAAACTGATGCATCTGAGTTGGGGGTAGGGGCTGTACTGTCACAATTGAATGAAGAAGGTCAGGATCAGCCAGTAGCTTTTATTAGCAGAAGGCTGACCCCTAGAGAGAAACGTTGGTCAGCCATAGAGAGGGAGGCCTTTGCTGTGGTCTGGGCTCTGAAGAAGTTGAGGCCATACTTGTTTGGTACACACTTCCTGGTTCAGACAGACCATAAGCCCCTCTTATGGCTAAAACAAATGAAGGGTGAAAACCCCAAACTGCTTAGGTGGTCCATTTCCCTACAGGGGATGGACTTTACAGTGGAACATAGGCCTGGGAGTAACCATGCGAATGCAGATGGACTCTCTAGGTATTTCCACTTAGAACATGAAGACTTAACTGGGCAAGGTTAGTTTAATGTCCCTACGTTTGGGGGGTTGTGTAGGAGAGTAGGATCTGCTTCACAGGGGTACCCCCACTTTTTGCTGATACTTCACTGGTTTTCGACATTAGTCTGGCTGGGGCCCTGCTATTCAGAACCCCAGCCTAGCTGTTTCCTCTTTAAAAGGGTCTCCATGTGCCTTAGGCACATCACTGATTGGGATCTGGAGTGCCCTTGTAAGTCCCTAGTATATGGTATACTATGTACCAAGGGCATAGGCACCTCAGAGGCCTGCCAGGGGCTGCAGCATGTATTATGCCAACCCTGGTAGGCCATCCAAACTGGCACCACAGGTCTGCTACTGCAGCCTGGGTAAGGTGGTGCATGCACCCCTTGCAGTGGTATAGGTTACCTATATCACTAAATGCATACACACATATAAACCTATAAGTCACTCCTAAGGCAGGCCTTATCAATCCTAAAGGCAGAGTGCATGGTTCCTATGTGAGAGGGTGCCCCTGCATGAGCAGGGCCCCTCTGCAGCGTTCGGAGACCATCTCTGATGCTGTTTGTAGTGCAGCCTGACCATATACTCTTAAACGCATTATATCCTCGCGGTAAAATGCTAACTATGGAATGGCTGCACCTAAACATGTCGTGTTTGGTGTCAAACATCTTGGAATACTACCCCCCGCCAATCCTGGCAGTGGGGGTAGCATTCCACCCTTCTAGAGGGAAAGGCATGTTAACTCTGACGAGTCCGGTAACTTCTTTCCAGAGCCTGGCATCACAAAATGGATGCTGCTGCCACAGACACGAGTCTGGCCTCCTGCTGCTGGACGAAACTCCGGCAGGGGAGGCCTGGACAATAGGTTTCCTGTCCCAGGGAGGTGTGACCACCTCCCCAGACAGGACAATGTGTATTGGGGCTGGGCGGGAGCACTTTCGGGTGCTTTGAAGTCCTGCACTGGGGGCACATTTGGTGTCCCTGTGCATACCCCAGTTCAAACCGGATCAGGGGCTTGCAGCCCCTGCTTTGGCGCGAACTGGACAAAGGGAAAGGGGTGTAGCCACCCCTCTGCCCTGACCCACCCATAGGTGGGGCCACAGAGTAGTCCATCCCCTATTTTTAGAATAAAGGTAGGAACCCAGTCCCTAGGACTTTAGATTATACCTGGACGAAACTCTGAAACAGAATCCTGGACCTTCGACGCTCTACTCACGATTAGAGGACTGAAGAATCTCCCTTGGGGTCAAGGAGTGACTCCCCTGCTTGGCAGGCACCAAAGAAGCATCTGTCCGGTTCGCATCACTGAAGCTCCCGTCGGACGCCGAAGTCATCGCATCACCAGAGGTGGATTCTCAGACTTCCCCGAGGCTACCCTGAGTCCCCAGCAAAGCTGAGGCCCGTGGCTATCGTGGGTAACGTGAGACCGTGACCCCTGGACACCGAGCACATTTGCAAGTGCACCATCTTCTGGGTCTCCCAAGAAGTCGTGCTTTGGGCTCCGAGTAGCCCTAGCCTCCAGCACCACCTGCACCGAAGATCACTGGCCCCCACTCCACGAGTGTCCTGTAAGCCAGCTCCACGTGCGGCGTCACGAGGCTCCTTCGCGGTCGCTAGCCCGTTGGCTAGTAGCCCTTCCCGAAGGCCAATCTTTTCTTTACTTGGCAGTCTGGTTGCTCCAGGCCTGCCCTCATTTACCCTCGCTGGGTGAGTTCCCCAGACCTTGCTGGTCTGCATCATCGACGATCTACATCTTACTCGAGACTTGCCGTTGCCAAGGCTTGTTGGGTCCAATCTGGTCGCCGACACCTCTGCCCTCGACAAACATCGAGCAACAGCCCGAATCCTGCTCCTGGTCGCCGACAACGCCTCCCGGACCTCGTGGCTGAAGAGTCAAGACGACCGTCATCGAACCTGAAGCACTCGACATCGGTGGGCATCTGTCCATCGCCTTCCTGGTCACTGGCTAGTGACCCAGACTCTGTCCCCTCTGCTTTCAGGTTCTTCAGAACTCCGATCCACTCTTGGATCCACCCGGACACTTTTCTCCTGGTCGCCAGCAGCACTTTGCAGCCGATCGACATAAGAACCGACGACGAAACCCGACCCCGAAAGGCACCTATGCACCCGGCTTCCCTGGGTGAGGTAACATGAGTACTCCGGTGCTCCCGTGGGTGGAGACTCTTCAAAGTCCTAGATCTCAAAGGGTTTTGTCCTAGTCCTCTTCTAAGTGTCCCTTTCCTCTATTTTCCCGATCCCGACTTTCTCCATAGAAGTTAACGGCGTATCGCGGTTGTGTATTTACACTGCACGCGTCTCCCGTGGGTCCCCTGTGTCACTACCTTGGGTGGTTCCTTGTGGTCCAAGCAC
The DNA here is from genome assembly GCA_963921515.1 of Calotriton arnoldi. Taxonomy (NCBI): domain Eukaryota; kingdom Metazoa; phylum Chordata; class Amphibia; order Caudata; family Salamandridae; genus Calotriton; species Calotriton arnoldi. The sequence continues at coordinate 88,259 of CAWUFW010013746.1, read as the reverse complement.
TTCTAGAGGCTCTAGGCCTAGTGTCTAGTTCAGTCGTGGTTCGCATACCACTTTATTGGTATATGGTTTGGTACGCCCCTAGGGCCCAAACGTGTATTTGTGCTATTACTGTGATTTAAGATCTTATAACCTATGTATTTCGAACTCTAGCCTCATAAAGAGACTAGAGGGGTGTGTTTAGTAATAAATACATATATTTTGAATATATACCTGGTGTGGTGCTCTTTCATTTGGTCACTCAAGAGATTATAGACTGGTAAAACAAGCTGCTTTACATTCCTTCAAGACTTAGCCTGAAGGCTGCTCTCCACAGCTACCACTAGGATAGCTTTCAATAAGGTTGTCTTTAACCTACCTACCATAAGAGTCGATTTGGACTGGTGCAAGGTGCCCACTATAATTAGTGGACAGCATATGCCAGGCCAACTTCTCACACTGGTCACCAGCAGACTCGACTACGGCAACGCACTCTATGCCGGAATAAACAAAAACCTCACCCGCAAGCTACAGAACATCCAGAACGCCGCCGCAAGACTGGTCCTCAATCTGCCAAAACACTGCCACATCTCCCAGCACCTGCGCACACTCCACTGGCTCCCTGTCGAGGCGAGAATCGCCTTCAAGATGCTCACCCATGCACACAAGGCCCTCCACGGCACCGGACCAGCATACCTGAACAGCCGACTCAAATTCCACGCACCCCAAAGGACCCTACGATCAGCCCAGCTCTCCTACGCCGTGGTCCCCCGCACCAGAAAGACCAGATCGGGAGGCCGCTCCTTCTCCTTCCTCGCGGCCAAAGCATGGAACGCCCTTCCGCTCCACCTCAGACAGACAACATCGCTCCCCATCTTCGCAAGAAACCTCAAAACCTGGCTCTTCGACAGACCCCCTCCTTGATGGATGGAACCTGCACCCCCCCCCACCCCTATCGCCTTGAGACCCTTACGGGTGAGTAGTCGCGCTTTAACAAACCCCTGATTGATTGATTGATTGATCCTTCAATCAGCTAGGCACTACCCTTGCACTTGTGCAATCACTCATGCTTTACGCATGCAGTCCTTCAATAACCCAGGCACTATCCATGCAGTTATAAAATAACCCAGGCACTACCTATGCACTCCTCCAATCTCCCAGACTCTATCCCTGCACTCATGCAATCACCCATGCACTACCTATGCAGTCATGCAATACCCCAGGCAATATCCATGCAGTAATAAAATCACCCAGGCACTACCTATGCACTCCTCCAATCACCCAGGCACTACCTCTGCACTCATATAATCACCCAGGCACTACCTATGCAGTCATGCAATAACCCAGGCAGTACCCTTGCACTCCTCTAATCACTCAGGCAGTACCCATGTAGTCCTTCAATCACCCAGTCAGTACCCATGCACTTACAAAATCACCCAGGCACTACCTATGCAGTCATACAATAACCCAGGTACTATCCCTGCACTCATGCAATCGCCCAGGCATTAGCCATGCACTCCTTCAATCACTCAGGCAGTATTCATGTACTTCTAAAATCACCCAGGCTCTATCAATGCGCTCCTCTAATCACCCAGACACTAACCCTGCACTCATGGAATCACCCAAGCACTACCTCTGCACTCATGCAATCACCTAGACACTATCTATTCACTCATGCAATAATCCAGGCAGTACCCATGCACTCCTCTAATCACCCAAACACTACTCATGCAGTCATGCAATCACTCAGGAACTACCCGTGCACTTTTCCAATCACACAGGCACTACCCCTGCACTCACCCAATTAGCCAGGTATTATCCACGTACTTCTTCAATCACTCAGGTTGTAGCCATCCACTTCTTCAATCACTCAGACATTACCCCTGCACTAATGCAGTCACCCAGGCATTAGCCGTACACTCCTGCAATCATCTGTGGAAAGGTATGCTTGAAATACACCATATGATTTTAGGTCTCTACTTGAAATGTGAAGTGCTTGAAATACACAATATGATTTTAGGTCTCTACTTGAAATGAAAAGTGCAGCTTCGTTTTCTTGGGTTTGTGCTGTAGTTCAGTCAAACCACTTTATTCGGTTAATAAAAACCATAAAAGTACAGCACAGGCAACATATGGGACAACACATTGAAGAAAACCTCTAAGATACAATTCATTAAAAAATATGGGCGACCTAAAAAACATTACAAAGTCTAATTTCATTAACACATAAAAAGCTCAGGTTATCATTAATACATATGTGATAACAAATACTTAAAATAATAATTAAAAAGCAGTTTACAATTAAAAAGCCAGCATTAAAACCGTAATCATATTAATCAAACAGGTCCTCTTGAGTCACTTTTCAGGAGATGCCGTTTCCTCCTAAGTCTTACGGCTGCGACTAGATAACTCGCGATATTAAATATCTCCCAGGGATCATTCAGCATCTGGAGATAAAGTAAAGCAGGTCTAACCTGCATAAAACCTTTTCCCTTAAAATTGGAAGTAAAAGCCTGCTACGAATAACACTATAATGATCACAGAACATTATAAAGTGCATAGTATCCTGGGGTGAGAAGTTGTCGCAAGAGCAAGGGCCTAAATCGCACACCCTGCTCCAGCCTTGCGAATCGGCTAATAAAAAATGAATCAGATTAAAATGAAACCTAGTTAAAAGCAAACGATGGAAGGGCTTAGTAACAATTGTCATATAAGGTTCACACTGGGGAGAAGTTTTTAGTAGGAAATAAGCTTTTACTGAGGGTTTTGTTAACTCAATCACCTCTTTCTCACCCGACAATAAGTTCATAAAATGTGTCTTTACCCACGCAAGGTCCTCTTTTCTAATTTTGTCTGGGACGTCAAAGAGATCTGGATGCCCTAATTTATATAGGATTTGCTTAACATGTTGCAGCCACGGGATACAGCTAACTCGCTCCGTAGAGAGACACTCCCTAATGATCTCATGATTCAGAGTTAGTTCTGGATTAATCCTGGTCTTAAGCCAACAAACCACCGGGGCCAACCTCAGCCAATCTGATACATAACTAACACCTAGCTCTTGGTGTATTACAAAGGTAGAGGTAGATGGGGGACCGACAAGAGAGTGCGTAAAAACTTGTTTTTGACTGTCTGTAACCCTTCCACCGGCTTATAGCCCCAGATGGCAGATCCGTACATTGCAATGGCCATACATTTGGACCTATAGATATTAAGCATAGCAGCGATTGGTCTGGCCCCCAAACTCTGTGCAAAGCCAAGAACGGCAGCTTTGGACCTCGCCATCGTGTTTTTTTTAACCTTCACTTGTGGAACCCACGAGCCTCTCTCATCAAATAGTACCCCCAAAAAGGTGAAAGAGGTCACCCTGGACAACTCTGCGCCTTCGCAATAAAATGTTTTTAGCTTTCTTGGTTTCTGCCCCATGGTCATATTATGTGATTTTGCAATGTTAACTACTAGGTCCAATGATTTCATAAAGACCCTGAAGGAGTCCAAAAGCCTCTGAAGCCCTACAGCTGTACCGGCCAATAAGACAGCGTCATCGGCGTATAGGAGCACAGAGATAGCCATGTCCCCTATTCGCGGAGTATCCAGGGTTGTGGAATCAAGGGAATTTCCCAAATTATTTATATATAAATTAAAAAGCAGAGAAGCTAAAATACAGCCCTGGCGGACGCCTCTTCCAGAACTAAAGTGCTTTGTGCATTTACCTTCTTGGTTGACTCTCACCCTTGCGGAGAGATTCCTATGTAGGTCAGCCAAGAAGTGAACTAAATTTCGATCTATCCCCATGTCTGTTAAAATGGCCCATAACTTTGATCTATTTACCAGATCAAAGGCCGAGGAAAGGTCCATAAAGGCCAACTGTAAAGTTCCCGCTTTGGCCAGTGTGTATTTCCCTGCTAGTAAATGTAAATTTAAACACTGATCCAGTGTGCATCTTCCTTGTCTAAAACCATATTGTAGGTTTGTTAAAACGCCATTCTTGTTCAGCCAGCCCATTAACTTAGTTAAAATCACTCTCCCTAATACTTTTACAGCAGAGTCAATTAAAGATATCGGTCTGTAGCAACGTGGGTCCCTCAATGTCCTTTTTAAAGACTGGAATAATAATGGAAGAAGACCATGAAGACGGGAACCCATGTTAACACGACACATTATATACCTTTGTCAAAATTTTGGCCCAAAAAGTTGGGTTTTGTTTATATGAATCAGCCGGGACACCGTCCGGTCCGGGGGCCTTGTTGCTGGTCATTAGCTTTATTGCCAATTCTGCTTCGCCTTCCTTAAAAACCATATCAGGGGAGTTCCTATTATATTCTGAACTGGCTGGTAGATCCACAGCGGCAGGGGGAGTGTTCTCAATTCCAGAAAAACAAAGGTTTATTTACTATAGCCCAGAATCTGGAGCTATCCTTTAGGACCTCCACTGCTAAAAGATCATTCCAGGCCTCCTCTTTAATTTCATTTTTACGATTATTAAGGGCAGACTTATACAACTTTCTTAACAAGGCTATATAAGCCTTGTCTCGTGGGACCTGTTTCAATGCGACTACCAACTTGCGGTGTGCTTCAGAGTAGTTACTATCAAACCATCTCTCACCAATTTGATGCCGGGATCTGTTGGGCAAGGAGAGGCCGAAAGCTACCTGGGCACAAATGCCTTCAAAGGCTGTAAGTACCTCAACCCCTCGATTAGAATTATCTATGCGGAATGCAAGCTTGCCCTCAGCCTTCTCACAGAGATCCTGAAAGAAAAGGTTTGGGATTACTTTGGCCCATTTTAGCCTCCGTCCCTGGTCAGTAGGTTTTAGACATGTTTCAATATATTGCATTTCCTGTTTACCCTTTAGACCACAACCTCTTTCCAAGACTAGTAGGACTGGGTTGTGGTCACTTGGCATTATATAAGATTACCTAAGATAATAAAACGGGGGAGATAAATACAAAGTCTATTATGGTATCCTGCCCTCGAGCTTTAAAAGTGGGGGTCCTCGTCTCGATTGTGTTTAAGCTGGGTTCAATGAGATCTACTACGGCCAAAGATCTTCCAGACATTCCCCATGCTGTGTATGCTCAAAGTGGGGCCCTAAAGAATCTTCGACCTGACAGTTCAAATCACACAGATGAATATTAAAATCGCCCATAATTATAATAGAATAATAAGTGGTCTGCTTCAACCTGTACTCCTCTAAAACACATTTCAAATTACGTAAATGTTCGTTTAAAAAGCTGCTCTCAGCTGAATTATAAAAATTGACAAACAATATTTTGGATGTGTTAGAAGAGGTGAATTCAATTAACAAACAATTATGGGAACCCACATCCACCCTCCTATAAGTACCTGACAGTTTAAGTGAGATTAACATTAAGAGACCCCCTTTTGGTCTGCCAGACGCAGACGGCCGTGCGGGTACACCAAAGGATTTGAACCCATCCACCCAGTAATTGTTCTCTAGGTGCCAGGTCTCCTGTAAAATAACTATATTGTATTCTTTTATGACATCAAGCCACCTGGAATAGCCTTTTTTACTTCTCAAGCCCGCTATATTCCAGCTGATGATCTTACAGTTAGAGTTGTCAGTCACACCGATCCCCTGTCCACTACTGGTGTCACTAGTGGGGCTCCGATGACAGAGAGAGGACTCCAGTCAATCATTTTCATCTAGGATAGTTAATGGCAGGAATCTGTTTTGGCAGACTAAGCTGTTTTCGGCTTCTACCCTCTCAGTGGACACTGTTGGCAATTCAAGTAAGGATGGTGACCAGCGGGGGGGCTTCTCAGGTAGAATCTCCGTCCTGGAACTTGGTCGGGGGAAAGGACACCCCCCTCTATCTAATGGGGGGCCAGCCCCCCGCGGCGATCAGCCAGATGGCTGAGCTTCCTCAGGTGGTGAATAAAGGAAACCCAAAGGTAAGGACCTAATGCCCCCCTGACCTTCCTTAAGGCGTTCTTGGAGTAATTGCCCCGCTATGTCTACCCTATCAATGTTGAAGACAATACAGTCGCCAGCTGTCTGTTTAGGCCTAAAGCCAACCCATCCCACTCTCCTAGCCATTATGATGTGAGAGGAAACCCTACCCCTGCTACTAAAGTGCAGGTCACACCAGTATTTAGTTTTACGTAACAGCTCAGGAGTAGATTCCAAACAGTGCTCTCTGAGCGGTGGAACCCCTGTGAGAATAGCAACTAGGGGGGTGGCTTCTGGTGGCAGGTTAAGTCTACAACTATTTGTCACCCTCTTCTCCTCATGATTGCTATAAGACCTACCATGATCTAAGGGCTCATAGTTAGGCACAGGACATGAAGCTGATATAATTTGATTACGGTTAATGCCCACTACCTGGCTCCCAGAATCTGCGCCTAAATTTGTTATGGTAATAGACCCCATACTATTCTTGGTCAAAAATTGATTAGTGGACCCCTCAACCCTTTTGTTTGATATAGAATGCGTTTGTAGCTGGGTAGGGGCATGAAAGGTAGCTTGCACACAATTGGTTTTTAGACCCCCTAATTGAGTCTCAAGGCGCTCTAATTTCCCCATTACCCCCTCTACAAGAGTGTTAAGCAAGTCTATAATGTCTTTGGCAATGGTTGTGAAAATAGACTCCAGCCATAGTTTGAAATGTTAATCCAAAACTTTCCCGAACGGCTGATTGGACGAGAAAATCCAAATCTCCAGCATAATTACTCGGCATATCAGCGGTTAAATGTCCATGTTTAGTGGATCTCTTTATCCCCTTTTTTTCCAGGGTGTGGCAATTGGGCTTTCTGCAAAGGTGCGTCCACACTCAATGTCTCTACCCTGGTATCTCTCACGGCCCGCGTAGCACTTTGACATCAGTTATAGGGCCCTCCCCCTTTGTTCCCAAAACACTAGCCGTGGCTCCTGACTTGATAATAGCAGATTTTAAGGGTGAGACAACTGGTAAAGTATTTGACCCAGGATGATCAGAGCTCAAACCCAGTTCAACCTCAGCGTTTTGAATTTCCTCATTTAAGGCCCCCACAGCGGTAGTCAAATAAGATATGATAGAAGCTGAATTCCAGGGCACCTTTACTCTTGATCTCCCCTGGTCCAGGCTACAAGGTTGTTTACGCTTACCCATATTGGTAGCTGCCGCGTCGATGTTAGGGGGTGGCCCAGCCCAGCCTCCTCCGGGCTCTGATGGGTGCAGACAGGCCCGCCCTTGGCCCAGGCTTTGCCTGGCCATGGCCCAGACAGGCCCGGGCATGGCCCGGGCATGCCCGCGCACGTCCCGCGCTGCGGGAGCCCACGTCCGATTTTGTAGCACCTCCTGGCGCGAAGTGGTGATGTGGGCGGCTGCACGCCGCAAGGAAAGCAGGAGGTCGTGGCGCTCCCCCCGGTCTCCGGACCAGCAGGGGTGGAAAAGACCTTCAGGTAGGCAAAGAGCGGGTCCCGCGGTGCGGGAGCCCGCGTCCGATTTTGTGGCACCTCCTGGCGCGAAATGGTGACATGGGCGGCTGCAAGCTGCAAGGAAAGCAGGAGGTCGTGGTGTTCCCGCCGGTTTCCGGACCAGCATGGGTGGAAAAGACCTTCAGGTAGGCAAAGAGCGGGTCCCGCGCTGCGGGAGCCTGTGTCCGATTTGTAGCGCCTCCTGGCGCAAAGTGGTGACGTGGGCAGCTACACGCCACAAGGAAAGCAGGAGGTCGTGGCGCTCCCTCCGGTCTCCGGACCAGCAGGGGTGGAAAAGACCTTCAGGTAGGCAAAGAGCGGGTCCTGCGCTGCGGGAGCCCGCGTCCTATTTTGTGGCTCCTCCTGGCGTGAAATTGTGGCATGGGCGGCTACACGTCGCAAGGAAAGCAGGAGGTCATGGCGCTCCCGCTGGTCTCCGGACCAGCATGGGTGGAAAAGACCTTCAGGTAGGCAAAGAGCGGGTCCCGCGCTGCGGGAGCCCGCGTCCGATTTTGTAGCGCCTCCTGGCGTGAAGTGGTGACGTGGGCGGCTACACGCCGCAAGGAAAACAGGAAGTCGTGGTGCTCCCCCCGGTCTCCGGACCAGCAAGGGTGGAAAAGACCTTCAGGTAGGCAAAGAGCTTCTTAAGTTTTAAGGTGTGCATCATCTTGTGACTGAGGTATGTCTGTACTTGAAGATGTATTTTCATATGTGTTATGTATCTAAAGATGTTAGATGTATAAAATACAGGTATATATCTATTTGTAGATTTCTTTTATATATGATGGTGCTAGGGAAAGGTAGAGACTCGTGCATCCATGCTTTTTGAAATATGGGGAGACTTACAACAGAGATATGTGAAGGGTTGTTGCTTTGTATTTTGGTAGGCTGTATATCTGAGTAGTAGTAGAATGGTAAAGCAGCAGGAGCAGTAAAGTGATGTTTAAGGTATGTTGGGTGAGGAATTACTGATTATGGTGATTTAAAAGAGTCCATGTAAAACTTTACTTGAAGTATGCCACATAAATCTAGGTGTCTGTTTGAAATGTTAAGTGTAGTTTGTCAAGTTTTAAGGTCTGCATGGTCGTGTGATTGATGTATTTTCTAGTTGCATATGTATTCTCATATGTGTTATGCATCTGAAGATGCTACATGTATAAAAGAGAGATATATCTTTATTTGTATGTTTCTTTTATATATGGTAGTACTAGTAAAAGGTAGAGACACATGCATACATGCTTTCAGGAATATGGTGAGATTTATAACAGAGCTATGTGTAGGTTTGATGCTTCATATTTGGGTAGGCCCAATATCCTGAGCCGTTAGAGAAGGGTGAAGCTGTACTAGAAAAGTGTACACCATGTCATAAACCACACTTTTGTGTTGCTATTTCACTATTCTTCTACTATTCAGGATGTTGAGTGTAGTCAAATATAAAACAGCAACCTGAACACGTCTCAGTTGTAAGTCTGCAATGACCCAGGCACTACCCATGCACTCATCCATGCACTGAGCCACTATATATACAGTTCTTCAATCAGTCAGGCACTACCCCTGCACTTATGCAATCACTCAGGCACTACCTATGCACTCTTTCAATAACGCAGGCACTACCCCTATACTCATGCAATCACCCATGTACTATCTATGCACTCCTCCAATCACCCAGGTGCTACCTGTGCACTTATAAAATCACCCAGGTACGACCTATGCACTTCTCTAATCACCCAGGTATATTCTCTGCACTCTTCCAATCACCCAAGCAGTACAGATGCATTGATGCATTCACTAAGGTGCTACCGATGCACTCAGCCACTTCCCCTGCACTCATGCAATCACCCAAGCACTACCCATGCAGTTCTCCAATCATCCAGGCACAACCCTTGCACTCATGCAATCACCCAGGTACTGCCTATGCATTGTTCCAATCAGTCAGGCACTACCCATGCATTCCTCCACGTACCAAGGCAGCACTTGTGCATTGCTCTAATCACGCAGGCATTACCCTTGCACTCATGCAATCACCCAGGCATTACCTATGCAGTTCTTCAATCACTCAGACAGTACCCATGCACTCCTCCAATCACCCAGGCACTAGCCATGCACTCATGCAATCACCCAGGCATTACCTATGCACTTTTTCAATCACTCAGGTAGTACTCATGCAGTCCTCTAATTTCATAGGCACTACCCCTGCACTCATGTAATCACTCAGGCACTATCCATGCAGTTATCCATGCTCTCAGTCACGACTTGTACACTCATTCCATTTACCGATGCACTCATCAAATCGCTCAGGCAGTACTTATGCACATATGTAATCAGCCAGTTACTAGTCATCCTCTTCTGCAATTACCCAACTAGTATTCCTGCACTCATACATACACCTAGACACTACTGTTGCACTCATTCATTCATGTAGGCACTACTTATATACTCATTTATGCATTCAGGGTCTATTCATGCCCTTATCCATGCACACAATCTCTATGTCTGCACTTATGCAACCAGTTAATCAGTATCCAATGTCTCCTGTAATTATACAGAAATTACCCTTGCATGCATACAATCATCCAGGTACTACCCATGGAGTCATACAATCACTGAGACACACCCATCATATATCTTAGCTGTAAGTCTTAACATATTGCGGAAACCATTTATACATATTTCTGTACCTTTTGGTAGCAATATCATATATTAAAGTAATATACAAATTAATGTATACTTGTGCTTTATATGACTAGCATCTTCAGATGCATAATATGTATCAGAATACATGTGCAAGTAGAGATATACCTTAGTTACAACACCATGCAGACCTTAAAACTTGACAGTTTGCTGTTCACATTTGTAGAAGATAATGAAAATGATGTGGTATACTTGAAGTGTAGCTTTCCACAGACTCATACAAAGTAACGTTATAACTGATTATTCTCTTAATATGCCTTAAACCTCACTTTTGTGCTTCTGCTTCATCGTTCTATGACTACATAGGGTGTTGGGCCTAGTCAAATATATAGCAGCAATCTTTCATATGTCTCTGGTGTAAGTCTCACAATCTTCTTAAAAGCATGCATGCATATGTCTGTACCTTTTGTTAGTAGTATCATATATCAAAGAAACATACAAATAGATGTATACCTGTGTTTTATATGTGTAGTATGTTCAGATGTATAAGACATATCACAATACATGTGCAAGTTCATACATATCTTAAACAGAAGACCATGAAGACGTTAAAAGTTGAGAGAGTGCACTTCATATTTCAAAGAGACACTTAGGTTTATTTAGTGCACTTCGAGTGAACTTTTCCAGAGAGTCTTACAAAGTATCATAATCACTAATTTGTCACTCAACATATGTTAAACATTACTTTTCTGGTGCTGCTGCTCTACCATTTTACTAGTAGTTAGGTATTGAACATAGTCAAAATAAATAACTAAGAAGCAAGAGAAGTACAGAAAGAGGCAAGAGAAGTGCACAAACAGGCAAAAGAAGTGCAGAAAGATTCAAGAGCATTGCAGAAAGAACCAACAGAGGTGTAGAAGGAGGCAAGAGGGGTGCAGAAGGAGCCAAGAAAGGTATAGAAATTTGCAAGAGAGGTGTAGAAAGAAGCAACAGAGGTGCAGAAGAAGACAAGACAACTGCAGAAAGAGGCAAGACAGTTAGAGAAATAGGCAAGGGAGGTGCAAAAAAAGGGAACGGGTGCAGAAAGAGGCAAGAGAAGTTCACAAAGAAGCAACAGAGGTGTAGAAGTTGGCAAGAGGGGTGCAGCAACTTACACAAGATATGCAGAAAGAAGCAAGAGCATTGCAGAAACAACAGAAATGCAGAAATAGGCAAGAAGGCTGTAGAAGGAGGTAAGATTAGTTGAGAAAGAAGCAAAAGAAGTGCAGAAAGAGGAAAGATGGGTGCAGAGAGAGGCAACAGAGGTGCACAAAGAGGGAAGAAGGGTGTAGAAAGAGGCAACAGGGGTACAGAAAGAAGGAAGAAAAGTGTAGAAAGAAGCAAGAGAAGTACACAAACAAGCAACAGAGGTGCAGAAAGAGGCAAGAGGGTTGCAGAAAGAGGCAAGAGAGGTTCAGAAAGAGGGAAGAAGGATGTAAAAAGAGGCAAGAGGGGTGCAGAAGGCGTATCAGAAGTATAGAAAGAAGCAAGAGAAGTGCAGAAAGAAGGAAGAGGGGTGCAGAAAGAGGGAAGTGGGGTAGAAAAAGAGGCAAGAGAAGTGCAGAAAGAAGCAAGAGAGGTGCAGAAAGAGACAAGAGAGGTACAGAAAGAAGGAAGAGGGGTGCAGAAAGAAGCAAGAGTGGTGTATAAAGAAGCAAGAGTAGTGTTGAAAGAACCAACAGAGGTGCAGAAGGAGAAAGACGTATGCTGAAAGAAGCCAGAGGAGTGTCAAAATTTGTAACAAAGGTGCAAAAAGAAGCAAGACTAGTGCAGAAAGAATCAACAGAGGTGCACAAACAAACAAGAGGGGTGCAGAAAAAGGGAACAGGGGTGCAGAAAGAGACAAGAGAGGTGGAGAAACAGGGAAGAGAAGTGCAGAAAAAAAGCAACAGAGGTGCAGAAAGAGGCAAGAGGGGTGCAGAAAGAGGGAAGAGAGTTGCAGAAAGAGGAAAGAGGGGTGTATAAAGAAGCAAGAGTAGTGCAGAAAGAACCAACAGAGGTGCAGAAGGGAGAAAGAGGTATGCTGAAAGAAGGAAGAGGAGTACCAACATTTGTAAGAGAGGTGCAAAAAGAAGCAAGACTAGTGCAGAAAGAATCAACAGAGGTGCAGAAACAGACAAGAGGGGTGCACAAAGAGGCAAGAGAAGTGGAAAAAGAAGCAACAGAGGTGCAGAAAGAGGCAAGAGGGGTGCAGAAATTTGCAAGAGATGTGCAGAATGAAGCAACAGAGGTGCAAAAGGAGGGAAGAGAACTACAGAATGAGGCAAGAGAGTTGCAGAAACAGGCAAGAGAGGTGCAGAAGAGGGAACAGGGGTGCAGAAAGAGGCAAGAGAGGTGGAGAAAGAGAGAAGAAGGGTGCAGAAATAGGTAGAAGGGGTGTAAAAAGAAGCAAGAGGTGCAGAAAGAAGTGAGAGAAGTACAAAAAGAAGCAATAGAGGTACAGAAAGAGGCAAGAGGGATGCAGAAACAGGCAAGAGAGTTGCAGAAGCAGGCAAAAGAGGTGCATAAATAAGGAAGAGTGGTACAGAAAGAACCAACAGAATTGTAGAAGTAGGCAAGAGGGGTGCAGAAATTTACACGAGATGTGCAGAAAGAAGCAAGAGCATTGTAGAAAGAAACAACAGAAATGCAGAAAAAGGCAAGATGGCTGAAGGAGGATGCAAGAGTAGTGCAGAAAGAAGCAAAAGAAGTGCAGAAAGAAGCAAGAGGGGTGCAGAAAGAGGCAACAGAGGTGCACAAAGAGGGAAGAAGGGTACAGAAAGAGGCAGGGTACAGAAAGAAGAAAGAGAGGTGCATAAAGAAGCAAGAGAAGTGCAGAATGAAGCAACAGAGATGCAGAAAGAGGCAAGAGGGGTGCAGAAAGAGGCAAGAGAGGTTCAGACGGAAGCAACAGAGCTGCAGAAAGAGACAAGAGAAGTACAGAAAGAAGCAAGAGAGTTGCAGAAACAGACAAAAGAGGTGAAAAAACATTCAAGAGGGGTGCAAAAAGAGTGAAGAGAAGTGCAGAAAGAGGGAACAGGGGTGGAGAAAGAGGGAAGAGAGGTGTAGAAAGAGGGAAGAAGGATATAGAAAGGGGCAATAGTTAGGTATTGAGTATAGGCAAAAACAAAGCAGCAACCCTTCACATGTTTCTGCTGTAAGTTTCACCATCTTTTTGAAACCATGCATGCATGAGTCTGTACTTTTGCTAGTGTACTATATATAAAAGATGCATACAAATATATGTATACTTCTGTTTTATATGTAAAGCATCTACAAATGTATGACACATATGAGAATACATGTGCAAGTAGAGACATATCTCAATCACAACACCATGCAGGCCTTAAAACTTGACAGACTGCACTTTACATTCGATTTGGGTAGCAGGAGAGAAATCCTTTAGTTGTGCTCTGTGATTCTGTTGTAGAGGTTGTGATGTCTTCTAATTGTAGGAATTGTGCAGTGTCTGACATAAGTTTGCAATGCAATGAAAAATATTTCTTTATTTATACATGCAAATATTTGTTTATAATTATTTTAATAATATAAAATTATTTAACGAAACTATTTAAACTTTTCTTTGTTTTCAGATATTTACCATTATTAGTAATAAAGATTGAGTATGGCAAGAAAAGATCAAAAGAAAAGAAAAGAAAAAAACATTACTATTTAAAGGAAAGAGAAAAGCAGAAATTAGATGAAGTACAACATGTGACATTGAAGAAAAAGACTTCTGGTAAGAGAACTAAAGAATTTGTTAAAAGACTTTTAAAAAACGTAATTAATTTTCAAAATGGGGAAAAGAGTAAGAAAAGTGCTACAACTAATCAGAAGGAAACGAAAAAAGGACAAATTAATGGAAAATCAGGTTATGGGAAAACAATCTATGTTGAAAGAAGGATGAAAGAATATAAAGACATTAGGAAGAGAATGTATAAAAGTAGAGTACTACAAAATTTATTGAAATATTGCAAAAAATATAAAAGAAGATCAGTATTTTACAAGAAAAAACAACAGATTGAAAGTGTAGTCGAAAAGGCTTTTGAATTGAAAAGAAGATTGTTTATATTAGTATTGAAGAGAATGAAAACATTGAATAAAACAAGGCACTTTATGAAGGAGAAAAGTAAAAGAAAAAGACTGGTTAATAGAACTACATTTTGCAATTTTTTTTCGGGAGAATGGAAGCACACTTCTAGTACTGAACCTTATTTTAATGAAGAAAGCTATTTTCAACAAAATACATTAGTTCATGCAGTTGATACCAGTAGTCATTGTTATGAGGTTAAAAATGATTGTCCAATTGAAAAAGAAAAGATGGTTCCTAGAAATCTGGAAGAAGTAATAGCTGAAGAGGTTCAAGGGAGACGTACACCAACTCCAGTGTATAAGTGAGATTGTAGTAGTATTTGTAGTATACGACAGAAATCTATTGATATATTACAAAATTTCTTACGAGATTATGGTAAAAAATAGTGTTAAACAGAAGATTAAGATGTTGCAAGGACTAGATCCTTGTAAAGTGAGAAAATATACTAACTTGCAGGGTCATTCTCTGGCTTGTCTTTCAAGAAAAGTGTGTCGAAGTTCTTTTCATCATTTAATAATGTTAGCAGTACTTCACTCCGAAAAAAGTTAGTAAGAAAATTGTTCTGTGTGAAAAGTCCTGCATTATGTTTAAGTGATATAAACACAGCTCTTTTGCATGGTTCAGTATTGGATGTAAAAAAAGTTTCTGATGATATACAGTTTTGTTTCTTTGGTCCTCAAGAGGAGTGTACAGAAAGTGAGAGTTTGATAAGTGTAGGTGTTGAAGAAGAGGTGGAAGATAGTACTACTGAGAAGTTTGTAGAAGAAATTGTAAAGTTTAAGGTACTTTCTTGTGAAAAACCAATCTATGGGGGTCATTACGATGGCGGTCGGAGAACCTCCCCGACCGCCATGGTAGCGGGAAAAGACCGCCCGCATGGACCGCGGCATCATCGCCGGTCGAATTACGATGACCCGCGCTCAAAATCCGACCACGGTGGTCGGATTGCGGGCCTTAACATTGCGGCGGTTGCTGCTACCCGCAGCACCGCCGCGATGTCCAAATGGGCATGCCCAGTATTTCCCTGCACTACGTGGCAGGCACTGCACAGTGCCTGCCACCTAGTACAGGGGAATGTCGGGGGGGCCATGGGTACCCCCCAGTGCACCCCCACCCCCCCCAAACATCGGGGGCCCGCCACAGGCCCTCGGAAGACAATCTCTGCATGCCTTTCCATGGCGGTCTGACCGCTGTGGAAAGGCTGGCTACCGCCAGCATCATAATCGTGCCGGCGGAGCCTGCTCTGCCCCGCCACCATTATCCCGGTCCTTTTCCGCTCACCAGGCAGGAGTGCGGATGGCGACCGGCGGAGAAGCGGCGGTCGGAATTTCCCACCGCCGCGGTCACCACCGCCATCCTAATCGGACCGGCGGTTTTCTGGCTTGTGGTGCGGGCGGATCTCCACCGCCGTTCCGGCGGGCACCGCCGCCAACAGGGCGGTCGACATCCGCCCGCCATCGTAATAGACCCCTATGTTTGTATTTGTTGTCGACGTACTCACTATAGAAGTCAAATTAGGAATGTTCATGTGTATTTAAAAAGTGAAAAGGAAAACAATGATAAGTGGGTGCAATTTGGTGCTTATTTGTTGGTGGAAGGTCGTTTTGAGTTGGGTAGTGATCAATGTATTTGTAAATATTGTTACAACAAATTAGAAGAGAAGAAAATGCCAGCTAGAGCTGTACATAACAACCTACAGTTGGTAGCTATTCCTCCGGAACTGGTAGATTTAAATCCGTATGAGTCCATTCTTATTCAATCTGTGCATCCGTTTCAGGCTATAGTTCTTATGGAGCCTAAAACAAGTAAGTTGCCTCCAACAGATTTACAAAGAGGTTTAAAAGGAAGAGTTGTGTATTTACCTTTAGATTTTAAGAAAAATAATGAAACTGTTGGTATAGAGAGAGAGGAAACTGAACCTGTAGTTATTCTAGTTAGTGGTGTAACAACAATGAGTCGGAAAATATGGCAAGAGTTAGTAGATGTCACCAAACTTCAAAAGGCTACATTATATCTTGTACAAAACAATATTTATTATAAAAATGTATATGTGGAAGAGCAAGAAATATCTTTAGAAGATGATAGAGAAATGTCAACTGGCCAAATAGAAAAAGTGGTCAACTCCCGGTGTGAAGAAATTTATGAACATTACAGTATACATCCTCTACATTCAAAAGAAGTTATAGGAAACACTATTGAATTATTCCAAATGAAGAAAGCGAAGGGAACTCCCATGAGTGTATGGGAAAAAAGTTTAGAAGCTCATTGTTTTCCACAGCTCTTTCCCACTGGTAAAGGTGGACAATATGATGAACGACCAGTACAGATTCCAGCTTCAGAGTATCATACAACAAGATTGTACTCAGAAGATCCAAGATTTCGACAGTGTATTCCATATTTATTTCATCTTCTGTTTGAAAGTGACTTGTCTGGACTTTCATATGCGGAGAACCACATATTAAAAACGGGAGTTCAACTTACACATGTTTCTGCAAAGGAATTTTTGGACAAAGTTCAACAAAGAGACAATCATTTAGAATCTCAGTTAGTTAATTTGATGGCGTGTCAACGTGGTACTAATGAGTATTGGTGTCGTCATCACAGAGAACTTAAATGTATGTTAAGAAACTTAGGAACCCCTACGTGGTTTGTTGCGCTTAGCTGTGCTGAATACGCATCGGAAGATTTACTTGAATTTCTACAACATGCAAATTCAAAGGTAAAAAACATTGAATTGAAGACAGCTGGATAACTGTGTTCCTTGGATCCTGTAAATGTGTGCAGATATTTTAATCATAGGTTTCACGCTATAATGTCTTTTATCTGCAATAAAAATAATCCACCTCTTGGAGAAGTTATTAATTTCTTTTGGAGAAAGGAGTATCAAGCCAGAGGTGCTCCTCATATACACATGCTATTATGGATCAAGAATGCACCTAAATTTGCAACCGATTCTGATGAAACTGTTTTGTCTTTCATTGAAGAGTATGTTAACTGTGCCATTCCAAAAAAAGGAGGAGAAAACAGCTTAAGACAACAAGTTTTACGGTTTCAAAGTCATCGATGTGGAAAATATTGTCGACGAAAATACACGTCAAAGGGAAAATTTTATACAAAATGTCATTTTGGATTCCCACGTCCAATAATTTCAAAAGGAAGAGTCAATAGTTTCATGTAAGCAGTAAGGCATACTATAGCTCAAAAATCTCTGAAGAATACATACAACATAAAAAGAATTGAAGATTCAAAGTATATTAATGACTACAATCCAGTGATTTTGATAATGTGGAATGCAAACATGGATATCCAGTATGTTGCAGATAATTCAATTGCTGTTGCTCGCTATGTTGCGTCATATATAACCAAATCTGAAAAGACGGAGTTGTAAGAAATGTGGGAAGAAATTTCACAAGAGAAGACTCTTAGTAACAAATTGTACAGCTTTAGTTTGAAGATGCTTTCCCATCGAGAGATTGGATCCTACAAATGTTCGGATCGGTTGACCTCTGCAAGTTTATATTTCAAAGTCAAGAGGAATCATTTGGGTAAGTCTAGGTCTTGCTGCAACATGAAATCGAGTATTGAAATCGCTACAAGAAATTGAATACTTAGCATTGAATGAACCAGAAAGTACAGATATTGTTCAAACTAATATGTTGGATACGTACTATCCCATAAGGAGTCCACATCTGGAAAACATATGTCTCTATGAAGTACTGCAACATTACAGCTTTTAGAGAAATGTTACAGAAAATATAAATGAAGAAATATATGCAGTAATTGGATGTGATGGATGGTTGGTAAAACATGCCAAAGAAAATCTTATTAACCACAGGAAACTCAGTTGCGAAACTCCAGATAAAAGGGAATTTTTCTATTTAGCACTTCTGCAACTCTTCAAGCCTTGGCGTAGTGAAATGGAATTACTTGGAGATTTTGAGTGCTATGAAGATTCTTTTAATGCATGTAAAGATAGCATTCAATGCACAATTTTTCCAACTTATCTACAAATGTTAAATGAAGAGATTAAACAAGAAACTACTATTGCAGCTGAAATAGCTAGAGACGGTTCTCAAGATAGTTAAAGTTCTGCTCCACTAAGTCAAGATCCACTAGGACAACCAATTGTTGAAAATGAAGCAGCAATAGCCATGAATGAAGTAGAAATGGCAATGCAACAAGCACAACAGGATATTATTGAGTTGGGAAACTTAGAAAAAAAACTAAATATTGAACAAAAAGAAATATATCAGCAAGTGACACAACAGATACAGCATGGTTTACTGCATGAAAAAAAGAATGCCAATGCACATCATTTAAACCTATTCGAATGTACATCAGTGGGCAAGCTGGAGCAGGAAAAAGTTTCTTAATTAAAGTTTTGACCAGTTATCTACACAAAACCACTTAATCACATTTATCTTGTGTTCTAACTGCTCCAACTGGGTTAGCAGCACACAACATTTAAGGGATTACATTACATTGATTACTCATGCTACCATTTGAACATGAAAATAAGTTGGAATATCACAAGCTATCTGGAGAAGCTTGTTATGAAGTTTCAAGAGTACTCAAGAAAATGAAACTGCTAATCATTGATGAGGTGAGCATGGTCTCAAACTCAATGCTTGCCTTTGTACATTTAAGAATGCAACAAATTTTAAAAACAGATGATGATGTTCTATTTGGAGGAAAACATGTAATTCTATTCGGCGACCTACTATAACTTACTTCTGTAAAAGGAGAACCTGTTTTTAAAACACTTCTCCATGAAGACACTAAGAAATCTTTGGGAAGTATTGGAAATGTCAACATTTGTCCTTATTTTGAGTATAAAGAACTTATTAAGAATATGCGACAAGCAAGTGATGAACATTATGGAAACATTCTTCAAGAGATAAGAATTGGTGTTTTAACAAAACATGGAGAGAAGCTTAACAAAGTCAGCTTTTAATGAACTTGTTTCCAAATGAAAACATAGCACCTGAAATAATATACAAAAAAATTGGAGAAAAGAAGTCTATAGTTTGCCTAATGCCTACACTGCAAGAGCATTCTACATTCAATCAAGAACTTTTGAAATTGGAAAAACAAGCAATACTGAACATGGACACTATCGATAAAATGGAACACGAAAGAGTTACTATTCCTCTCTCAGATAAATTACAGTCAAAATTGGATTCTTTGAAAAAGTCGGTGTCTAAGACTGCAGGTCTAGAAAAGACTTTATATGTATTTGTGAACTGTCGGGTAACTTTACGGTGTAATTTGAATGTAGAAGAAGGTTTAGTAAATGAGGCAAATGGGAAAAGTTGTTGATTTTGTAAATTTTCAGAAGAGAGATGGAATTGAATTTTTGAAGATTAAATTTGATCAGATTGAAGAGATAAAACAGATTGGATGTTGCAGTGTTCATTTTTTGCTTGTAAAAGACTTGTATGTTCGTAGAAAACAGTTTCCTCTTTCTTTAGCATATGCTGTAACCATTCATAAATCTCAAGGTTTAAGTGTAGACAGTGCTTTGTTAAATATTGGAAGTACAGTGTTTAAAGAAGGCATGGCATATGTTGCATTGTCATTATCTGGTTTGTATTTGATTGATTTTGATGAGAAAAAGATTAGTGCTGATGTAAATTGTTTAAGAGAGTACACTCGGTTAAGAAGACATTATGCTCCTAACTTAGGTGAATATCCTATATATGAGAAACTCGTAGTGTGTCCAAAAAGACATATGACAAATATTTCACTGAGATTCAAAAAAGAAAACAATTCAAAATAATGATGAAACTGCAAAGAAAATGAAAATGGACTCAATTGATGATTTTGTAGGATACCAGTTAGAAAATAGTTCAGGTATCAATTGCTATGCTAATGTAATTGTGAATGTTGTGTTTTATCTAGAGGATCTTCATCATGAAATTATGGAAAATCGAGAAAAAGATTCTGTTCTTTACTACATTATATTTTTCAAAAGTTGGTAACTGATAGAACTAAAATCCATACTGCTTCTGGCATTCGGCATCTTTTGGATATATGTACTGGATCATTGAAATTTACATTGAATGTACAACAAGATGCATAAGAATTTCTTATGTTTATGCTTGCAGTATTGAAAGATGAAGGAATAGAAATTGAAAATTTGTTTGGACTAAGTTACAGATGGGATCATAAATGTGAAGAGTGTTCATTTTCTTCTACCACTGAAATAGACACTGAACGATTCATATATTTGACAATACCAGATTGCAAATCAGTGTCTTTTAACAAGTTACTAAAAATAGCTAATCAAGATATGAAATGTTCTCATTGTAAATCAGAAATGTTGTCAACATTATTTATAGAAAGATTTGGACAATAAGTCATGTTAATGCTACAACGTTGTAGAGCAGATGAAAGAAAATTGGAAGCCAAAATTAAATATTTTGTGACAAGTCAAGTATCAATTTCAGGAAGAACTTTTAAAGCAGTGGCTATTATTTTTCATGATGGACCTACTACAACATCTGGACACTATACTGTGTATTTAAAGTGCAATAAAGGATGGACACATTGCAATGATGCCCATTTGGAATTCAAATGTAGGTTGCCTTATGAACTACCAAATTCATATCTGATATTTTTGATGCCAAAGTTTTGAAAACAGCAAAACCAAAAAAGGCTTGGGTCCTTTCACTACCTGGCCTGGCCTGGACCACTCTTAATATCTATAACAAACAAGCGACCAGATAGGTTGTTTAAACAATCATTAATCTGTACTAAGACATTCAATTAAAAGTACACGTGATTTATATCACATTGATTTCAAAGTTCTTTGTATGATTTGAAAAAACCTCTAATTTTGTCATAGAAAGAGACACAAGTTTTCAGTGCGACAAATTCGTGAAAAACATGAACTACATACTTATCACAATAACACATGAAAAGAATTCAGAAAAACTTTTTCATAAACATATAAAAAACATAGACACCAATCATATTGCCATAATCCTCCTAATCTTTAGAAGGTACCAGTCCTTATGTAACACATGAAAAACAGGTGGACCTATCACAGTTCAAAGGATCCTGCCTGAATAATGGGACAGAGGCAGCACAATTCTTACAGGGGTCATGTCGCCAATGGGGGATAATTTCTTTAAACCAATTCCCATCTGTGCCCCAAAGTAATTTCGCCTCCGCCCAAATGCCAACGCGCTTCAAACCCTGCTCTGTTCTAGGGTTCTCCTCAGGGCGTGGACTGGAAAAAGACCTTAACTGAAAAAAATGTAAAGAAATGTGGTGTCAATAAAATTTAAAGAATCTCTAAACACAGGTTACACATATATAGCTACTTGCCAACAGAGTATAGTAGTACCTGCTGTTATATATAGCTCCCATGTGGTGTATTAATACACCACATGGGAGATATATGTAACAGCAGGTACTACACTCTGTTGGCAAGTAGCTATATATGTGTAACCTGTGTTTAGAGGTTCTTTAAACTTTATTGACACCACATTTCTTTACATTTTTCCAGTTAAGGCACTTGTAAATATTTTCAACGCAGATTTGTTTTTTTTTTTACAATCTGATTGATTCTTTTTTCCCTCCGCTGTTGTATGATGATCTACATTGAAATCACTGTGTATGGTGAAATTCTGTAGAATCTGAGAACAGCAAAGAAGGGAAACTGAATATGTTATCTAATTCTAAAATTATGTTGTGTTCTTAAATCTATAATATTATGCAATAACAGTTTTTCTTCTTTTTTTACAGAAGGTAATGATAAAGTTTGAAAAGATTTTAAATTCAGTTTACAACAAAACTACTGTAAAATAGTTCCACTGAGTTTTGTACCTTCTTTAATAAAAAAGGTAAGATTAAATAATGTAATACGCATGATAATGTGAACTAATGTTTACAGTCGCTTTTACTGCACTCATCCATTTTTTAAAAAACTACCCACGCACTCATTTATACAGTTAGGCACTATTCCCACACTCCTCCAATCACCCACGCACTATCCATGCACTTCTCCAATCACCTAGCCAGTACCCATACACTTATAATATCACCCAGACACTACCTATGTACTCCTCTAATTACCCAGGCACTATGTGTACACTCATGCAATCAGCTAGACATTACCCGTATACTCTTCCAATCACCCAGGTATTACCTATACTCTTCTCCAATCCACTAAACATTACCCTTGCACTCATGCAATCACCCAGACACTACCCTTGCACTCTTTCAATCATCCAGGCAGTATCTATGCACTCCTCTAATCACTCAGCTAGTACCATACACTTATAAAATCACCCAGACACTACCTATGCACTACTCCAATCATCCAGGCACTACTATTACAGTCATGCAACCACCTGGACATTACCCCTGCACTCATGCAATCACTTAGTCATTAAACATGCACTCCTTCAATCACTCAGGCAGTACACATGCACTTATAAAATCACCCAGGCACTATCTATGCACTCCTCTAATCACCCAGGCACTACTCATGTACTCCTCCAATCACCCAGAAAGAACCCTTCAAGTTATAAAATCACCCAGGCACTACTTATACACTTTTCCAATCACCCAGGCACTACTACTACAGTCATGCAACGACCCAGACATTACTCTTGCACTCATGTAATCAGCCAGACATTACTCGTGCACTCCTCCAATTACCTACACATTACCCCTGCACTCATGCAATCACTTATGCATTACCTATGCACTCCTCCAATGACCCAGACATTACCCCTGCACTCATGCAATCACCTAGCTATTACCCATGCAGTCCTTCAACCACTCAGGCAGTATCCATGCACTTATAAAATCATCCAGACACTACCTATGCACTCATGCAATCACACAGGCACTACTGATGCAGTCCTCGATGTGCCTAGGCATTACCCATGCACTCCTCCAATCAGCCATGCACTATCCATGTACTCCTTCAATCACTGATGCACTACTGTTGCACTCCTCCAATAACTCAGGCACTATCCCTGTGCTCAAATAATTACCCAGGCAATACCCATGCACTTATAAAATCACCCAGGCAGTACCTCTACACTCATGCAATTAGCTAGACATTACCCCTACACGCATGCAATTACCCAGGCATTACCTATGGACTCCTATAATCCCCTGGACATTACCCCTGCACTCATGGAGTCACCAATGCATTAGCTATCCACTGCTCCAATCGCTCAGGCACTATTTATGCAATCCTGCAATCACCCAGGAACTACCACTACACTCATGTAACCACCCAGACATTACTGTTGCACTCATGCAATCGTCCAGGCACTAGCTATGCACTCATAGAATAACCCAGGCACTACTCTTGCACTGCTGCAATCATCCAGGCACTATCCATGCACTCCTCCAATCATCCAGCCAGTACCCATGCACTTATAAAATCACCCAGGCACTACTTATGCACTCTTCCAATCACCCAGGCACTACCACTACAGACATGCAACCGCCCAGACATTACTCATACACTTCTCCAATTACCCACACATTACCCCTGCACTCATGCAATCACTTATGCATTACCCATGCACTCCTCCAATGAGCTGACATTACCTGTGCACTCATGCAATCACCTAGGTATTACCCATGCAGTCCTCCAATCACTCAGGCAGTACCCATGCACTTATAATATCACCCAGACACTACCTATGTACTCCTCCAATCACCCAGGCACTATCTGTACACTCATGCAATCAGCTAGACATTAACTGTACACTCTTGCAATTACCCAGGTATTACCTATACACTTCTCCAATCCCCCAAACATTACCCCTGCACTCATGCAATCACCCAGACACTACCCTTGCACTATTTCAATCACCCAGGCAGTATCTATGCACTCCTCTAATCCCTCAGCCAGTAGCATGCACTTCTAAAATCACCCAGACACTACCTATGCACTACTCCAATCATCCAGGCACTACCACTACACTCATGCAACCACCTGGACATTACCCCTGCACTCATGCAATCACTTAGTCAATAAACATGCACTCATTCAATCACTCAGGCAGTACACATGCACTTATAAAATCACCCAGGCACTATCTCTACAGTCACGCAATCAGGTAAACATTACCCCTACACTCATGCAATTTCCCAATCATTACCAATGCTCTCCTCTAGTCCCCTAAACATTACCCCTGCACTCATGGAATCACCAATGCATTAGCTATGCACTGCTCCAATCACCCAGGTACTACCCTTGCACTCCTCCAATCACCCCAGCACTACCCCTGTACTCATACAATTAGCCAGGCAATACCCATTCACTTATAAAATCACCCAGGCACTACTTATACACTTTTCCAATCACCCAGCCACTACCACTACAGTCTCGCAACGATCCAGACATTACTCTTGCACTCACGCAATCAGCCAGATATTACCCATGCATTCCTCCAATTAGCTACACATTACTCCTGCACTCATGCAATCACTTAGACATTACCCATGCACTCCTCCAATGACCCAGACATTACCCCTGCACTCATGCAATTACCTAGCTATTACCAATGCAGTCCTTCAATCACTCCGGCAGTACCCATGCACTTATAAAATCATCCAGACACTACCTATGCACTCATGCAATCACACAGGCACTATTGATGCACTCCTGCAATTACACAGGAACTACCCCTACACTTATGCAACCATCCTGACATTACTCTTGCACTCATGCAATCACCCAGGCACTAGCTATGCACTCATAGAATAACCCAGGCACTACTCTTGCACTCCTCCAATCATCCAGCCAGTATGCATGCACTTAAAAACTTACCCAGGCACTACTTATACACATTTCCAATCACCCAGGCAGTACCACTACAGTCATGCAACGACCCAGACATTACTCTTGCACTCATGCAATCACCCAGGCACTAGCTATGCACTCATAGAATAACCCAGGCAGTACTCTTACACTGATGCAATCACACAGGCACTATCCATGCACTCCTCCAATCATCCAGCCAGTACCCATGCACTTAAAAAATTACCCAGGCACTACTTATGCACTTTTCCTATCACCCAGGCACTACCACTACAATCATGCAACAACCCAGATATTACTCTTGCACTCATGCAATCAGCCATACATTACTCACGCACTCCTCCAATTACCTACACATAACCCCTGCACTCATGTAATCACTTAGGCATTACACATGCACTCCTCCAATGACCCTGGCATTACCCCTGCACTCATGCAATCACCTAGCTATTATCCATGCAGTCCTTCAATCACTCAGGCATTACCCATGCACTTATAAAATCATCCAGGCACTACCTATACACTCATGCAATCACACAGGCAATACTGATGCACTCCTCGTTGCACCTAGGCATTACCCATGTACTCCTCCAATCAGCCATGCACTATCCATGCACTCCTTGAATCACCCTGTCACTACGCTTGCATTCCTCCATTCACCCCAGCACTACCCTTGTACTCATACAATTACCCAGGCAATACCCATGCACTTATAAAATCACCCACGTACTACCTCTACATTCATGCAATCAGCTTAACATTACCCCTACACTCATGCATTCATCCAGCCTCTACCTATGCACTCTTACAATCACCTAGGAATTACCCATGTACTTATGCACTCACTCAGGTAGTACACATGCACTTCTGCAATCACCCAGGCACTACACATGCACTCATGCAATCACACATGCACTACCCATACACTTCTCCATATATTACATTTGCCACAATTCATACAGCACTTACAAATTTGTCTATTTTTAACCAAAGAGGCGGTTCTAAACAGAACCATTTTTTTTTCTTTTTTTGTTATATATTTTTTGGGTTTTTTCAACTCTTTTTTTAAAAAAAATTGGTGTTTTTTTTAAAAAAAATGAAAAAATAAACAGAACCAACGGTGAAAACTTTCAAAAGATTATGCAATTACAAAGTCATTGCATAAAAAAAAAATAACAGTGGTAGTTTTTAATGGCAACCACAATGGCATCCACTGATTGTTGGCCAAAACATATTTTTTTTTGCATTTTACGCAATACTGCTCCACTATGGAAAATTCAGGTATGATGTTTGGTGTTATAGTTTCTGTGGTACCAGATGAAGTAGTAGGTCCAGCAGTGTTGTCCTGACTTGCCTGCTTCTGTTGGTCTTGTTGGTGCTGTTCCCTCACGAGACGCCGTGGGTGCATTGTTTGTAAATGCTTGAACATGGATGATGTGCCGCAGGAATACTTTTTCTGAGATCCTTGTGAGAGCACCTTGTCACATATGGTGCAAGTAACCTTGCGTGCATTTACCTTTTTCTCCCCAGGTGGTATGGAGAAGAAAGCCCAATCGACACTCTTGTATCTCACCTTCACCGGTTCTTCCAAGTCTTCTTCTTCAGGTGGAAGCTGCTGTGAAAGATTGGAAGCAGCCATTTTCTGATGAAAAAAAAAACGCCAAAGAAGAAGAGCAAAACACAACAGGTGTGTCTCCTGTAATGCACTTGAAAGAAAAAAAAATGGGTGCGGTCCTTCAAGTTCTAGAATCAAAAGCTTCTTAACCAATGAAATTGTTTCTTTTGAAGTCTCATGGAATTCGCGCACCAGGTGCACAAACGGCGCGCACCCGACGTGCACCTGACACGATTTCCCGAAAACTATATTTAACAATAATATATCTTTATTACAGTTACAAATATATAATATTTACAATTAGGTTAAATAATCTCTTGGTATAATATACATATTAAAGTTATATACATATACTTTTAAAACTTAAAAATTTGCGGTGGATTTACGCACCTGGCGTGACCCCCGGAAATATGTAAGTGACGTTACGCAGGGCCGAGAACCACGCCCCCTTCGCATACCAAACACGCATCATACACGACTTAACCAATGTGGCGGCAAAATTCTTGGATTCGTGCACCCACCGTGACTGGTACACAATCAATACGCGAATCCACTTTTAAAAAAAAAATGTAAATTCATATTTTAGAAAAGAGAAAACATCACATTATTTTTTATAAAAGTTTAAAAATTAAGAAAAAGTATTTTTGGGACATTATAGTTAGAAATTAGCATTTAAAAAACCTTTGAAATTCACTGAAAAAACCATAGGTTTCAGGGACGTTATAGTTAGAAATTAGCATTTAAAAAACCTTTGAAATTCACTGAAAAAACCATAGGTTTATACACCAAGGTGTACTGGTGAATCAGTGTGTGTATGAGTGCTTGTTTGGATGATTCATTGGGTACATGACTGACTATAAGTGAGTGACTAGGTGTCTCAATGAATGTATGGGTGAGTGACTGGTTGTGTGAATGTTTTTATTAGTCTATCAGTTGGTATCTAAGTGGCTGTATAGGTGTATCAGTGGGTACATGAGTTTCTATATGAGTGAGTGAGTGGTTGTCTGAGTACAGAGTAGACCTAAGAATCAGTGAGTGGGTATGTAGTTATTGGTGTTGGAGTGTCTATGGTTTTGAGAATGGCAGTCTGTAATTTAGAGTGGGTGTATCAAAAGTTATATTAGGGTGTGAGAAGATGCATGAAATTATCACATGGATGATGTTATCAGTGATGTCATCAGTGATGTCATTTGAGATGTCATCAGTAATGTCATCAGTGATGTCACTGACCATGTCATGAGTGATGTTATATGTGACGTCATCAGCAGTGCATTGCATATATATATTTATTACAAAAAAAGAGTTGCCTCTAGGTGGGATGCACTCCCAGGTGGAAATCACGCCAAAGCAAGGGCACACGCCATGAACAAAGTCCTTTTCTGGTTAACCTGCCAGACGCGTTTCGGGCCAATGCCCTCTTCAGTGGCAGACCATGTGACGTGCCGGCATGCGGCAACCACCAGTAAATCCCCATAATAATAATGCTCAGGTGAACCACCTGAAGCAATGCTTCCTGGGACTGGTGGTTCAGTAAAACCCAAGTGGGTCACCGCCGGCACTCACATTAAAAAATGTCTTAAAAATGATTGCCGATGTTCGCGCCGGCACCCCTGCATATAACATGCACCTCCTGTTCCACAGTTAGCTGCCCCAATAAAGCAGCCGCGGACCCGCAAGTGTTTCGCAGTGGTGCAATCCCGCGACCAGGCAGGCCGCTGTACAAAATACAAAAAAGAGTTGCCTCTAGGTGGGATGCACTCCCAGGTGGAAATCACACCTGGTCGCGGGATTGCACAACCGCGAAACACTTGCGGGTCCGCAGCTGCTTTATTGGGGCAGCTAACTGTGGAACAGGAGGTGCCTGTTATATGCAGGGGTGCTGGCGCGAACATCGGCAATCCTTTTAAAGACATTTTTGAATGTGAGTGCCGGCGGTGACCCACTTGGGTTTTACTGAACCACCAGTCCCAGGAAGCATTGCTTCAGGTTGTTCACCTGAGCGTTATTATTATGGGGATTTACTGGTGGTTGCCGCATGCCGGCACGTCACATGGTCTGCCACTGAAGAGGCGTTGGCCCGAACGCGTCTGGCAGGTAAACCAGAAAGGACTTTGTTCATGGCGTGTGCCCTTGCTTTGGCGTAATTTCCACCTGGGAGTGCATCCCACCTAGAGGCAACTCTTTTTGTATTTTGTACAGCGACCTGCCTGGTCGCGGGATTGCACCACCGCGAAACACTTGCGGGTCCACGGCTGCTTTATTGGGGCAGCTAACTGTGGAACAGGAGGTGCCTGTGATATGCAGGGGTGCTGGCGCGAACATCGGCAATCCTTTTAAAGACATTTTTTAATGTGAGTGCCGGCGGCGACCCACTTGGGTTTTACTGAGCCACCAGTCCCAGGAAGCATTGCTTCAGGTTGTTCACCTGAGCGTTATTATTATGGGGATTTACTGGTGGTTGCCGCATGCCGGCACGTCACATGGTCTGTCACTGAAGAGGGCGTTGGCCCGAAACGCGTCTGGCAGGTAAACCAGAAAAGGACTTTGTTCATGGCGTGTGCCCTTGCTTTGGCGTAATTTCCACCTGGGAGTGCATCCCACTAGAGGCAACTCTTTTTGTATTTTGTACATCGGCCTGCCTGGTCACGGGATTACACCACCGCGAAACACTTGCGGGTCCGCGGCTGCTTTATTGGGGCAGCTAACTGTGGAACAGGAGGTGCCTGTTATATGCAGGGGTGCTGGCGCGTACATCGGCAATCCTTTTAAAGACATTTTTGAATGTGAGTGCCGGCGGCGGCCCACTTGGGTTTTACTGAACCACCAGTCCCAGGAAGCATTGCTTCAGGTTGTTCACCTGAGCGTTATTATTATGGTGATTTACTGGTGGTTGCCGCATGCCGGCAGGTCACATGGTCTGCCACTGAAGAGGGCGTTGGCCCGAAACGCGTCTGGCAGTTAAACCAGAAAAGGACTTTGTTCATGGCGTGTGCCCTTGCTTTGGCGTAATTTCCACCTGGGAGTGCATCCCACCTAGAGGCAACTCTTTTTGTATTATATATATATATATATATATATATTCACTGAAAAAACCATAGGTTTTAGGGACAGTTATAGTTACTTGGACATTGCACTCGTACAAAACCCGTGAAATTCCCCCGTTATAGTTAGTTCAGCTAGCTATAACTCGCGCCCCGCAATGCACTGCTGATGACGTCACATATTACATCACTCATGACATGGTCAGTGACATCACTGATGACATCACTGATGACATCTCAAATGACATCACTGATGACATCACTGATGACATCATCCAGTGACTGTGTGTTTCTCTAAAGTTTAAATATTTTTAATATATATAGGAAAAGACGTATTGAAGAATGAGTGGGTGTGTAAGTGTCTGTATGGATGATTTAGTAGGTGCGTGACTGACTGTATAAGTGAGTGATTTAACGTATCTTACTGAATGCATGGGTAAGTGACTAAACTGGGTGAATGTCTGTATCCGTTTGTCTGTTGCTGTGTAAGTGGCTGCATGTGTTTGTGAATAGCTACACGAGTGTCTATTTGAGTTATTGAATGCTTGTGTGAGTATCTGTATGGGTGCCTGAGTGTTTGTGTGGGAGGGGTGTGTGCGACTCTGTGCATAGATGTGTGAGTGGGTGATTCACTGGGTGGATGGTTTCAAGATGGCATCTGTGATAGACTGTATGGGTGGGTAAGTGTGTGTAAGAGTGTGTTAGTGAGTGAATGTATGTCCCAGTGGTACATGTGTGAGTAACTACATATGTGAAAGGCAGTATATATGTGTGTTGGAGTATATAAATAGCTATAAGCGAGAGTGACTGATTGTGATAGTGGCTGTATGGATGAGTGTGTGCTTGTATCAGTGATTGTATAAGAGCGTAAGAATGTGCTAGTATTTGTATGAGTAAGTGAGCTGGTGTGTGTATAACTGTATAGGTGAGTAAATGGTAGTGTGTTTAATTATTTGCATGACTGACTAGGTGTGTGAGTACCTCTATGGATGAGTGGCGGTGTTTGAGAGTCTATATAGGAGTATGAGTGCATATGATAGTCCTGTACTGAGTGACCGTAAGTATGAGTGACTGTACGGGTGAGTGAGTGGATGTGTGTGTGTAGACCTAAGAATCAGTGAGTGGGTATGTAGTTATTGGTGTTGGAGTGTCTATGGTTTTGCGAATGGCAGTCTGTAATTTAGAGTGGGTGTATCAAAGGTAATATTAGGGTGTGAGGAGGTGCATCAGATTATCACGTGGATGATGTCATCAGTGATGTCATTTGAGATGTCATCAGTGATGTCATCAGTGATGTCACTGACCATGTCATGAGTGATGTAATATGTGACGTCATCAGCAGTGCATTGCGGGCGCGAGTTATAGTTAGCTGAACTAACTATAACGGGGGAATTTCACGGGTTTTGTACGAGTGCAATGTCCAAGTAACTATAACTGTCCCTAAAACCTATGGTTTTTTCAGTGAATTTCAAAGGTTTTTTAAATGCTAATTTGTAACTATAACGTGTCTGAAACCTATGGTTTTTTCAGTGAATTTCAAAGGTTTTTTAAATGCTAATTTGTAACTATAACGTGTCTGAAACCTATGGTTTTTTCAGTGAATTTCAAAGGTTTTTAAATGCTAATTTCTAACTATAACGTGCCTGAAACCTACGTTTTTTTAGTGAATTTCAAAGGTTTTGTAAATGACAATTTTTAAATGTATTAATTGTTATATTAATTTTTTTCATACTGATTTACTACATTTTTAGAAACAATTTTTTTTACATATTTTATTTTTTAAATTACATTGTAATTACATTATACATTACATTACAAAAATACTTTCTCAGAATGAATTACTTTAGTTTAAATACTTTGCAGATAGGCAATAGACTTTTAAGTACAGTAGTTACAGTTGTTGCAATGGGCAACACATTTTCAAACACAATGCAACATTCAGCTCAATGTGAATTTCTAGTTAAATGCAATTAGTTACTTTATGGATTACTTTTCTAACCACAGGACTGGATCCTAGATTCAGTCCTGGTACATCTCCTGTAAACAGTTGAGTAAAAGCGTTTTGGTTACAGTCGTGATTTTTAAGGAATATTATTGTATTTTAAAAGTTGACACTTAGAAACTTTTTCTCATAGAATCACCAATGTTATCCTATGGAAGGAAATTCACTTAGCAGGTAAAAACTGTTATCGTTACTTTTTCTTACTCAGTGTTGGATCCTGGATCCAGCACTGGTGCATCTCCTGTAAACAGTTGAAAGAATGCGTTTAAGTCATACAGGCGATTTTTAAGGAATATTTGTAGTTTGTGAAAATCAACACTGAAACTTTTTGCTGAAAACCAGTCAATGTTAGCCTATGAAGGAAATTCAAGTTACCGGTAAGTACGGTTAAAATTACTTTTGAGGATCAGTACTGGGCTGAAAGATGCAGCACTGAGGTCTCTCCTGATAACAGGTGAGTAAATCGGAATTCAGTATTTCGGCTGATTTTAGAGGAATATTTTAAAGTTCCAAAACTCCACACTTAGAAACTTTTTCAGCAAAAAGCAGGCAATGATATCCTATGGAAGGAAATTCAAGTTACTGGTAAGTACGGTTAAAATTACTTTTGAGGATCAGTACTGGGCTGAAAGATGCAGCACTGAGGTCTCTCCTGATAACAGGTAAGTAAATCGGAATTCGTATTTCGGCAGATTTTAGAGGAATATTTTAAAGTTCCAAAACTCCACACTTAGAAGAATTTCCAAGTGAAACCAGTCAATGTTAGCCTATGAAGGAAATTCAAGTTACCGGTAAGTACGGTTAAAATTACTTTTCAGGATCAGTACTGGGCTGAAAGATGCAGCACTGAGGTCTCTCCTGATAACAGGTGAGTAAATCGGAATTCGTATTTCGGCTGTTTTTAGAGGAATATTTGCACAATGGTGAAGGGAGGGGGCGGGGCCTGAGGTGACATCTGTGCAAACGCGCCCCGTGGCGCGTTTTAAGTTGGGGGATTAAGTCCCCTTGAATCCTGAGGGTCCCTAGGGGCCAACTAGCCCACCAGGAACCTCCAATATGCGCCAGGGGGCTGCGTTGCAGAGACGTGTAGAGAGGCCACACCCCTTTTACACCTCTCTGCAACGCAGCTCTGTGACGCTTTCTGGATGTACCTGTTGTGCTAGTTGGCCCCCAGGGACCCTCAGGATTGAAGGGATTTAATTCCCCATCTTAAAACGCGCCACGGAGCCTGTTTGCACACATGTCACCTGAAGCCCCGCCCTCCCTTCACCACTGTGCAAACGCGCCCTGTGGCGCGTTTTAAGTTGGGGGATTAAGTCCCCTTGAATCCTGAGGGTCCCCGGAGTCCAACTAGCCCACCATATACCTCCAAAAAGCGCCACAGAGCTGCATTGCAGAGAGGTGTAAAAAGGGGTGTGGCCTCTCTACACGTCTCTGCAAGGCAGCCCCCTGGCGCATACTGGAGATTCCTGGTGGGCTAGTTAGCCCCCAGGGACGCCCAGTATTCAAGGGGAATTCGTTCCCCCTCTGCAAACGCGCCATGGGGCGCGTTTGCAGAGTGGTGAAGGAAGGGGGCGGGGCCTGCGGGCCCGATCGTTTAAAAAAAATATATATATATGTTGTCCCCTGAAGGAGGGCTGTGTGGCCCCCCTTCCTTTTTTCTCTTTTTGGGCCCTGGGGACCCCATCCCCCAGGGCCTTACCCCTTTTTAAATTACAAAAAAAAAAAAAAACGGGAAGGGGGCCGCGTGGCCCCCTTCCCTGGGCCTGTATTGGCCCCGGGGACCCCATCCCCGGGGCATGGCCTCTATATTTATTATTTTGAGGGGGCAGCGTGGCCCCCCTCCTCTGGCCATTTTAAGGCCCCGGGGACCCCATCCCCGGGGCCGGCCTTTCCATTTTTTTTTTTCTTCTCTTTTTTTGGGGAGGGGGCCGCGTGGCCCCCTCCTGGGCCACTACTTGCCCCGGGGACCCCATCCCCCGGGGCTGGCCCTCTCCGTTGGGGACTGTGGGGGGTCCCCAATCCCCCCACAGTCCCGCCGGCTCCCCACGTCCCTTGGGAGCCGGCATTGCTGTTCCACGTGGGGAGCAGCTGACATGCTGCTCCCCATGTGGAAAAGCAATTGGCTTTGGATATTGGAAGAGAGAGCAGGTTTCCCTGCTCTCTCTTCCAATATCCAAAGCAGTTTGCTATGGCAGGACGGGAGCCGCGAGGCTCCCGTCCTGCCATAGCAAACTACAGTGTCCCGAGGGTAGGCACCCGGGACACTGCAGGAGCCGGCCCTGAGGGGTGGTGGTCCCCAGGGCCATCAAGGGCTCCAGGAGGGGGCAGCGCGGCCCCCTCCCATTCACTACACAGCCCCGGGGAGGTGGTGGTCCCCGGGGCTCTGAGAGGTCCGTAACGGACCCCCATATTAAGTTGTTTAGTGCCCGGGGAGGTGGCGGTCCCGGGCGTGTGGGGGCTGGAGCCCCCCACACAGGTTTTATAATCTATAAAAAAAAAGCCCGGGGAGGTGGTGGTCCTCGGGGCTGCGGGAGGGCTCAGAGCCCTCCCGCACCATTTTTAAAAAGCCCGGGGGTGGCGGTCCCCGGGGCTTGGAGGCCCTTGAGGCCCCCACACATTAAATTATCCCCCCACCATGCCCCCGGGACTTGGGCCACCTGGGGGCCAATTAACATCGAAGCGCGGAGACCGCGCTTCGATTTTTTCGGCAGGATTCGCGCACCCTGAGCGCATCCTGCCGATTTTTTAAAAAACTTTTTTTTTTGCCCAGGGGTCCTTGTGGGACCCCTGAGCAAACCTAGGGGTCAGGGTGTTTCTACCCTGCCCCCTTTGTGCGCTTTGCGCACTTGTTTCTGTCCTCGGTTCTACCGAGGGACAAAATGGCTGCCAACATTTCCTGAATCGGAATGTTGACAGCCAGCTGACAGCCAATTAACATGCAGCTCGTGATCGGGACGGTGCGCGCAGGGTGCGCTGAGGGTGCGCGAATCCTCCGTGCCCATAGATATCACTATATTTTTACTTTTCATTTTCTCAGCAACTACTGAACGGATTTACACCATTTAACAAAAGGGTTCTTTCTGAACCAAGAACTACCTCTTTGCCAAATTTGGTGTAATTCCGTTCAGCAGTCAGGCTGTAGCCGTGTCTAAAGTTTCCTAGGAAAAATGCATGGGGAAAACACGTTTTGGGACCCCCTTTTTTCTCGGCCTCCGCTTGACGAATCCCCGAGACTTTCAGGGTAGGAGCGGACCGGAGCGGGCCACAAAGTTTGAAAATTTCGCGAAGATACGTCAACCGGCAAGAGAGTTATTTCAAATAGAATGTCGCGGATTTCCTATGGATAATAGGTTGTAACTATAACTATCTACTGGCGACCGCCAGTAGATAATATATATATATATATTATCTACTGGCGGTCGCCAGTAGATAGTTATAGTTAAAACCTATTATCCATAGGAAATCCGCGACATTCTATTTGAAAACGTTGGCGCCGGTTGACGAAGCTTCGCAAAGTTTGCAACTTGTTGGGGCGCTCCGGTCCGCTCCTATCCTGAAAGTCTCGGGGTGATACGTCAGCGGGGGCCGAGAAAAAGGGGTCCCAAAACGCGTTTTCCCATTCATTTCTCCATAGGAACCTTTAGTCGCAGCTACAGCCCGAACTGCTGAACGGAATTACACCAAATTTGGCAAAGAGGTAGCCCTTGGTTCAGTGTCGTGCCTTTTGCTTAAATGGTGTAAATCCGTTCAGTAGTTCCTGAGAAAATCAAAAGTAAAGTCACATATATATCTGGGCGGAGCCTAACCACCCATGTCATCATGAGATCTGATTGGCTGTCAGCATTTCATCCTGGAATTGCTGGCAGCCATCTTGGGACCAATATAAATGATAGTACCTCATTGAAATGCATTGTAGTGAATAGAAGATTTTGAGGATCACCAAAAGGAGAACTATAAAGGGTGATAACAGGCTTTAGTTACATTAGAATTTATTTGTTGATGGTACCATACTAATTTTAGGAATTGTGGTGCATTCTAAGGTGATTTTACCATGTGAAAAACCTTCTGCTGGGATATCATGAATCATGTTTGAGAGAACACTATTTTCTCATGCTTGTCCCGTGGAGGTTTGGAAGGTGCTCCAGAAGCTAAAATGGGAGCATATTTTCTGTAAATTCACATTATCTTTCTCACTCATGTGAGAATGAAGTCTGACATTCTCAGTAAAACATGTACATCCAACAAGGGCAGAGACTGTCAGTTGATTCCTTTGTGTTCTACTGCAGCTTCCCAGAGTGTTCTAAAGAACAACTAGAGTGCTAACAGCCTTACTTATGACAAAAGTATGGCACACCTGAAGCCATCTTGATTGGAATAAACTGGTAACACTTAAACAATTTAATTTAAAAAGGAACAAAATGATGGGGTTCATTTTGTCATAGAAATTATGGTTAGTGCTGTAGAAAGAAAAATTAGGACATGTTTCAAGTGTGATCTCAAATATCTTCCTGTTATATTTCAACAGGAGCAGCCTGCCAGTTGATGCCTTTGTGTTCTACTGCAGCTTCCCAGAGTGTTCTAAAGAACAACTAGAGTGCTAACAGCCTTACTTATGACAAAAGTATGGCACACCTGAAGCCATCTTGATTGGAATAAACTGGTAACACTTAAAACATTTAATTTAAAAAGGAACAAAATGATGGGGTTCATTTTGTCATAGAAATTATGGTTAGTGCTGTAGAAAGAAAAATTAGGACATATTTCAAGGGTGATCTCAAATATCTTCCTGTTATATTTCAACAGGAGCAGCCTGCCAGTTGATGCCTTTGTGTTCTACTGCAGCTTCCCAGAGTGTTCTAAAGAACAACTAGAGCGCTAACAGCCTTACTTATGACAAAAGTATGGCACACCTGAAGCCATCTTGATTGGAATAAACCGGTAACACTTAAAACATTTAATTTAAAACGGAACAAAATGAGGGGTTCTTTTTGAAATAGAAATTATGGTTAGTGCTGCAGAAAGAAAAATTAGGGCATATTTTAAGTGAGATCTCAAATCCTCTTCTATTTCATTAGAAAATTCTGACATGCAGACTGAAACAATCACTTTCAATACCAGCAGCAGACTACCAGTTAACTCCCTGGTGAGCAGTAGCTTTACTCCAGTGATCTAATGAGCAACTAGAGTGCTAACATTCTGAATTTATGGCAGATGTGAGACACATCTGAATGCCTTCTTGATGGAATCAAAGTAAAAAACTGAAAGCATTTCCTACTGAGGAGACTGCAGTAAATGAAGAAATTAGGAAACTTCATAACAAAGAAGTCTTCCAAGATGGCCACCAGTGAAAAAAGAGCCCAAATGTAGCACAAATATTACCCAGATGTAGCCCACATATAGCCCAATGACAAAAGTGTGCAAAACACTTTTTATTTTTAGTTTTTTTGCAGTTTTATGTATTGCAGACTGGTCAGGTATTGGAGCATTGCATCTTAAAACATGACCCCCCTACACTACAAAACACCACTGCACTACCTTAAACCCTAAAACACTACCCCCAGCACGACCCCCTACACTACACAAGCACCACTGCACTATCCTAAACCCTAAAACACTACCCCCAGCACGACCCCTACACTACCCAAACACCACTGCACTAACCTAAATCCTAAAACAATACCACCAGCACGACCCCTACGCTACCCAAACACCACTGCACTACCCTAAAACATGACCCCCTACATTACACAAACACCACTGCACTACCCTAAACCCTAAAACACTACCCCCGGCACGACCCCCTACACTACAAAAACACTGCACTACCATAAACCCTAAAACACTACCCCCAGCACGACCCCCTACACTACCCAAACACCACTGCACTAACCTAAATCCTAAAACACTACCCCCAGCACGACCCCTACACTACCCAAACACCACTGCACTGCCCTAAAACATGACCCCCTACACTACACAAACACCACTGCACTGCCCTAAACCCTAAAACACTACCCCCATCACGACCCCCTACACTACACAAGCACCACTGCACTACCGTAAACCCTAAAACACTACCCCCAGCACGACCCCCTACACTGCCCGAACACCACTGCACTGCCCTAAACCCTAAAACACCACCCCTAGCACGATCCCCTACACTGCCCGAACACCACTGCACTGCCCTAAACCCTGAAACACCACCCCCTTCACGACCCCCTACACTGCCCGAACACCACTGCACTGCCCTAAACCCTGAAACATCACCCCCAGCAAGACCCCCTACACTGCCCGAACACCACTGACCTAAACCCTGAAACACCACCCCCAGCACGACCCCCTACACTGCCCGAACACCACTGCACTGCCCTAAACCCTGAAACACTACCCCCAGCATGACCCCCTACACTGCCCGAACACCACTGCTCTGCCCAAAACCCTGAAACACCAGCCCCAGCACGACCCCTACACTGCCCGAACACCACTGCACTGCCCTAAACCCTGAAACATCACCCCCAGCAAGACCCCCTACACTGCCCGAACACCACTGCCCTAAACCCTGAAACACCACCCCCAGCAAGACCCCCTACACTGCCCAAACACCACTGCACTGCCCTAAACCCTGAAACACCACCCCCAGCAAGACCCCCTACACTGCCCGAACACCACTGCACTGCCCTAAACCCTGAAACACCACCCTCAGCACGACCCCCTACACTGCCCAAACACCACTGCTCTGCCCTAAACCCTGAAACACCACCCTCAGCACGACCCCCTACACTGCCCAAACACCACTGCTCTGCCCAAAACCCTGAAACACCAGCCCAAGCACGACCCCCTACACTGCCCGAACACCACTGCACTGCCCTAAACCCTGAAACACCAGCCCCAGCACGACCCCTACACTGGCCGAACACCACTGCACTGCCCTAAACCCTGAAACACCACCCCCAGCACGACCCCCTACACTGCCGGAACACCACTGCACTGCCCTAAACCCTGAAACACCAGCCTCAGCACAACCCTGTACACTGCCCGCACACCACTGCACTGCCCTAAACCCTGAAACACCAGCCCCAGCACAACCCCGTACACTGCCCGAACACCACTGCACTGCCCTAAACCCTGAAACATCACCCCCAGCAAGACCCCCTACACTGCCCGAACACCACTGACCTAAACCCTGAAACACCACCCCCAGCACGACCCCCTACACTGCCTGAACACCACTGCACTGCCCTAAACCCTGAAACACTACCCCCAGCATGACCCCCTACACTGCCCAAACACCACTGCTCTGCCCAAAACCCTGAAACACCAGCCCCAGCACGACCCCCTACACTCCCCGAACACCACTGCACTGCCCTAAACCTTGAAACACCAGCCCCTGCACGACCCCCTACACTGCCCGAACACCACTGCACTACCCTAAACCCTGAAACATCACCCCCAGCACGACCCCCTACACTGCCCGAGCACCACTGCACTGCCCTAAACCCTGAAACACCAGCCCCAGCACGACCCCCTACACTGCCCGAACACCACTGCACTGCCCTAAACCCTGAAACACCAGCCCCAGCACGACCGCCTACACTGCCCGAACACCACTGCACTGCCCTAAACCCTGAAACACCAGCCCCAGCACGACCCCCTACACTGCCCGAACACCACTGCACTGCCCTAAACCGTGAAACACCAGCCTCAGCACGACCCCCTACACTGCCTGAACACCACTGCACTGCCCTGAACCCTGAAACACCAGCCCCAGCACAAGACCCTACACTGCCCAAACACCACTGCACTGCCCTAAACCCTGAAACAACACCCCATGCATGACCCCCTACACTGCCCGAACACCACTGCACTGCCCTAAACCCTGAAACACCACCCCCAGCGCGACCCCCTACACTGCCCGAACACCACTGCACTGCCCTAAACCCTGAAACACCACCCCTGCACAACCCCCTACACTGCTCAAACACTACTGCACTGCCGTAAACCCAGAAACACCATCCCCAGCACGACCCCCTATACTGCACGAACACCACTGCACTGCCCTAAACCCTGAAACACTACCCCCAGCAAGACCCCCTACACTGCCCGAACACCACTGCACTGCCCTAAACCCTGAAACATCACCCCCAGCAAGACCCCTACACTGCCCGAACACCACTGCCCTAAACCCTGAAACACCACCCCCAGCAAGACCCCCTACACTGCCCGAACACCACTGCACTGCCCTAAACCCTAAAACACCAGCCCCAGCACGACCCCCTACACTGCCCGAACACCACTGCACTGCCCTAAACCCTGAAACACCACCCCTGCACGACCCCCTACACTGCCCGAACACCACTGT
Organism: Calotriton arnoldi; assembly: GCA_963921515.1. Taxonomy (NCBI): domain Eukaryota; kingdom Metazoa; phylum Chordata; class Amphibia; order Caudata; family Salamandridae; genus Calotriton; species Calotriton arnoldi. The sequence continues at coordinate 48,302 of CAWUFW010013746.1, read as the reverse complement.
ACTGCCCTAAACCCTGAAACCCCACCCCCAGCATGACCCCCTACACTGCCAGAACACCACTGCACTGCCCTAAACCCTGAAACACCACCCCTGCATGACCCCCTACACTGCCCGAACACTACTGCACTGCCCTATACCCTGAAACACCACCCCCAGCACGACCCCCTACACTGCACGAACACCACTGCACCGCCCTAAACCCTGAAACACTACCCCCAGCAAGACCCCTACACTGCCCGAACACCACTGCACTGCCCTAAACCCTGAAACATCACCCCCAGCAAGACCCCCTACACTGCCCGAACACCACTGCCCTAAACCCTGAAACACCACCCCCAGCAAGACCCCCTACACTGCCCGAACACCACTGCACTGCCCTAAACCCTGAAACACCACCCCCAGCAAGACCCCCTACACTGCCCGAACACCACTGCACTGCCCTAAACCCTGAAACACCACCCCCAGCACGACCCCCTACACTGCCCGAACACCACTGAACTGCCCTAAACCCTGAAACATCACCCCCAGCACAACCCCCTACACTGCCTGAGCACCATTGCTCTGCCCTAAACCCTGAAACACTATCCCCAGCACAACCCCCTACACTGCCCAAACACCACTGCACTGCCCTAAACCCTGAAACACCACCCCCAGCATGACCTCCTACACTGCCCGAACACCACTGCACTGCCCTAAACCCTGAAACACCAGCCCCAGCAAGAACCCCTACACTGCCCGAACACCACTGCATTGCCCTAGACTCTGAAACACCAGCCCCAGCAAGACCCCTACACTGCCCGAACACCACTGCACTGCCCTAAACCCTGAAACACCAGCCCCAGCATGACCTCCTGCACTGCCCGAACACCACTGCACTGCCCTAAACCCTAAAACACCAGCCCCAACACGACCCCCTACACTGCCCGAACACCACTGCACTGCCCTAAACCCTGAAACACCAGCCCCAGCACGACCCCCTACACTGCCCGAACACCACTGCACTGCCCTAAACCCTGAAACACCAGGCCCAGCACCACCCCCTACAATGCCCGAACACTACTGTACTGCCCTAAACCCTGAAACACCACCCCCTGCACCGCCCCCTACACTGCCCGAACACCACTGCACTGCCCTAAACCCTGAAACACCACCCCCTGCACCACCCCTACACTGCCCGAACACCACTGCACTGCCCTAAACCCTGAAACACCACCCCCTGCACCACCCCTACACTGCCCGAACACCACTGCACTGCCCTAAACCCTAAAACACCACCCCCTGCACCGCCCCCTACACTGCCCGAACACCACTGCACTGCCCTAAACCCTGAAACACCACCCCCAGCATGACCCCCTTTACTGCTCGAACACCACTGCACTGCCCCAAACCCTGAAACACCACCCCCAGCATGACCCCCTACACTGCCCGAACACCACTGCCCTAAACCCTGAAACACCACCCCTGCATGACCCCCTACACTGCCCGAACACCACTGCACTGCCCTAAACCCTGAAACACCACCCCCTGCACGACCCCCTACACTGTCCAAACACCACTGCACTACCCTAAACCCTAAAATACTCCCCCCAGCATGACCCCCTACACTACCCGAACACGACTGCACTGCCCTAAACCCTAAAACTTTTCCCCCAGCACGACCCCCTACACTACCCGAACACCACTGCACTGCCCTAAACCCTAAAACACTCCCCCAGCACGACCCCCTACACTACCTAAACACCACTGCACTGCCCTAAACCCTAAAACACTACCCCCTGCATGACCCCTACACTACCCAAATACCAATGCACTACCCTAATCCCTAAAACACTACCCCCGCACAACCCCCTACACTACCCAAAGACCACTGCACTACCCTAAACTCTAAAACAATACCCCCGAACGACTCCCTACACTACCCAAAGACCACTGCACTACCCTAAACCCTAAAAAACTACCCCCAGCACGAACCCCTACACTACCCAAACACCACTGCACTACCCTAAACCATAAAACACTACCCCCAGCAGTACCCCCTATGCTACCCAAACACCACTGCACTACCCTAAACCCTAAAACACTACCCCCAGCAGTACCCCCTACACTACCCAAACCCCATTGCACTACCCTAAACCCTAAAACACTACCCCCAGCAGTATCCCCTACACTACCCAAACACCACTGCACTACCTAAACCCTAAAACCCTAAAACACTAACCCCAGCACGACCCCTACACTACCCAAACACCATAGAACTACCCTAAACCCTAAAACACTCCCCCAGCACGACTCCCTACACTACCCAAACACCACTGCACTACCCTAAACCCTAAATCTACCCCCAGCATGACCCCCTACACTACACAAACACCACTGCACTACCCTAAACCCTAAAACACTACCCCCAACACGACCCTTTTCACTACCTAAACACAACTGCACAATTTGTTACAGGCGTTGCAACGCAGGCCTGTGGTGCTTACTGGAAGTACCTGGTGGGCTAGTTGGGCCCCAGGGACTCTCAGGATTCAAGGTGACCTAATCCCCCAACTTAAAACGCGCAATGGGGCGCGTTTGCACAGTGGTGAAGGGAGGGGGCGGGGCCTCTGGTGACATGTGCGCAAACACGCCCTGTGGTGCGTTTTAAGTTGGGGAGTTAATTCCCTTTGAATCCTGGGGGCCAACTAGCCCACCAGGTACCTTCAGTAAGCACAACAGAGTTGCGTTGCAGAGAGGTGAAAAAGGTGCGTGGCCTCGGAACGCCTCTCTGCAACTCAGCTCTGTGGTCATAACTGTAGGTACCTGGGGGGCTAGTTGGGCCCAGGGACCCTCAGGATTCAAGGGGACTTAATCCCGCAACTTAAAATGCGCCACGGGGCGCGTTTGCACACATGTCACCTCAGGCCCCACCTCCCTTCACCACTGTGCAAACGCGCACTGGCTCTGGTTAGTCAGAGTTAGTTACCACCAGTACCCGTCTGAAAAAGTTGTGGGCACAGGATGATTTTGCAACAAGGCCTCTTTCTGCTCCTCTGTTGGTTCTTTCTGCACATCTTTTGCTTCTTTCTGTGCGTTTTTCTTCTTTCTTCACATGTCCTACCTCTGTTGACATAGTTAGAAACTAGCATTTAAAAAACCTTTGAAATTCACTTAAAAAATCATAGGTTTCAGGCACGTTATAGTTAGAAATTAGCATTTAAAAAACCTTTGAAATTCACTGAAAAAACCATAGGTTTCAGGCACGTTATAGTTAGAAATTAGCATTTAAAAAACCTTTGAAATTCACTGAAAAAACCATAGGTTTCAGGCACGTTATAGTTAGAAATTAGCATTTAAAAAACCTTTGAAATTCACTGAAAAAACCATAGGTTTCAGACACGTTATAGTTAGAAATTAGCATTTAAAAAACCTTTGAAATTCACTGAAAAAACCATAGGTTTTAGGGACAGTTATAGTTAGTTGGACATTGCACTCGTACAAAACCCGTGAAATTCCCCTGTTATAGTTAGTTCAGCTAACTATAACTCGCGCCCGCAATGCACTGCTGATGACGTCACATATTACATCACTCATGACATGGTCAGTGACATCACTGATGACATCACTGATGACATCTCAAATGACATCACTGATGACATCATCCATGTGATAATTTCATGCATCTTCTCACACCCTAATATAACTTTTGATACACCCACTCTAAATTACAGACTGCCATTCTCAAAACCATAGACACTCCAACACCAAAAACTACATACCCACTCACTGATTCTTAGGTCTACACACACATCCACTCACTCACCTGTACAGTCACTCATACTTACAGTCACTCAGTACAGGACTATCATATGCACTCATACACCTATATAAACACACACACCGCCACTCATCCATAGAGGTACTCACACACCTAGTCAGTCATGCAAAAAATTAATCACATACCCATTTACTCACCTATACAGTTATACACACACCAGCTCACTTACTCATACAAATACTAGCACATTCTTACGCTCTTATACAATAACTGATACAAGCACACACGCATCCATACAGCCACTCTCACAATAACACACTCTCACTTATAGCCATTTAAATACTCTAACACACATATATACTGCCTTTTACATATGTAGTTACTCGCACATGTACCACTGAGATATACATTCACTCACTAACACACCCATACACACACTCACCCATCCAAGCAGTCCATCACAGATGCACTCTTGAAATCATGCACCCAGTGAATCACCCACTCACACATCTATGTATAGAGTCACCCACACCCCACCCACATAAACACTCAGGCAGCCATACAGATACTCAGAGAACCAATCAATAACCCATATAGACACTCATGTAGCTATTCGCAAATCCATGCATCCACTTACACACCAACAAACAGACGGATACAGACATTCACACAGTTTAGTCACTAACCCATGCATTCAGTAAGATACGTTTAATCACTCACTTGTAGAGTCAGTCACTCACGTACTAAATCATCCATTCAGACACTTATACACCCACTCATTCTTCAATACGCCTTTCCCTATATATATTAAACATATTTAAACTTTACAGAAACACACAGTCACTGGATGATGTCATCAGTGATGTCATTTGAGATGTCATCAGTGATGTCATCAGTGATGTCACTGACCATGTCATGAGTGATGTAATATGTGACGTCATCAGCAGTGCATTGCGGGCGCGAGTTATAGTTAGCTGAACTAACTATAACAGGGGAATTTCACGGGTTTTGTACGAGTGCAATGTCCAACTAACTATAACTGTCCCTAAAACCTATGGTTTTTTCAGTGAATTTCAAAGTTTTTTTAAATGCTAATTTCTAACTATAACGTGTCTGAAACCTATGGTTTTTTCAGTGAATTTCAAAGGTTTTTTAAATGCTAATTTCTAACTATAACGTGCCTGAAACCTATGGTTTTTTCAGTGAATTTCAAAGGTTTTTTAAATGCTAATTTCTAACTATAACGTGCCTGAAACCTATGGTTTTTTCAGTGATATATATATATATATTACCTACTGGCAGTCGCCAGTAGGTAGTTATAGTTAGGACTTTGTTTCTATTCGAAAAGCATTTTTTCTTTTGCCAATATCTTTGGCGCCGTTTGACGAATCTTTGTGAAATTTTTAAAACTAATGGTTCACTCAGGTCAGCTCCTGTCCTGAAAGTTTCGGGGTGATTCGTCAAGCAGGGGCCGAGACAAAAGGGGGGTCCCAAAAGGCATTTTCCCCATGTTAATTTCCATAGGAACTTTAGACACGGCTACTGCCCGAACTGCTGAACGGAATTACACCAAATTTGGCAAAAACGTAGCTCTTGGTCCAGAAAGCGACCTTTTTTTCAAAATGGTGTAAATACGTTCAGTAGTTGCTGAGATATTCAAAAAATAAAAATGTATATATCTGAGCACTGAGGAGGAGTCACGTCTCCTCCCGAGCACGAGCTTCATTCTGATTAGCTGCCAACACTCCAAACCAGGAAGTGTTGGCAGCCATCTTGTGACTCGGTAACCGTGTCACAAGAAAACAGTACAAAAAAGGTGAAAAACAAGAAAAGTGGGCCTGCTCAGTGGGTCCCACAGGGACCACCAGGCCCAAAAAAAGCATTTAAAAAAAAATTATGTTGGCCAAATTCACGCTGGGTGCGCAAATCCAGCCGAAATTATTTTTAAAAAAATGAAGCGCGGGATCCCGTGCTTTGTTTGTTTCAAGCCCCCAGGTGGGCCTGGTCCTGGGGGCAATTCTTAATTATGGTGTGGGGGCAGATGGGGGCCCCCACAGCCCCAGGGACCACCACCTCCCCGGGGCTTTCTTTATCATATGCGGGGGCATGTGGCCCCCGCAGCCCAGGGGACAGCCACCTCCCTAGGGCTTTGTCTTAAAAAATGCGTGGGGGGAGTCCTGCCCTCGTGTTGCCCCAGGGACCGCCACCTCCCCAGGGTTTTCCAAATCATGTGCGGGGGGCCTCGTGGGCCCCCCCAAGCCCCAGGGACGGCCACCTCCTGGGGCTTAAATTTATGTAAATAAGTGTGGGGGGCTCCTGCCCCCCCACACTCCCCCAGGGACCACCTCTTCCCCAAGGCATACCCTAATTTAAATGCAGGGGTCCATAGCGGACCCCCGGCCCTGGGGACCACCACCTCCCCGGGGCTTTGAAAATGTAGGGAGGGGGGGCGCGCCCCTTTTTACACCGCTCTTCAAACATGCCTCTTGGCGCACTGCTGGTGGGGCGATGAGATCCTCTTGTGTCCTGAGGACCTCAGGACACAAGTGGACTTCATCCCCCAAGCAACAGTGCGCCAGGAGCCGCTTTTGCAGAGTGGTGTAAAAAGGGGGCATGGCCTCGGACCACTCTCAGCAATCCAGGTGTGTGGCACTTACTTGAGGTACCTGGTGGGCTAGTTGACTCCCAGGGACCCTCAGGAATGAAGGGGACTTAATACCCCAACTTAGAACGCGGCAGGAGGCACGTTTGCAGAGTGGTGGGGCAAGGGGGCGTGGCCTTTGTCCACCTCTCAGCAATCCCACTGTGTGGGGCTTACTGGAGGTAAGAGGTAGGCTAGTTGGCCCCTAAAGGACCCCCAGCAGCGAAGGGGTCTTCAATCCCCATCCAAGAGCGCACCAGGGAGCGTGTTTGAAGAGTGGTGGGCAAAGGGGGCGTGGCCTACTATGAGAATTTAGCAATCCTGCTGTGTGGGACTTACTGGAGGTAATAGGAGGGGTAGTTGGCCCCCAAGGATGTCCTTGGGGGCCAACTACCCCTCTTGTTACCTCCATTAAGTCCCACACAGTGGGATTGCTAAGACATCTTCGGAGGCCATGCCCCCCTTTCTCCACCACTCTGAAAACACGCCTCCTGGCAGACTATGGGATGGGGGATGAAGTCCAATTTACTCCTGAGGGACTTTGGGGGCCAAGAAGCCCTCCTGGTACCTCCTGTAAGTCCTACGCAGCAGAATTCCTGAGCGCTGGTCGGAGGCCCAGCACCCTTTCTCCACCACTCTGCAAACGCGACTACTAGTTAAAGAAGTGTTTGCAATGTAATAGGTTTCGCATTTGCGAGAATTAGAGCTATTGGCGTTGTAAATGTAAAAGTTTTTTACTAATGTTTTTTGGAGTGGAGTGGATGTACGTTGTGTGTAGTGGAATTATGTGGTATGTTGTGCAGTGAAATTTGTCGATAGAAAGTATGTGATATTTAGTGTATAGGAATTATGTAGAGTGGGATTATGTGTTATGGAGAGTAAATATGTGGTATGGTAGTCTGTGTTGTGGAGTGGTAACTTCAGGTTTAGTCTTCCTCGTTTCCATAGAAGCTGAACTATGAACTCAGTGAGACAAAAAAGAAGGAATCACTGAGGAGCACTTGTGGACCTAGTCAGAGGTATGAGCAGGGCCACTGGAATTATGCGACTGTTTGGCTGCACCAACTTATGCACAATTATACATTTTCTGCATTAGCCACATAATTCATCATCTGCTCCCTAATCTGCAGATTTGAACAAAAAAAGTCTTGTTTCTAGCTCAAACGCTCAAACGTTACCAAAAATGCAGCAACAAGTGTTACAGCGTGGTGGAAGGCCATTTGCAAACCTAGAATGGTCACCTGTTACTTATTGCTAAATGTGGGTGTTAAATTGGTACTAATGGTGTGCAAGCCACTCTTGCTTCCTTCTGCGCCTCTCTTACCTCTTTCTGCACCCCTTTTGCCTCTTTTTGCACCTCTGTTGGTTCTTTCTGCACTACTCTTGCTTCTTTCTGCACCTCATTGCCTCTTTTTGCACTTCTCTTAGTTCTTTCTAAACCTCTGTTGCTTCTTTCAGCAATTCTCTTGCCTCTTTCTGCCCTTCTCTTGCTTGTTTCTGCACCTCTCTTGTGTCTTTCAGCACCTCTGTTGCCTCTTTCTGCACTTCACTTGCTTCTTTCTGCACCTCTCTTGCCTCTATCAGCACCTCTGTTGCTTCTTTCTGCACCCCTCTTCCCTCTTTGTGCAACTCTCTTGCCTCTTTCTACACCTCTCTTCTGTCTTTCTGCACCACTCTTGCCTCTTTCAGCACCTCTGTTGCTTTTTTTGCAGATCTCTTGCCTCTTTCTGCACCCCTGTTCCCTCTTTCTGCACCTTTCCTGCCTGTTTCTGCACTTCTCTTGCCTCTTTCTGTACCTCTGTTGCCTCTTTCTGCACCCCTTTTGCCTCTTTCTGCACCTCTGTTACTTCTTTCTGCACTTCAATTGCCTCTTTTTGTACCTCTGTTACTTCTTTCTGCACTTCTATTGCCTCTTTCTGCTCCTCTCTTGCTTCTTTCTGCACCTCACTTGCCTCTTTCAGCACCTCTTTTTCTTTTTTTCTGCAGATCTCTTGCCCCTTTCTGCACCTCACTTGCCTCTTTCAGCACCTCTGTTGCTTTTTTCTGCAGATCTCTTGCCTCTTTCTGCACCCCTCTTTTCTCTTTCTGCATCTCTCTTGCCTCTATCTGCACCCCTGTTTCCTCTTTCTGCACCTTTCCTGCCTGTTTCTGCACCTCTCCTGCCTCTTTCTGTACCTCTGTTGCCTCTTTCTGCCCTTCTCTTGCTCTTTCTGCACCCTTCGCGCCTCTTTCAGCACCTCTGTTACTTCTTTCTGCACTTCTCTTCCTTCTTTCTGCACCCCTCCTGCCTCTTTCTGTACCTCTCTTGCCTCTTTGTGCACCCCTCCTACCTTTTTCTGCACCACTCTTGCCTCTTTTTGCACCTCTGTTGGTTCTTTCTGCACTGCTCTTGCTTCTTTCTGCACCTCACTTGCCTCTTTTTAAACTTATCTTGGTTCTTTCTAAACCTCTGTTGCTTCTTTCAGCAATTCTCTTGCCTCTTTCTGCACTTCTCTTGCTTGTTTCCGCACCTCTTGCGTCTTTCTGCACCTATGTTGCCTCTTTCTGCACTTCACTTGCTTCTTTCTGCACCTCTCTTGCCTCTTTAGGCACCTCTGTTGCTTCTTTCTGCACTGCTCTTGCCTCTTTCTGCAAACCTCTTGCCTCTTTGAGCACCTCTTTAGCTTCTTTCTGCACTTCTCTCTCCTCTTTCTGCACCCCTCTTGCCTCTTTCTGCACCTCTGTTGCTTCTTTCTGCACTTCTATTGCCTCTTTCTGCACCTCTCTTGCTTCTTTCTACACCTCACTTGCCTCTTTCAGCACCTCTGTTGCTTTTTTCTGTAGATCTCTTGCCTCTTTCTGCACCTCACTTGCCTCTTTCAGCACCTCTGTTGCTTTTTTCTGCAGATCTCTTGCCTCTTTCTGCACCCCTCTTTTCTCTTTCTGTACCTCTCTTGCCTCTTTCTGCACCTCTCTTGCCTCTTTCTGCACTTCACTTGCTTCTTTCTGCACCTCTCTTGCCTCTTTCGGCACCACTGTTGCTTCTTTTTGCACTTCTCTTGCCTCTTTCTCCACCTCTGAGTTAGAGGTAGTTTTTATCCCCCTGCCCTATTATGTACTAGGGCCTTACAGGGGAGGTCATGCCAATCACAGGGGTACCCCAACCCATAGTGTACCCTAGGGAATGTAGGTGTTTTCACTGTATTCTAAGTGTCTTTCAGCATAGCACTGGCTCTGGGCCTGGTTAGTCAGAATCAGTTACCACCAGTACCAGTCATCAAAAAGTTGGGGGCGCAGGATGACTTTGCAACAAGGCCTCTTTCTGCACTTTTGTTGGTTCTTTCTGCATATCTCTTGCGTCTTTCTGCACTTTTCTTCGTCTTTCTGGACTTCTGTTGCCTCTTTCTGCATTTCTCTTGCTTCTTTCTGCGCCTTTCTTCCTCTTTCTGCACATGTCCTACCTCTGTAGGCATAGTTAGAAATTTGCATTTAAAAAACCTTTGAAATTCACTGAAAAAACCATAGGTTTCAGGGACGTTACAGTTAGAAATTAACATTTAAAAAACCGTTAAAATTCACTGAAAAAAACATAGGTTTGAGGGACGTTATAGTTAGAAATTAGCATTTAAAAAAACCTTTGAAATTCACTGAAAAAACCATAGGTTTCAGGGACATTATAGTTAGAAATTAGCATTTGAAAAACCATGGAAATTCACTGAAAAAACCACAGGTTTCAGGGATATTATAGTTAGTTGGACATTTCACTCGTACAAAACCAGAGAAATTTGGCCTTTATAGTTAGTTGAGCTAAGTATAACTTGCGCCCCCACAATGCACTGCTGATGAAATCACATATTACATCACTCATGACAAGGTCAGTGACATCACTGATCACATCACTGATCACATCTCAAATGACATCACTGATGACATCACTGATGACATCATCCAGTGACTGTGTGTTTCTGTAAAGTTTAAATATGTTTTATATATATATATATATATATATATATATATAGGCCAAGGTGTATTGAAGAATGAGTGGGTGTATGACTATATGAATGGATGATTTAGTAGGTGCGTGACTGACTGTATAAGTGAGCTATTAAACGTGTCTTACTGAATGCGTGGGTTAGTGACTAAACTGTGTGAATGTCTGTATCAGTCTGTATGTTGGTGTGTAAGCGGTTGCATGGATTGGTGAGTAGCTACTTGAGTGTCTATATGGGTTATTGATTGTTTGTCTGAGTATCTGTATGAGTGCCAGAGTGTCTGTGTGGGTGGGTGGGATGTGTGTGATTCACTGCATAGATGTGTGAGTGATGCTCATATGCCTTGCTAGTAGACTGTCTATGAGATGCTTCAACTATGGGTTTGCGGATCTCGTGGAGCTTCACTCCATGGAATTACGTAGAGTTACATAAAAACTCTGTGAGATACTGCGGAGTTCCGTGAGCGGGCGGAATTGGCATGTTGCACTGTTTTTTAGCCGGGAGCTTGTTCTGTGTTGCAAAATCAGCACAAGTGGCACAACACAGTAATCCAGAGTGCGCTGCTTCTTTGCTGCCACTCAAGGAGGTTTTCTACTCGTGTGGCAGCTTTCTCATTGTGAGCGGCAGCCTTCTTACTGCGAACGGTCCCGACTGCCCACAACCGCTTGCATTGAGAAAATCTTGCCGGGTGCCGTTCTAGTGCCCGAAAATCATGCTAGGGGATGCCAATTCTCACTCCCGAACTTAACGTTGGTGAGCTGAATGCGAGAAACAAATCTGACGCGTGGCAGTTGATGGAGTTTTGCTAGAACTCCATGTTACAAGTGTAACGCAGAGTTTGCAAAATTCTGCGAATTCTGCCGGTGAAGCAAAATTTATCGACCAACCCTACCTTTAACCCCAATGGCCACATCCAGAGGCAGACTCAATTGATCTAGCCTTAGGAATTCAAATACCACACCAACAGTTATCCTTAGGAGAGAGAGCAGTGACAGTGGTGGAGTGTGAAGAATTAAGGGGACCACAGGAAGGATCCAATGTAGAACTGACAGTATCTGGAGAAGGGTAGTGACCCACACTTTCTGAAGCCAACAAAGGACTATGAAGGCAACAGGCTCTCCCAATAAACAAGCACAAACCTTGAAATGACAGGAAACAGAGGAAAAGAAAACATGAAACTCTTTGGCTTGGGTAAGCCAGAATATTCACTTCCATACATCCTTCAAAAGGAATCAGGGGCAGAACATGGCAATTAAGGCATTCTCCCTGTAAGCAAACAGGTTCGTCACCGGAGTGCTGAACTTAATAAAGATCTTCAGAAACACTTCCCAGGAAAGACAGATATCCTAGAAAGATGAAAATACTTAGTACAGCAAATATGCCCTGAAAGTGTCTGTACCGCTTATGTGGGCTTAGACAGGCAAAACCGATATGCTTCTGCTAACAATCCTATTTGAAAGACCACTAAAGTCAAAGCCCTTCACCTTGTGCCCCCTGCTTTTTCACGTAGGCCTGGCTTATGTTGTTGTATCCTTTCAGAATCACTGCCCAGATCAGAACAAACCCAGCAAAAGTCTAAAGTGTGTGGAGGATGCTAATTTTAATGATTGTTGCAAGTCTTTTGCATTCCAGGGACCCTGAGCAGTTAGCAAAACTAGAGTGGCTCTGCAGCCATAACCTAAGGCATGTGTGGCCAAAATCACTAGATCTGAATGTAGTAAAGGGAACTCCTTTTCGTGATAAGTGAACACCAGCCACCACTGAAATTTGCTAGCAATATCCACTGACACTTGAATCTTCCTCTCATGGTTGTTAGGCATTGGATTCTACCAGCAAAGATTGTGTCTTAAAATGGGAACAAAGGGGGGCGTGGCCAGACCTCCCGCTAGATGGCTACCAACCGGTGAGTCTTGTCCTCGCTCGGAGACATTTTCTGGAGCCGCGCTGCAACAGGGACTTTTACACTTTGCGGTGAGCGGGGATGGCATGCGAAAGCGAGGGGAGCAGGGTCCTAGTCTTTTCGGGCCGTGTTTGGTCCATTTACAATGTTTTCTCTTCATCGTGATACTCCCTTCATGTACAGTGGATGCAGCCACCATTTTGAATACGAAGGTAGTGGCAGAGAGCTGTGAATATCCACGCTGCCTCATACCAACGTTTAAACACCTGCAAGATGCTGATTATTATGTGAGGATTGCAACTGGGAATTCATCTTGTTTTAAGTAAATATATATATTTACTTATTTTAAATTTCACTGAATATTTACCAGGGAGAAATTAATATGAACTAAGATTGTTCATTTCTTTATATAACTTCTGACAGAAAGGAACCTTTTTTTTTTTTTTCTTCTCAAATAATATCTGGGTCATACAGGTGAGGGCTGCTTCATTCACCTATTAATTTCTTTGTAAGTCTGGGCTGCTGACAGGTGATTCCATTTATTGAGCCATAACTATACTTTCTACTTATATTATTATGAACTGCATTTCATTAACCAGTCAAAAATGCAGCCACATCTGGAGTAAAGTCTTCTGTTCGTAAGGAATCCAACTCAAATACTAAAAGGCAAAAGAAGAATCCAGGTTCACCAACAAAATCCCCATTACATCTGACACTTGTGGTTTTAATGGAAAAAACAAAACTGCTGAAACCTTTCATAATGGAAATTAACTCTACACTTCAGAGGATTGAAGAAAAATGGTCAAGCCTTGAATCTCAAGTGAATGAGCTGGAATAATGCTGGAGTAATGTACAGGATGTGACAGTCAAAATTGAGGGCATGTCACATGAAATTTCACTCTTAAAACAACAGAGGATTTGGAAAATCGTAATAGAAGTAACAATCTTAGAATTTACGGTATTCCTGAAGGTGCGCAGGGCCCAGATATGCTTACCTTTCTTACAATACATATCGCGAAACTAGTTGGACTCAAAGAGGACCTAAATCTCAACTTGCAGCGGATTCACTGTCTTCAGGAATTTCTTCATCCACTTGACCAAGATGTATTATTGAATTATTTTTAGAATACACTGAACTACAGTTGCGTTTATCAGCAGCTAAACAAAGAAAGCAAATTCTCTGGTCAGGTTAATAAATATTGTCCTCTCAGGATGTTGCTCGTGCAACGGCAGCACGTCGTAAAGAATTGCTATCTTTTCGGCCTGCTCTTCGTTCCAAGAATGCCAGATATGGTCTGATACATCAATGTTTCTTCAAAGTGACTTATAAAGAAAGAACTTTCTCATGTGATTCCCCAGATGACTTAAGAAAATGTATCTCTCTACACAAAGGAGAGGAAACGGAACTTGGGAAAACTTGATATGTTCTCATCTTCTGCAATGTTTTGCTAACATTTTAAATTTGTTAGGCTCAGTTTTGTGTCTGAAACAATGCTATTGTCTTAATGGATATGTTTCTTTCTATTGAAGCTACTCTCCAAAATTTTCACTTCTTGTTTTTCTTTATTTCTATAGAGATTAATGTACTGTTGTGGTTCTCACCCTGGATGTTTCCTTTATTTGTGTCTCCCCCCCATTGATCCAGTGTTTCCACATGTTCCCACATGTTGGTAAGTGCACCCAAGTTACAGTCTTTGTAGTCATGAATGTTGTAGTCTTTTTGTATTTGTTGTTACTGCAATGGTTATATGTCCTTCTCCTTGTATAAAGTTCTTGATTGTCTCAGAGGATGTGCCATCGGTGTAAGTTAGACTCGCTTGCCTCTAGTGCTATCACTAAATACATGCACATTTTTGTTATTTCTAGAACTCTCTCCTATTTATCTTGGATAAGTAACCTGCAACAAAGATTTTATCTGACAAGATTACGACTAAACCTAATTCATCACCTAGTTGCCTTTCCCCTGGCTGGTTCTTGGGTTAATCTGGATATGTAGTGTCCATGTGATGCTGGTTCCACTCAGTCCACTGCACACTTTATGCTATTTTGCACATTGTATGGCTCAATAAGAGCTTGATTCTTATGCCCTCTTATCCTGCACAGTCCCTTTACCTCATATCAAGAGGGATTAGGATCTTTACAATGCTTGGCTACCCCAGAAATCTGTTCTGCTACACTCAGTTACATAATTGCTGCTATGAAAATTAGAAAATCTAATGCAATGTAAGTCTGTTACTGTGATTTTAGATTTTTTTAAAGACTGCACTTGTTGGCTTTTTAATGATTAGGAATCTTGTATTTATTTTATGTGCTTTTATGATCACTATGTGGTCGAATAAAGATTTTCTTGACTTGACTTGACTCGCTGTTAGTTGTCCTTCTTTTTCTTGGCCGTTTCCCCACTGTACCAATTTAACGTTTTCGATTTGTGTGTTTAATATGGTTAAAGACTCTTGGTTTTCTACCATAAATTATTTTTCTATCAAGATTTGTATTTCTTTTCTCCTTTTCTCCTCTCTCTCCCTTCTTTACTCTACTGTTCTATCCTCTACTAATTTCCCCGTACAAAGTCATATCCTAACCAGCTGCTATTGAACGTTTTGCTCTGTTTTAAATTTTACATTAAGTTAAGAAAGTGCTTTTGTCATACATTCTTTCGTGCCTATTTATATGACAAATAATCTTAGAGTTGTGTCCTGGAACGTCAAAGGCTTATGCAACATAATAAAAAAGCAGAGAATACATACACACTTAGGTAGACTAAGAAGCAAGTTTGCGTTATTACAAGAGACTCACCTCCCAGAGATAGACATCAATTCATTAACCACTTCTGTGCTCATGACGGAATGGTTCCGTCATGAGCACAAGTTCTAGTGTGCTCATGACGGAACCATTCCGTCATGAGCACATGCTCAGGAAATCCCTCTGCTGCAGACAGCAGAGGGATTTCCCTTTTTTTTTTTTTTGCCTGGGGAGGTGGGGAAGAGCTTCCCCAACCTCCCCTGGCCTAGTATTGTATTTTATTGCAATGACGATCGCGCGCATGGTGCGCTATCGTCATTACAACGAAATCGAAACTGAAACTTAGTTTCAGTTTCTCAGTTTCGGTGCTTGTGGGGCTATCTCAACCCCCGAGCACCGAAAAAGATGGGAGAGGTATTGTTGGAAAGGGGAGAATCTCCCCTTTCCAATGGTACCCTTTTCTAGTGGATACCTGCTTGTGGATCACCCCAGTAGGGCGATCCCCAAGCAGAATTCACCCACTAGCACCAGGGAGGGGGGAGGGGGGAGCGGCCCTTGGGCAAGGGCCTTTGCTCCCCCATATTTGTTTAGCTGCAACAGACTTTCAGCCCCCCCTGGGGGGCATATGGGGGCAGTAGCCAATTTGTCCCTCCGGGGGGGTAGGGACTGCCCAAAAAGGGCATGGCAATGCCCCACCCCCAGAGAAATGTCAGTCTTTCTGCCCCCCCGGGGGGGCGGAAAGCCCACTAGAAACCAGGGACTTTTTTTATTGACGTTGGGGTGGGGGCTGCCCAAAAAGGGCATGGCAATGCCCCCACCCCCCCAGAGAAATGTAAGTCTTTCTGCCCCCCCTGGGGGGCAGATGGGGGCAGTAGATCCCAATCTGTCCCCCCAGGGGGGGCAGAAAGCCCACTAGGAACCAGGGATTTTTTTTATATTGACATTGGGGTGGGGGCTGCCCAAAAAGGGCATGGCAATGCCCCCACCCCCCCCAGAGAAATGTCAGTCTTTTTGCCCCCCAGGGGGCAGAAAGCCTACTAGAAACTAGGGATTTATTTTTTTATTGATGTTGGGGTGGGGGCTGCCCAAAAAGGGCATGGCAATGCCCCCACCCCTCCCCAAAAAAATGCAACAGTCTTTCTGCTCCCCCCAGGGGCAGATGGGGGCAATATCCCCTGATCTGCCCCGGGGAGGCATAAATCCCACTAGGCACCAGGGATTTTTTTTTTTTTATAATGTAGGGGTGGGGGCTGCCCAGAATGGGCATGATAATGCCCCCACCCAAAAAACAATTAACATAGTCTTTCTGCCCCTCTCCGGAGGCATATTGGGGCAATATCCCCTTATCTGCCCCTCTGGGGGGGTAGAAAGCCCTCTAGGCCTCAGGATTTTTTTTTTATTCAGGGTTGAAGTCAGCCCAGAATGGGCATGCCAATGCCCACACCGCCCCAAAAAAAGCCACAGTCTTTCTGCCCCCCCTCGAGGGGTGGATGGGGGCAGTGGCCCCTGATCTGCCCACGGGGGGGCAGAAAGCCCACTAGGCACCAGCGATTACGCTGGCTTTTTTTATGTGTGGGGGCTGCCCAGAATAGGCATACCAATTCCTCCACCCCCCAAAAACATAGCCACAGTCTTTATGCCCCCCTTGGGGGCATATCGCGGCAACCCTCCCCCCGATTCCCCCCCCAGGGGGGCAGAAAGCCCACTAAGCACAGACTTGTTTTTAGCAATGTGCCTACCTGTGGATTTTGGGACTTAGCGCAGCCGGCACATAGGGAAACCTAGCAAGCCTGAATATCTTTTTAAACTAGACACCAAGGGGAATCCAGGATGGGGTGACTTGTATGCCTCTCACCAGGTTCTGTTCCCAGAATCCCTTGCAAACCTCAAACTTAGTTTTAAAAAAACACATTTTCCTCACATTTCTGTGATGGAAAGTTCTGGGATCTGCGTGGATCCGCGTGGATCCACAAAATTCCACCCACCCCGCATTCCCCAAAGTCTTCTGAGAAAAATGGTACCTCCCATGTGTGGGTAGGCCTAGTGCCTGCGACAGGAAATGGCCCAAAACGCAACGTGGACACACCACATTTTCACAGTGAAAACTGACCCTTTTTTTGCAAAGTGCCTAGCTGTAGATTTTGAACCCTAGCTCTACCGGCACCTAGGGAAACCTAGCAAACCTATACATTTTTGAAAACTAGACACCCAGGGAAATCCAGGATGGGGTGACTTGACTGGCTCTCACCAGGTTCTGTTACCCAGAATCCCTTGCAAACCTCAAAATGTGTAAAAAAAAACACATTTTCCTCCCATTTCTGTGATGGCAAGTGTGGAATCTGCGTGGATCCACAAAATTCCACCCACCCCGCATTCCCCAAAGTCTTCTGAGAAATATGGTACCTCACTTGTGTGGGTAGGCCTAGTGCCCGCAACAGGAAACGGCCCAAAACACAACGTGGACACACCACATTTTACAGTGAAAACTGACACTATTTTGCAAAGTGCCTAGCTGTAGATTTTGAACCCTAGCTCTGCAGGCACCTAGGGAAACCTAGCAAACCTATACATTTTTGAAAACTAGACACCCAGGGGAATCCAGGATGGGGTGACTTGTCTGGCTCTCGCCAGGTTGTTACCCAGAATCCCTTGCAAGCCTCAAACTTTGTTAAAAAAAAAAAACATTTTCCTCAAATTTATGAAGTGGAAAGTTCTGGAATCTGCGTGGATCCACAAAATTCCACCCACCCCGCATTCCCCAAAGTCATTATGGAAAAATGCTACCTCACTTGTGTGGGTAGGCCTAGTCCCCACGACAGGGAACGGCTCAAAACGCAACGTGGACACAACACATTTTCACAGTGAAAACGGACCCTTTTTTTGCAAAGTGCCTAGCTGTAGATTTTGAACCCTAGCTCTGCCGGCACCTAGGGAAACCTAGCAAACCTATACATTTTTGAAAACTAGGCACCCAGGGGAATCCAGGATGGGGTGACTTGTCTGGCTCTCACCAGGTTCTGTTACCCAGAATCCCTTGCAAACCTCAAAATTTGTAAAAAAAAAAAACACATTTTCGTCACATTTCTGTGGTGGAAAGTTCTGGAATCTGTGTGGATCCACAAAATTCCACCCAGCCCGCATTCCCCAAAGTCTTCCGAGAAAAATGGTACCTCACTTGTGTGGGTGGGTCAAGTACCCGCGACAGGCAAGGGCCCAAAACCTATTGAGGCGACTTCAAAATTACCTATCACAAAACAACCTGGTTTTGCAAGGGGGGGTCCCATGAGTTTTTGGCCCCGGGCTCAGCGGCCACCTAGTGAAACCTACCAAACTCACACATTTCTGAAAACTAGACACCCGGGGGAGTCCAGCAAGGTATGGCTTGCGTGGGTCCCCCAACATTTCCCTACCCAGAATCCCCTGCAAACCTCAAACTTTGTTGAAAAAATCTATTGTTTCTCACATTTCTGTGTGGGAAAGTTGTAGGCTCACCGGGCTGACACAAATTTCCTACCACCCAGCATTCCCCCAGGTCTCCTGATAAAAATAGTACCTCAGTTGTGTGGGTAGGCATCGTGGCTGCAACAGGAAATGGCCCAAATCGTACTGTGAAGACTTCAAAATTACCTATAACAAAACTACCTGGTTTCGGTGGGGGCACCTGGGGTTTTGGCCCCGGGCTTGCCGCCATCTAGGGAAACTTACCAAACCCACACATTTCTGAAAACTAGACACCCTGGGGAGTCCAATGAGGTATGGCTTGCATGGATCACCAACGTTTCCCTACCCAGAATCCCCTACAAACCTCAAATTTAGCTGAAAAAACCCACATTTTCCACATATTTGTGTGTGGAATCACCGTGGCGGCACAAATATCCTACCCCACAGCATTCTCCTTAGTGTCCCGAGTAAAATGATACCTCACTTGTGTGGGTGTCCAATGCAGAAGTGGCTAAAGACTTATTTTTAAAAAAATGTAGTGCTTAGAATTCTCGGTGCTATACCCTTATTCCCTATGTTTTGGGCTCTTCCCAGTCACAGGCCCTTGCCCCACCCACACAAGTGAGATATCATTTTACTCGGGAGACTGAGGGGAACGCTGTGGGGTAGGACATTTGTGCCGGCACGGTGATTCCACTGAAAAATATGTGGAAAATGTGGTTTTTTCAGCTAAATTTGAGGTTTGCAGGGCATTCTGGGTAGGAAAACAAAGGGGGATCCACGCAAGCCATACCTCGCTGGACTCCCCCTGGTGTCTAGTTTTCAGAAATGTGTGGGTTTTGTAGTTTTCCAAGATGGCCATGGAGCCCGGGGCCAAAAACCCAGGTGACCCCTCTTGCAAAACCAGGTTGTTTTGTGATAGGTCATTTTGATGTCTCCTCAATACGTTTTGGGCCCTTGCCTGTAGCGGGTACTTGAGCCACCCACGCAAGTGAGGTATCATTTTTATCAGGAGACTTGGGGGAACGCTGGGTGGTAGGACATTTTTGGATCCACGTAGATTCCAAAACTTTCCCACACAGAAATTTGAGAAAAAAATGATTTTTTTTAGCTAAATTTGAGGTTTGCAGGGTAGGAAAACGTTGGGGGACCCATGCAAGCCATACCTCGCTGGACTCCCCCGGGTGTCTAGTTTTCAGAAATGTGTGGGTTTGGTCAGTTTCCCAAGAAGGCCGCCAAGCCCGGGGCCAAAAACCCAGTTGACCCCCCTTGCAAAACCAGGTTGTTTTGTGATAGGTCATTTTGATGTCTCCTCAATACGTTTTGGGCCCTTGCCTGTCCCGGGTACTTGACCCACCCACGCGAGTGAGGTACCATTTTCATCGGGAGACCTGGGGGAATGCTGGGTTGTAGGAAATTTGTGGATCCACATAGATTCCGGAACCTACCCATACAGAAATATGAGAAAAAAGTGATTTTTTCATCAAAGTTTGAGGTTTGCAGGGGATTCTGGGTAGAGAAACGTTGGGGGATCCACGCAAGCCATACCTTCCTGGACTCCCCGGGGTCTCTAGTTTTCAGAAATGTGTGGGTTTGGTAGGTTTCCCTAGATGGCCGCCAAGCCCGCGACCAAAAACTCATGTGGCCCCCCCTTGCAAAACCAGGCTATTTTCGGATACATAGTGGGCATCTGAGTTTTTGGTCCAGAGTCGGAAGCCATCTAGGGAAACCTACCAAACCCATACATTTCTGAAAACTAGAGACCAAGGGGAGTTCAGGGAGGTATGGCTTGCGTGGGTCCCCCAACGTTTTCCTATCCAGAATCCCCTGCAAACCTCAAATTTTGATTAAAAAATCACTTTTTTCTCAAATTTCTGTGTGGGTAAGTTCTGGAATCTATGTGGATCCACAAATTTCCTACTACCCAGCGTTCCCCCAGGTCTCCCAAGAAAAATGGTACCTCACTTGTGTGGGTGGGTCAAGTACCCGCGACAGGCAAGGGCCCAAAACGTATTGAGGCGACTTCAAAATGACCTATCACAAAACAACCTGGTTTTGCAAGGGGAGTCACC
This sequence comes from Calotriton arnoldi, assembly GCA_963921515.1. Lineage (NCBI taxonomy): Eukaryota > Metazoa > Chordata > Amphibia > Caudata > Salamandridae > Calotriton > Calotriton arnoldi. The sequence continues at coordinate 27,778 of CAWUFW010013746.1, read as the reverse complement.
TGGGTTTTTGGCCCCAGGCTCGGTGGCCATCTTGGAAAACTACCAAACCCACACATTTCTGAAAACTAGAGAACCGGGGGAGTCCAGCAAGGTATGGCTTGTGTGGGTCCCCCAACGTTTTCTACCCAGAATGCCATGCAAACCTCAAATTTAGCTGAAAAAAAATCCCTTTTTTCTCACATTTCTGTGTGGGAAAGTTCTGGAATCCACGTGGATCCACAAATTTCCTACCACCCAGCGTTCCCCCAGGTCTCTTGATAAAAATGATACCTCACTCGCGTGGGTGAGTCAAGTACCCGCGACAGGCAAGGGCCCAAAACGTATTGAGGAGACATCAAAATGACCTATCACAAAACAACATGGTTCTGCAAGAGGGGTCACCTGGGTTTTTGGCCCCAAGCTCGGTGGCGATCTTGGAAAACTACCAAACCCACACATTTATAAAAACTAGACACCCGGGGGAGTCCAGCGAGGTATGGCTTGTGTGGGTCCCCCAACGTTTTCCTGCCTAGAATGCCCTGCAAACCTCAAATTTACCTAAAAAAACACATTTTCCACATATTTTTGGGTGGAATCACCGTGCCGGCACAAATGTCCTACCCCACAGCGTTCCCCTCAGTCTCCTGAGTAAAATGATACCTCACTTGTGTGGGTGGGGCAAGGGCCTGTGACTGGGAAGAGCCCAAAACATAGGGAATAAGGGTATAGCACCAAGAATTCTAAGCTGCACATTTTTTAAAAATAAGTTTTTAGCCAATTCTGCATTGGACACCCACACAAGTGAGGTATAATTTTACTCGGGACACTAAGGAGAACGCTGGGGGGTAGGACATTTGTGCCGCCACGGTGATTCCACTCAAAAATATGTGGGAAATGTGTTTTTTTCAGCTAAACTTGAGGTTTGCAGGGGATTCTGGATAGGGAAACTTGGGGGATCCACACAAGCCATACCTCATTGGACTCCCTAGGGTGTCTAGTTTTCAGAAATGTGTGGGTTTGGTAGGTTTCCCTAGATGGCGGCGAGCCCGGGGCCAAAACCCCAGGTGTCCCCCCCAAAACCAGGTAGTTTTGTTATAGGTAATTTTGAAGCCTCCACGGTACGATTTGGGCCATTTCCTGTTGCAGCCACTATGCCTACCCACACAAGTGAGGTACCATTTTTCTCGGGAGACCTGGGGGAACGCTGGGTGGGAGGAAATTTGTGGATCCACGCAGATTCCAGAACTTTTCCACACAGAAATTTGAGAAAAAAGTGATTTCTTCAGCAAAATTTGAGGTTTGCAGGGGATTCTGGGTAGGAGAATGTTGGGGGACCCACGCAAGCCATACCTCGCTGGACTCTCCCAGGTGTCTAGTTTCCAGAAATGTGTGGGTTTGGTAGGTTTCCCTTGATGGCCGCCGAGTCCCGGGCCAAAAACTCATGGGACCCACCTTGCAAAACCAGGTTGGTTTGTGATAGGTAATTTTGCTGTCGCCTCAATAGGTTTTGGGCCCTTGCCTGTCGCGGGTACTTGACCCACCCACACAAGTAAGGTACCATTTTTCTTGAAACACTTTGGGAACGCGGGGTGGGTGGAATTTTGTGGATCCATGCAGATTCCAGAACTTTCCACCACAGAAATGTGAGGAAAATGTGTTTATTTTGACAATTTTTTAGGTTTGCAAGGGATTCTGGGTAACAGAACCTGGTGAGAGGCAGTCAAGTCACCCCATCCTGGATACCCTGGGTGTCTAGTTTTCAAAAATGTATAGGTTTGCTAAGTTTCCCTAGGTTCCCGCAGAGCTAGAGTTCAAAAACTACAGCTAGGCACTTTGCAAAAAAGGGTCATTTTTCACTGTGAAAATGTGGTGTGTCCACGTTGCGTTTTGGGCCCTTTCCTGTCACGGGCACTAGGTCTACCCACACAAGTGAGGTGCCATTTTTCTCTGAAGACTTTGGGGAACGCGGGGTGGGTGGAATTTGTGGATCCACGCAGATTCCAGAACTTTCCACCACAGAAATGTGAGGAAAATGTGGTTTTTTTTACAATTGTTTAGGTTTGCAAGGGATTCTGGGTAACAGAACCTGGTGAGAGCCAGTCAAGTCACCCCATCCTGGATTTCCCTGGGTGTCTAGTTTTCAAAAATGTATAGGTTTGCTAGGTTTCCCTAGGTGCCGGCAGAGCTAGGGTTCAAAAACTACAGCTAGGCACTTTGCAAAAAAAGGGTCATTTTTCATTGTGAAAATGTGGTGTGTCCACGTTGCGTTTTGAGCCGTTTCCTGTCGGGGGCACTAGGCCTACCCACACAAGTGAGGTACCATTTTTATCGGAGACTTAGGGTAACACAGAATTGTAGAGCAACTGTTATTACCTCTTGACTTTCGATGCATTTCTGCCTTCCAAATGAAAGACAATGTGTAAAAAAGAAGTCATTTTGAAAAATGACCTATAATTCTCATGCTAGTATGGGTACTCCCAATTTTGGAAATGTGCAAATATCTACTCTTTCTAAATTCTATATTTTGTTCCCATTTCAGAAATACATAGGTGTCTTTCATATCGATTCTTCCATGTATACATTTTCCCAGAATAATTGCTATATACCCGGAACATAATAAAAAACCATTGCAAGACGCTGCTCAGTTATTGGCTCTGGGTTCGTCGGGTTCTTGGTGAACCTACAAGTCCTATATATCCCCACAACCAGAAAGGTCCAGTGGATGTATCAGTATATTGCTTTGAAACAGCTGTCATAATTAGAAGTGGTTTCAGGTGAGAACGTTGACACAAATGGCTGTTTTTTTCAACTAATTTTCAATTTTTCCTATATTCAACGGTTAGTTTCTATAAAGAAACCTTAAAGTATCTACACAAATGACCCCTTGCTGAATTTAGAATTTTGTCTAATTTTTTAAAATGTAAAGCTTTCTAGGATCCATTATTGCTTTCATACCCATTTCTACCATTAACTGGAAAGAGGTTGAAAGCACAAAAATAGCAAAAATAGGCTATGTCCCAGAAAAATGCCAAAACTGTGTAAAAAATGTTGGTTTTCTGACAAAAGTCTGCTTGTCCCTGAAAGCTGGGAAGATGGTGATTTGAGCACCACAACCCCTTTTTTATACCATTTGCAGGGAAAAAAACAGACGCTTTCATCTGTAGCCCTTTTTTCCCATTGTTCCCAAAAAAAAAAAATTTACCTGTATTTTGGCTAATTTCTGGGTTCCTTCCAAGGGAATCCAAAAACCCTGGGTACCTTTAGAATCCCCATGATGTTGGAAAAAAAAGATGCAAATTTGGCATGGATACCTTATGTGGTCAAAATAGCCAAAAAAAGGCTTAGCACAGGGGGGCAAAGGCCTAGCAGCGAAGGGGTTAAATAAACAATGGGTGAGGCAGGTTTTTTGTTCTTCCACAAGACAACATAAAAATGGGGTTGTTATATTATTCTATAAATCAATTTCTGTGTTGGTTGAGTGAGAGCAAAAAGATGAGGAGGGTAGGTGGCTTCTTTTGCATCTCAAAATAAATAATATTTCATTTTCCATTCTTAATATATATGACCTGGTTGGTGTGAATGTCCACTTTTGGAAACATATGTCGGATATTATACGTTCTTGCTCCAACCGAGATATTCTAGTGGGAGGGGATTGTAATCAGTTCATGGATCCATTTACTGATCGAAGCTCTCTAGCAAGATATAGTTCTAACAAAATGCAAAAGACATTTAAAAACATTATTCAATCTCATGGATTAATAGACTCCTGGAGAATTTACGATCCCAATCATTTGAAAAACACCTTTTATTACCCTGTACATCAGTCCAAATCCAGGATAGACTACATTTTCCTTACACCTCATTTACTATCCTCACTAGCATATATATGAGCTATGGCCTATATTAATATTAGATCATACCCCAGTTCTGGTAGATATAGAAGTATTGCCTGAGCATTGAAAATCCTCCAAGTGGTGATTCAACAATGTTTTATTGGAAGAAAAAGTATTTGTAGAAAAAGTTGGCATATTTTTTAAAGAATATTTTGATCTAAACATGTCTTCTAATATTTCATTTAATATAATCTGGGATGCCTTTAAGGCTTCGGCCAGAGGTTTTATTATTGATTATGCCGCAATAAAATGAAAAAAGCTATTAAAAAAACCTTTCTTTTACTTTCATCCATTAAGCAACTTGAGCACAAATATTACACATCAAATAATAATGACAATTTGAAGCGTCGTATTCAGGCCAAATTGGACTTCAATAAAAGATTTACTGATGAGGCATCTGGAGTACTATTAAAGATTAATGCAAAGTTTTACAGTGGGCGTAACAGAGCAGGAAAGTTACTTGCAAACTTTTTTTAAATCAAATCACAAAAATCCATTATAAATTGTATCACAGATAAATATGGTATTAAACAGTTCAAAGATGCAGAAATTCTGAAATGTTTTACTAATTTTTATCAAAATATGTACACACTAGATCACTCCCCATGAGAGGAATCATTTGACTTTGTTTTCAATTCCCTCCCACCATATTCTCATCTAACTCAATATTTTTCTTCTCTTGACAAAGAATTAACTCTCTCTGAGTTAAAGGTTGCTTTACCCAAATGACCAAAAGACAAAAGCCCCGGTCCTGATGGATTTACTTCTGAATTATACTCATGATTTTCACAGATTTTATAGCCTCATTTGCCCTCTTTATACCAATACTTTCTTTCTAATAATGATGCCCGAGATACATTTTCGGAAGCAATGCTGTGCTTAATTTAAAAAAAGGGCGGAAATCTTACCTCCTTTGCTAATTATAGGCCCATTTCTCTCAAAATGTGGCTGTAAGATGTTTGCACAAGTGTTAGCCCTTCAACTCAATCAATTTATCCTATATTTAATAGTTTTTGAACAGACAGGATTTGTTAAGGGAATATAGATGTCTTACAATTCTAGAAATTTTGTGGATGTTTTACATCTTGCATTAAAAAGTCCAACAACTATAGCTGCCATCACTTTAGATGCTGAAAAAGCTTTTGATCATGTACATTTGCGATACATGATGCATGCACTCAAATGGTATGGCTTTGGCCCTGGTATATTAAAATACATTCACATACTCTAGTCTTCTCCAACAACCTCAATCTATGATAATGGTAATCAATCTTCTTATTTCCCCCTTTCAAGAGGCACTAAACAGGGCTGTTCCCTATCCCTGTTACTGTTTATCTTGTCTTTAGAGCCTTATCTTCATGAGATACATCACTCGACCTCATTTCATGACTTCAAACATAAAGACACAGAACTCAAATGTACTGCATATGTCGATAACATTGTTCTATATGGTTTCTATCCGCAAATATCTATACCTACCTTTATAGAGCTTGCAACCACTTACTGCAAATTTGTCTGGCTATAGATTAAACTTTACTAAATTTGAAGTTCTCCAATTAAATGAATACTGTGTGGAAAAAATGTTTGCAGGCACTGGGTTCAAATGGAAATCTAACTTTATTAAGTGTTTTAGGATTAAATATTCCTCTTCCATTGCAAAAAATATCCAGATAAACCTGGATGACGCTCATCACTGAATTCTTCAAATGTTAGGGAAAAGGTCCCCCTTGTCCCTATCCTGGTGGGGCAGGTTAGATACTCTTAAAATGATGATTCTGCCAGTTATCAATTTTTACTTATCCATGTTGCCATTAAAACTCCCTGTAAAAAGTTTTAAAACTATAACATGTTGTGGCCCCCTGTAATTGCACCCCGTTCCTGAAGGAACGTGCTGCAGGTCTACCACAGCAGCGGTCTGCATATTAGGCTCTCCTATGAGCCTAACAGCCCACCGTCGTGAGTCAGACACAGCACCACCCGCCCGAACTGGATTTAACTCTGAATCCGACGGGCGGGCTTACCGCAGCTTTGGTGGTCCTCTAGCGGACGGCACAGTGGCGGCGCAGCTGGAGGACTGCCAAAGTCATAATCAGGCCCTAAATCTCATTTTATGGGAAGTGTTCCTCCGATTTGGATTGGTAAGCGCAAGCTGGGCAAATTTGTGAACTTACTTATTGCCATTGCATTTCAAATCATTACATGTAACTGGAAGGGTGCTACCAAAGTTACGTTTGCAGGATGGTGTAATCTTTTCTGTCACCATCATAGACCTGACAGAGCATATGTTACCTCTACGAAACAGCTTATTTAGAAAGACTGTTTTTGGTCACCTCTTGCAACATATATTTCTAACAACTCTCTCCACAATAAGAATAGGAATATTGTATTTTAACTGCCACAGATTTTATTCAAATTGATTGTTGGATGTACTTAGATATAATCTAACAATGTTTATTATAATCATATATACTGAGGATATCTGCATGGTCCTGTCATCTCTGTTCTTTTCTCTCTTCCTTTCTTTTTCTTCTTTTTCTTTTATAGCCTCTTTCCTCTCCTTTCTTTCCTTCTCCAAAATATAAAACATAAAATGCTAGTATGTATGGTACCCTTTACTATGCCTTATATTTTTTGTTTATAGTTTAACAATGCAGCACATGCTTTATTTCAATTACGACTGCATCTATTGTTGCATTCAGTTGTATTTGACTACTTTCTTAAATAGTAGACTTGTTTATTATAGTGTATTGTTTATTAAAAACTTAAATAAAGCATTAATAAATAAAAACAAAAGTAGGAACGAAATGGAGTTGAGCCCATGGTGCCATAAACACAGTTCTTTCCTGCAGAGGGAAGAACAGAGAGAGAGAGAGAGAGAGAGAGAGAGAACAAACCGGGGCCAAGAGGCCCATACCACAAAGGAACCTATTCATACTTGAAAAATATTTTACCTCATCTCCATTGTAAAGCAAATTGCTTGGCCAGAAGAGAACTCAGATGGAATTGAAGAAGAATAGCTCAGGTTGTTCGCTGGCAATAACAGTGTCTTCACAATTGTCTGGAAGTGTGCATCAATGAACAGACAAAAAATTGAATTGTCACCAGCCAGCATTTTTCATAATTGACTAAGAACCCATTGATTCAGCAGCTGATTTAAAGTTTGGCGTACAGGTAACTCTGTTACCAACATGACAGATATCCTGTGTACACCTTATTACAAGTGCATTATATGCTATGGCACTTATAATATGGTGATGTGATATCCATCAAGTTTGTTACTGAGTACCTGTCTGCAAAACTCTGCATTAGACCCATACTTTCCCACATCAGCCACATGTTTTCCATGGATGAAGAATACAAAAGCCAGTCATCCATTTAAAGATGAGGGCCAATCCCAGTCCCTCAGTCATGTATAATCCCCATCGAAGGAGCCAGGACATTGTAATAGATCCTAGGATCTGAATTCAGGCTGAACTAGGGAAATTTGCACTGCAAATTACATGAAAGAATGGAAAATTTTATGATCCTGCAATGAAAGGGCCATACTGGAATATGAAGATAGGCATCTTTTAAATCCAGGGCTGTCATGACATTTCCCGTAAGGACCAGAGCAGCGATATTCTGGAGCACACATAGCTTGAAAAATACGATACACACAAAAAGATTCACTTCTTTCAGACAGATAATCATATGAAATCCTCTGCTGTACTTTGAGACCAGGAAGCATGAAAGGACACTCCCAGTACCCACTATACTGGGGCAAATAAGAAACCACTGTTTTCTCCAAAAGCTACTTATCCATCTTTTGCAGAGCTACCTGTTTATTCCAAGATTCAGACTTCCTGACTCTGGTGGCAGAGAAGAAAACTCAATCTGCTACACTTCCTGCATTATGCCTAGAACCCCACTGTCTGAGACCAAGGACTTTCAGAGATCGAAGAATCCCTCAATCTTGCTACGCACTGGTCTTGCCTCTTGCAAATTGCTATAGTCAGGAATGATGAAAAGCCTTTCTGGGGGGCTCCTGATTATAAGAAAATTGAGGATATTTTTAAGACCAATATGCCAGAATGGTTGGAAGGCCTGGGTTTAAGTTAAACTTAAGTTAGGAATCTAACCAGTTCTAGGTCTAGGACAGACTTTAATTCAAGCCATCCTTTTGTATTTTTCAAAGTACGGAGAACCTTTTCCAAACTTCAAGGTGGACCACCACAAAGAGAAGCTCACAACTGAAATATAATTAATCAGCATCAGCAATTCTGTGCTCTTTTTGCAGGTAAAATCTCAGAAATGTCAAATTAATAGAAAGTCTAGGGGTATTCAGTGTGGAAAGCACCTGCTGCAGAGATACAATTACATTTTTGGGTCAAGTGTTCATTTCTAAATAGGACAGTTAAACATGGTGGGTAATGTGTCTGTTCAAAGATGTACCTGATGATGCGGGTCACATGTTTAAAAAAGGGAAGGATTCTCTCAGCCTTTAGGCATTCTGTGTTTAACTCAAGTACCATTAAGTTGGCTAATAATAACACCTGCAAGTGCCAAGGCACGTCTCTCAGCACAACCGCCAAAATCTCCCTATGACCCTGCACAGATTGCAGCAGTCTTTCTTGCTTACGAAGTCTCCTTGATGTTGTCTGTACAGGAAGGTCGTGCACATTTAATTCAATTTCTTTTTTTTCTTTCTTTTTATTTAGCCAAAAGTAAGACATACATTACATGAATACTATAGAAGTGTGAACAATACATAATTCTGTAGTTTTTTAACTTATACAGTAGTCCAGTAAAAGAGGCGATAATTAAATCAGGTGTTGGAGAAAACAATCCTAGTCACAATGTAAAATAAATAAATAAACAAAGCATCTGACATAAGACCATAACAGAGCATAATATAAAGTGACAGTGCCTCGTTACCCCCATTGAAGACCGGTCCAAATCCGGTTACATTTAAGCCAAGAGTGCGGCCCTCTAGCTTTAGCCAAGGTGAGTTCCATCTCATATGTCTGTCTGAGTAAGACCCAGAACTCATTAACACTAGGACTGGCAATATCAATCCAGACTTTAGCTACACAGAGCCGGGCACATGCTATAATAATAGTAGCCAACAAGTTAACATAGCTAGCCGCCTCACTTTTAATCCCAAGAAATATTTCTTTCTCCGTAAGCTGAAAGTTTGGGCCGAGGAGTATGCTAAGAAAACTGGAAACCCCACTCCAAAACCTATTCAGCCTTGGACAGTCAAAGAACATATGCCTGAGGTCTGCAGCATACACTTGACACTTCGGACAGAATGACTTTTCAGAAGATCGAGAGGCCCACTTAGATATAATCTCTGGTGTATAATACAGCATGTATACTACCCGGTGCTGCTGCAACTTTAAATTAACCGATGTTACCCCTCGGTCTAATACGCCCATGGATTCCTGTATTTCCTCTGCAATATTTCAGCTCTGACGGCCTGACTTAATTTAGCCGCGATCTGTAAGCTATCGTCACTGGCACTAGCCAAAAATTGCTGATAGTCTAGACCAATAGCCCCTCGGCCAGAGTACGTATATATGCCGGACAGAATACCCGATGGGTTCGGCATTGAGAATACCTTTTTGCCTCGTATGAAAAAGTCCCTAACCTGTAAATACTTAAAAAACGTATTTTGTAAAAGGCCAAACTCGTCTTTTAGCGCAGCAAACGAGCGGAACCACCGTCCATCATATAGTTGACGCAGCCGGGTAATGCCCTAGCATTGCCAATCTTTCCCAATAAGATCCTGAAATATATTGGGCAGCATAGGATTACCCCATAACACCGTGTATTGATGCAGCACAGGAAGCGAATATTGCTTACTGATATCTTGCCATATCCGACTAATGTCTTTAACTACCTTGAACTTCACTCGCTTGTAGTAGTTGGGATCAGAAGTTTTATACAGCATGAACCCGACCGATGGGCCGCAAGCTAACTGATAACACAGTAAGGCAGGGCCAGCGTCCAGCCCGCAGAGCAAGTCACGAATTCGACCGACGAAAGAAGCCCAGTAATAAAGCTTAAAATCTGGGAGCTTAAAGCCCCCTCGTACATATGGTAATTTCATAGATTTGAGAGACCTCCTAGCACACCTGTAAGCTCAAATAAAGCTGCCTATGACACTATCTAATTTCTTAAAAAAGGACCAAGGCACCCGCAAGGGTATTGAGTGGAAAAAATATAAAAATTTAGGGACAATGTTCATTCTTATAAAGTTACACCTCCCGTATATACTTAGCAGGAGTCGATGCCAACTGTGCAGTTTAGCCGATACTGTCTACAGAAGAGGTTCAGAGTTCAGAGTTACAATATCTGGCTACTAAGACAGACCCTGAGGTAAATTGCTGTTTGTGTGACCCCTAATGCTGAAGGCAAGGCATCCTATTGGAAGTTGACAATTGTCTGAGTTTTGGCTAAGTTCAACTTATAACCCGAAAAGGAGCCGAATGACTCAGCCTCTTGCATAATGTGTGTAATGGCTTCTCCAGGGTTAGCAGAAAAGACTGCGATATCGTCAGCATATCCAGTAACCTTAAGCTCCATGCCATTAAGGCATACAGGGGAAATCCCTCCATTGAGCATCAAATGCCTTATATATGGCTCGATATAGAGGGCAAACAGCAAGGGTGACAATGGGCATCCCTGCCGTGTCCCCCATTAGACGTCAAGAATGGCAGATGTCATGCCATTCAATTTAATTGTGGCGACTGGCTCCTTGTACAGATTCTGTACAGTAGAGATAAACCTGGGGCCAAGACCGAACGTTGTCATGGTAAACCCTAAGGACTCCCAGGCCACTCTACCAAACGCCTTTTCTGCGTGGAGCATAACCATGCCAATCTGTTTGTTAAGTTTACAAGAGACGTCAAAAGCAGCTATAGCAGTGCCTATATAGGCCGTTCTATCTCTGCCAGGAATTAAGCCATGCTGTTGCTTTGATACTAACTTGTGGATAAGAGGAGCAAGACGAGAGGCCAAAATCTTAGAAAAGATTTTGGCATCTGCGTTAATTAAAGATATCGGACGATAGGAACATCTATCATCGATCGGCTTCCCCTTTTTATGAAATACCACAATATTGGTTACGCTCCATGAGGCGAGAGCATCACCCCCATTAGTAATATCAGTACTCAATTGCAGATATACTGGTGCCAATAAATCCCTGAAAGTCTTATAAAATTCGAGCGGGATAGCATCCTCACCAGCCGCTTTTCTAGAGGGTAGGGACAAAATAGCCTCTTCGACCTCAGTTAGCGCAATATCTTTCTGTAATTCGTCGGCATCCAAAGAGTCAAGACAAGGCAAATGGCTCTCCTGCAAGTACCCATAGCAGATGTGCTGACTAAATGGGGTGACAGCAGAATATAAGTTGGCATAAAACAATATAAACTGCTCGACTATATCCTGTGGTTGAGTGAAAGACAGGCCACCCTCTCCTTTGATGATTTTAATGTTAGACCTGGCCTTTTGGTCAGCAATCTGAAGAGCCAACACCCGCCCCACTCTCTCCCCATATTCATATTGCAAGGTTTTATGCTTGTGGTAATTAATAGCAATTTTATCCAATAACCTTCTATTGATCTTAGATCGAGTTTTTAAAAGCCGTAGGTATAATGACTGTGCCCCTGGATCCCTGACTGCGATTGCACCAGCGTGCTGATGCTCTAAGTCTAAGTACTCACGCCGAACCTGTTCTACCTCCTCTGCTGCCTGCCGGTTTTGCACTAGAATAAACTGCAGAGTCTCCCCCCTGACAAACGCTTTCATGCAGTCCCATACACTTGCGATATTAGCCGTGCCGAGATTGTTATTCAGCTACTCCTTCAGTGCCCTTCTAATATATGCCTGGTATTCAGGATTGCTAAATAGATGTCTGGGAAATGAGAAAGCCCGGGGCGCTTTTCTAACTCCAAATTGTTTCTGCAGAGTCAGCATAACTGGATTGTGGTCAGATATGATCTTAGAGCAAACTTCCACCAGTGCATTTTCCAGTAGCGATCTCTTAATAAAAATCATGTCGATACGGGAGTAATGTTTATGCGGGTGTGAATAAAATGTAAATCCTGGCAGTGTTGGAAACAGTACCCTCCAGGCGTCGTCGAGCTGATGGATATGCAGCAACTCCCGTAGCGCTGCTCTGGTCCTGACCATTCTGGCCCGTACCTTGCTATTAGTGGTGTCTATTTTGCTTTCCATAATGCAATTAAAATCCCCCAAGACTATCAGATCCCCATCCCAACCTAATAATTCGGCACTTAAATAATCGAAAATCTCAGGGGAGTCCGAATTGGGACCATATACAACACAAATCGTAGCCGTGCAACCCTCTATCAGCAACTGAACTATTGCCCATCTTCCCCTTGGTATCAGATAATGTACAGAAAAATATAGCTGCTAAGTTCCTAAATTTCAGTATGGCAACCCCACGTATGGAGACTCTTTGCAAAGTGCATATTAGTATATTATAGCCAAGTTGTCCCAATAGTGACCTATCTTTGTATGCTAGGTGAGTCTCAGTTAATCCTAGTAGATGTGGTTTTAAAATGTGAAGTTCCTCCCTAATAAACCGGCGTTTACGAGATTGATTCAGCCCTGCAACATTCCAGCACAAAAAGTTTAAGTCAGACATTGCATGATTTTCATTTCGCCCCTCTCCCGCCTAATTCCAGCCTCTAGTATCTTGATTTTAGCTCCTACACTTCTAACTGCTAAATGGCTATTTATCCCGCCACCCTCCCCTCCTCCCCCCACCCATCACCCAGTGATAAGCCGCAAACTGATATGTGAACCCTCCTCCCTGTCCCTAAAGAAACCTCCCCTAAGCCCCCCAGTGCCTACTGAAAGGAATCATCTCTCCCCTAGCTGTCACTGACTGACAGCTTTAGGTGGACGCCCACCCACACCCCCCAAAGACCCCTGACCACAATCCTCCCCCCTCAGCCCACACAGAAAGAAAAGGTTTTAACTGCTTCAGGCATAAGACAGTATTTAGTGCACATTTGAAGCTTCCCCTTCCCCCTACCCCCTCCCCCTAAAGAGGTTCTGAATTTTCTAAATCTAGAATAAGAGAAAGAGGAAAAAGAGAAGAGAAAAAAGGGAGAGGGGTCAGAGGGGAAGGGAGATAGAAAGCATCGAGAAGGGGAAAAAACAGGGAAAGGGGAGAATAAGAGAGCAGACAGGCACTTCCGTGCTTATTTTCTATGACTGAGCGTTTAATATCGTTTAAACCCTCAGTTTCAGCCTGCCATTTCGAGAGAAGTTGTCTAGCCTCCTGCTCAGTACTGACGAAATGCAAACGTCCATTCCTTATGATCTTCAAACGCGCAGGCTCCTGCAGATAAACTTGCGAACAGAGCGACTTGAAGGGGTCAATTAACTGCCGCACCTTCCAACATCTGTCCATTGTGGACTTGCACAGGTCCGAGCGCACAAACATAGTGATAGTATCTAGTTTAACTGGAGTAGTGGGACGTGCTTTGGAGTAGATTGCTTGACGTAGCAAGAAGTTACCCAAAAATACCAGAACAGGACGTGGGTGCGATGGATTGCCTGGATTTTCTTGCGGGACCGTAAAGGGTATTCGGTGTGCCCGTTGAACTTGTGAATCCAAGTCCCAATCTGCCAGTTCTGGAAATGCTTGCTGGAACAGATTGATGATGTGCGCCCGTGGGTCTGAGCCTTCTCTCCCCTCTGGTATGCCAAAGACCCGTAGGTTATGCCGCCGTTGACGGTTCTCGAGGTCCTCGACCTTAGATTGTAGAAATGCCACCTGGGTTTTGCATGTTTTAGCGACACTTGCGGTGTGGGTGTTAGCTTCTTCGACTACTGCAACCCGTTCTTGCAATTCTGTGACGTCTGCGGACAATGAGGCGACCTTACTAGTGACTTCTATTAGAGCTTGTTTAATGTCCCGACTTTCTACTTTTGCTTGAGTGTAATACTCCTGAGCCTCAGCCCTCTGAATAGACAGCGCCTGCAAGATTGCAGACAGAGAGGGCGCATCCTGCTCAAGAGACTCCAAATGTCCCGTTACTGGCCCCACCATGGGGTTATTACACGTTGCTGGTATTGCGGGAGCAGTAGCGGATGACCTGGACGCATCAAGCTCTTTGCCCATACTCCCCTCGGGACTGTCCAGTTGATTGTTGACTACTGGCGCCACCGAAGAAGTCATTCCAGGGGGAAAGAATATTAGTGGGTTTTCGCTCTCAGCTGATGCAGGCTCTGCCTGTACAATAGATGCAACATTGCCAGTGTTAGAAAGCCGTGAGATGATGGCTTTTACCTCACCTTTCGGTGCCACGCATTTACGGAGAGGACTTAAGCCGGAGTCAGCCTTTGTGCCACTTGGAGGAGAATCTTTCAATCGTCCCACTGTAGTAGTAAGAGGGAGTTTAGCACCTCCACGACCTTTTCCACCTTTGCCGCTTTTAACCCCTCTAGTGTTTTTAGGGCCTCTCCCCTTTAGACATTTCTTTTCCACAGGGGTACGTGCTTTAGATTTATCTAGTGATGCGGCGTCCTTGTTCTCACCGCCACTACTGTCTACATTCATAGACTGCGTCTCAGGTCCCGGCAAAGCGCCACCCGAAGCATCCAAAGGGGCGTTGATAGGTTGAGCAAGCAGAGGACCAACAGATAGCAGTGACCCTCCATTGTCGCTGGGTATAGGTGATGACATTTGGCTATCCCAGCAGGAGACCAAATCGACTTGAGAGCTAAGGACTGCATCTTTGGGCAAGCCAATGTTTTCACTATTAATGCAGAGCTGTAGATGAGGCTGCTCTTGCACTGATAGTATTGCTGAGTTGGTTTGGACATTAAGTAGCGCAGAGGGGCAGTGATCACTTATTTCTGAGACGCCGGCCTGCACTTTTATAGGGTGGCTCTCACGCGCTCCCTCTCTGCCAGTCTCAACCAGGGCTCCAATGCCATTAGGGTCCACGCGAGCTGCTGCAGGGGAGCCGCTCTTCTGCTGCGCCAAAAGAGATTTTCCTGTATCCTTGGATGAGCCAGGCAGGGGGTCACCTTTCCCTCCCCAGCCATCCTGCACTGCAGTAATCAGGGCTTCAGCCATCTCAAGCCCAGGGATGGAATTTTGTGATCCGCAGGACCGGAGAAACCCTCCGGCCCTGCCAGACCGTAGTAGCCATAGGATTGGTCGTCCAAGCTGGGAGCAGGCATCCGAATTGACTGCCACATCCAGGCCCTCACTTCTGCTGCCTATGCCGGTGCCACTCTCAGCCATTATAGAGGAACTGCTTCCTGCTGCTCCCGCTGCTCCCGATATGGTATCATTATCATTATCCCCTGCATTATACCCTGCACGCCCCCACGCTTTGGGGGCCTTCGTTCTCGTCTTTCACGGAGGAACCATTGCCTTGCCGGGTACTGCCGGCATCCGCTGTCCTCCACTGGGTGTCAGTAGGGCTCCAGATGCAATAGCAGAAGTGGAGCGAAGGAGCAGCCCAACATGAAACCATTGTGCCACTCTACTCGCATACACAGAGTTGCGTGTTACTGCTGAGCCGAGCCGCCACATCAATATGTCTGCGAGCAGCCTGACTTCAGGATGCCTGCTTTCCTGGCCGCCATCAACGCCGTCACCGCAGCCGCTACGGCCGCAGCCGCCGCCGTAAGATGCTCCGCTTCTGGAGACAGGTAAAGAGCCAGGAGTTTGATTTTCTTAATCCCCATACGATCTCATGCCTGAATTACGGACCGCAGGATGGGGGAGAGCTGGGGTGGCCACGGAGTCGATCAGGGAGGTCAGCGAGCGACGTCCAGCATGGCAGTCTCACTCTGCCATCTTCCTCTCAGTAAGTGCCATGTAAATTGGCAAGTTATAATTCATTTAATTCAATTTCTATGGCCAACTCAGAGTCAGGTTGCCCAAATACAAAAGCTAGCTTGATTTCTTACTGGGAAGCAAGTAGATTAACTGAAGCATCCTGTACATTCAGCCAATCTGCTTGCTTTCCTTGCATCCGGTTGGAATAGACTTCTACAGTCAGGCTAATCTGTCTTGCCTATTACCAGCAAATCAGACTGGCTGCATCTCCAGCTGCATGTCTGGATTGGCTTTGCATGCAGGAAGGCCACAGACCACATGCAAGTAGAACCTTGGCTATCCCATTTGGTGTAGAAACTGGGGGCAAATTTACTAAGATTTGGTGTCAGGTTGTGTTACTTTTGTGGCACAGCCCGACGCAAAATCATTTTTGTTATTTACTAAGCCATGCAAAGCCACTTTGCATGGTTTAGTAAATACAAAGTAAGGTAAGGCAGCTCATAGCTCTGTCTTGCGTTACCTTGCGTTAGGAAGAAGTTCCATGAGTGGAGCATGGAAGTTATCATGCATCCATTCATGGATTTTGGTGCAGTCCCAGATTTACAGAAACGTATAAACATTAACTATAAGCCACTCTGGTGGCTTAGTGGCCTAATGCGTCTCCTGTAGGGGCCTGTGTTTGACCTCATGGTCACCGGTTCAAATCCTGGTGGGTCCACTGAGCCTTTCTAGCTAGCGCCTAGATACCCCCAGGTGATTGCAGCTCTTTATAGATTTTATTTTCATTTCATTTCATCCTTCTGAGATTGATAAAATGAGTGGGGTAACAAAAAACATATTGTATTCAGTGCCAAGAGGCCCTTCTTGGTAAACATGTGCTTTACAAATACAATGTTATGCTATGGATGCATCAAAATGCTATGCCTTCCCCACTGAGATGTAACAATGTGAAATATCTTTATTTCCTCTTTCCACAAATGCTTCACACATAGAAAGAGGAAAACTCCATTAAGGATTGTTTTTATTGCAGGAAGTTGTCCCTTCCTGCACAAAAACAGTCCTGCCTATAATGCAGGCTCCCTTGCACTATGGTGCAAGGGTGCCTGAGTTGACGCTAAGCAGCTCACAGTGCGTCAGCTGTAGGAGGAAGCAGAAATGTGCCATTTCTGAGTTGATATATGGCATTTCTGCCCTCTCCCTTTCACGCAACGCAGCACAGAAACTTCGCTTCCTCCCGTGTGTTGCTTGGAAAGTTAGAAAATGTGCCCCTGGGTCTGGGGAAGGTAGTGCATAATCTGCTGTATTCTGTCTTGCATGAGATAGACCAGATTAACTAAATCAACCTTCACCCTTTTCAATAAAAAATGGCGCCGTCCTTAACTGAGTCACAGGGTTATTAATGGCAGGGAGAGGAGGGTGAATTGCGTAGAGGGAGTGGGGTTACTGCTCTGGAAGCATAAAATATCGCTTTGTCTAGGGCAGTGGCGGCTCGCAGAGGTAACGCTGTGGGGCGGTGAGACGGGGCGGGGGAGGGGCTGGGTGGGGGGGTAGCGGAGTCCAACATACGACGCCAGATATTTATTTATTTATTTATGTTCACCTTTGCTGTCGTATGTCGGACTCCACTACCCCCCCAACCAGTCCCTCCCCCGACTCACCTCACCGCACCACAGCATTACCTCTGCGAGCCGCCACTGGTCTAGGGTAATAAAAACCTTAGCACCAGCGGTCCTGTTACTTGTTATAAATTAGGTGCCAAAAACTCTGCAGAATTACAATGAACAAGAAATCTTGGCAAGAGAGAGGATTTCAGGCAAACTGCATCAAAATAATAAATTATCATATGCAAATAAGAATTTTAGAAAAAGCACATTTTAAAATATACGCTGGTAGAAGTGTTTATTTTCTGAAGGATTCGACATTAACGTAAGCTTTAATACTGAACGAAATAATGACTTTTCGTATACAGCGAAAAATAGAAATAAGAACATTTCAAAACCTTTAATAATGTCTTATGAAATAAAAACATCCATATGGTTTATTTTGTATATTTCAAGTTCCCTGCGAAGACTAGACTTTCACCTACATAGATTTGAGCTACGTGTGGGCTGAACAGAAATGTATTTTCAGTTGATGGGGTTCATTTATACAGAGACCTGCAACCTTCTCATTCACAAGGTATTAAGGCAGGCATCCGTAGAATCTTCCTAATGGGGTTGCACAGTCTACATAGGACAATCATCTTACATTTTTAATTAGCATGCATACTGTCTACATCACTTAAGGTAATGTTACCACAAGGACCGCTTAAGGTGATATTAAAGGATTCGATTAGATAAGACATTTAATGCACAGTATGTAATCACTTAACTAGGCATTTAATTAGTAGCTCTTACAGCTGGAAGTTTCAAGTCTCTGATCACTAACCCAAAAGAAGTTTCCTGATTTCCATATGTGCGTTTCTGTGTATATTTACTCAAAACCATGTTTAGAGACAGAAGAGGGCTATCAGATGCAAGTGACTTCACCCTATTCCTTCATCCAAATAAGGGCATGCATGATTTAGAGTTCAGTGGATGGATTACTCTGTCACAATTGTGATGGATGTCCCGTCCGCAGTATTACAAGTACCATAAGATATAAGGCACATGTAATAGGGTGGACGGGATATCTGTCACGTTTGTGATGGAGTAAACCATCCGCCAAGATGTAAATCAGGCCCTAAGTCTCATGGACATGGAACCCATCCCCAGCGGTCAGTCAGCTTATTTAATGTGGCCCAACCACTGTTACTTCTCAGCAGTAACTAAGCGGGTCACAGCCCAGGGGCTACTAGTTCTCAGTGAGGCAGAGCAGTTTAATATTTCAGAAACATATGACTTATGACTGGCGTGGTTTCTTTGTCAAATGTCTGCCTGCAGACCCCGTTCATGAGTATTTTATAGATGCCTCATAAATATGAGTTAGGAACAGAGTCTGACTGGCCTATAGGACAACCAGGCAGTGCCCAAAGGGCTGGTGTGTCAGGCCAGTGTGCAGGCTGCTTTTTTGGCTGTTTTATGGTCTACTGCACGGTGAATAGACATAATATCGAATTGCAAATATCGAATTGCAGTAATATCGAAGTTGTAATATCGAATGTCTCATAATATCGAATACATGAATATCGTAGTCAAAAATATCGTTTTTTTTTAATTTAAAAAATATCGAAGTAGAAAATATCGAATAAGTAATATCGTCAGTAGATAATATCGAATTGTTAGTGTTGTAAAAAAGTATCGACAAAAAAATATAGAAAGTGTAAAATATCATGTTTTTGTTAATATTTAAATATTTTGTATTGTTATTAATTTTGTATTATTTTAATTGTTTGAATATTAGTTTGAAATTGTATAAAACATTTTTTTGTAACATATGTTTTAGGAGAGGGATGTTTGGTTATTAGGGGATAAGGGTGGGGAGTATTTTAAAAATATTAGTGTAAATTTAGATATTAATTTAAATTATTTTTAAATTAGAAATTATTTTCAAAAACGAAATTTATATTAAAAATATAAAATATATGTTTTGTTTTAGGAGCGGGATGTTGGGTTATTAGGGGATAAGGGTGGGGAGTATTTTAAAAATATTAGTTTAAATTTAGATATTAATTTAATATTTTGTAAATTAGAAATTAATTTGAAAAACAAAAATTATATAAAAAATATAAAATATATTTTTTTTTTTAGGAGCGGGATGTTGGGTTATTAGGGGATAAGGGTGGGTAGTGTTTTAAAAATACTAGGATAAAATTTACATATTAATTAAATTTATTTAAAATTAGAAATTATTTACAAAAACGAAATTTAGAATAAAAATATTAAAAGTATGTTTTCTTTTAGGAGTGGGATGTTGCGTTAATAGGGGATAAGGGTGGGTAGTATTTTAAAAATATTAGTATAAAATTGATATATGAAATGAAAATTTCGAATTTTGGAAATAATTTAAAATATGAAATTTAAATTTAAAATTTAAACATAATTTTTTGTTTTTAGAGTGGGATATTGTGTTATTAGGGGAGAAAGTTGGGGAGTGTTTTAAAATTAGTTATATGAATTGATATATTTAAATACAAAACTTTAAATAGAAAATTAAAAAAAATTAGAAAGTGAAATTATAAAAAGGAAATATTTTTTTTTTTAGAAGTATGATGTTGTGTTATTAGGGGATAAGGGTGGGGAGTGTTATTTAAATATTATTTTAAAATTAATTATTAAATTCAAATTTAAAAAATTGAAATTAATTTGAAGAAATAAAGTTAATTAAAAATAGAAATTATAGTTTTTTTTTAGTACTGGGATGTTGGGTTATTAGGGGAAAATGGTGAGGTTGTTAAAATAGTAAAATATATATATTTAGGGGCCGATTCCGATCTCGGTCGGAGGCGCACCCAATACCATTCGGTCGGGAAAAAAGCCATGCGAATGACTGTTTCCCGACCGATACGTACATCATACCGAACGAGTAAGTACGATGCGCACAACAGCACAGAATCCGGCCGAGTCCTACTCACCCAATCCAGGTCCTGTTCTCCGACCGAGGCGAATCCGGAAACGCAGAATCGAGTCGCACGGAAGGGAAAATGCAGCCCCGTCCGGCCGAACAAGTACGATGCGCTTTCCGTACGCGCCCGAACCCGTCGCTACTCACGGCACGTCAAAGCATCCGGGAGAGCGCACATAAGCTCCGGTTCGCGCCACAACACGATCCACGGCTACGAGGCGAACACGCCAGCGATGAGGACGACACGAAGCGACGAGAAAGACGAACGACACGAACCAACCATGAATCCCTTCGTCCCGATCCTACCAATATTCTACATTTACTAGCCGGAACAGGCACGGACGCGTACGGCGCAGAAGGTAAGTCAGACACCAATCACAAAACACATACAACACGTACACGACACATCACACACACACAGAGGGATGCAGAATTTACTTACACCAGCAACAGCAGCACCATAGGGGCGGGATGCCCATCACCAATGCCACATATGCACACAGGGGCCTGAATGCGCGCCACCACCACCACCCCTACCCAGGGGGGGCCAGATGCCAACCAGTACTACCACCCTTAGCCAGGGGGGTGCCAGATGCCCACCACCACTACCACCCTTACCCAGGGGGGGCTGGATGCCTACCACTACTACCACCCTTAGCCAGGGGGGTGCCAGATGCCCACCACCACCACCACCCCTACCCAGGGGGGGCCGGATGCCTACCACAACTGCCACCCTTACCCAGGGGGGGCTGGATGCCTACCACAACCACCACCCTTCCCCAGGGGGGGCTGGATGCCTACCACTACTACTACCCTTAGCCAGGGGGGTGCCAGATGCCCACCACCACTACCACCCTTACCCAGGGGGGCTGGATGCCTACCAATACTACCACCCTTAGCCATGGGGGTACCAGATGCCTACCACTACTACCACCCTAAGCCAGGGTGGCTGGATGCCTACCACTACTACCACCCTTAGCCATGGGGGTGCCAGATGCCTACCACTACTACCACCCTTACCCAGGGGGGCTGGAAGCCTACCACTACTACCACCCTTAGCCAGGGGGGCTGGATGCCTACCACTACTACCACCCTTAGCCAGGGGGTGCCAGATGCCTACCACCACTACCACCCTTACCCAGGGGGGCTGGATGCCTACCACTACTACCACCCTTAGCCAGGGGGTGCCAGATGCCCACCACCACTACCACCCTTACCCAGGGGGGCTGGATGCCTACCACTACTACCACCCTTACCCAGGGGGCTGGATGCCTACCACTACTACCACCCTTAGCCATGGGGTGCCAGATGCCTACCACTACTACCACCCTTACCCAGGGGGCTGGATGCCTACCACTACTACAACCCTTAGCCAGGGGGCTGGATGCCTACCACTACTACCACCCTTAGCCAGGGGGTGCCAGATGCCCACCACCACTACCATCCTTACCCAGGGGCTGGATGCCTACCACTACTACCACCCTTAGCCATGGGGGTGCCAGATGCCTACCACTACTACCACCCTAAGCCAGGGGGCTGGATGCCTACCACTACTACCACCCTTAGCCATGGGGGTGCCAGATGCCTACCACTACTACCACCCTTACCCAGGGGGGCTGGATGCCTACCACTACTACCACCCTTAGCCATGGGGGTGCCAGATGCCCACCACTACTACCACCTTTACCCAGGGGCTGGATGCCTACCACTACTACCACCCTTAGCCAGGGGGCTGGATGCCTACCACTACTACCACCCTTAGCCAGGGGTGCCAGATGCCCACCACCACTACCACCCTTACCCAGGGGGCTGGATGCCTACCACTACTACCACCCTTAGCCATGGGGGTGCCAGATGCCTACCACTACTACCACCCTTAGCCAGGGGGGCTGGATGCCTACCACTACTACCACCCTTAGCCATGGGGGTGCCCGATGCCCACCACCACTACCACCCTTACCCAGGGGGGGCTGGATGCCTACCACTACTATCACCCTAAGCCAGGGGGGCTGGATGCCTACCACTACTACCACCCTTAGCCATGGGGGTGCCAGATGCCCATCACTACTACCACCCTTAGCCAGGGGGCTGGATGCCTACCACAACTAACACCCTTACCCAGGGGGGCTGGATGCCTGTCACTACTACCACCTCTACCCATGGGGGGCTGGATGCCTACCACCAACACCACCCCCACTCATAGGATGGACAATGCATGACACAACCAGCACACCACAACCTAGGGAATGCAAGAAAAAGACATCCCCCCAACACCATGACAAGCGTGTGTAGACTGTGTCAAATGCCTACAACACTGAACATGACTTTGAACATACAATGTGACCCCCTATCACATGTACCACACATATATGTGTGTGGCCCCCACAATGCAAGCAGGCCATGACCATTGTGGCAATGGGGTCCAAACCCCCATCATCACAGTGACCAAAATGTAAGTGTGGGGTCCATAGCTGAAGCACATTTTGAACAGTGTGGCAATGGGGTCCAAACCCCCATCATCACAGTGACCAAAATGTAAGTGTGGGGTCCATAGCTGAAGCACATTTTGAACATTGTGGCAATGGGGTCCAAACCCCCATCATCACAGTGACCAAAATGTAAGTGTGGGGTCCATAGCTGAAGCACATTTTGAACAGTGTGGCAATGGGGTCCAAACCCCCATCATCACAGTGACCAAAAGGTAAGTGTGGGGTCCATAGCTGAAGCACATTTTGAACAGTGTGGCAATGGGGTCCAAACCCCCATCATCACAGTGACCAAAGGTAAGTGTGGGGTCCATAGCTGAAGCACATTTTGAACATTGTGGCAATGGGGTCCAAACCCCCATCATCACAGTGATCAAAATGTAAGTGTGGGGTCCATAGCTGAAGCACATTTTGAACAGTGTGGCAATGGGGTCCAAACCCCCATCATCACAGTGACCAAAATGTAAGTGTGGGGTCCATATCTGAAGCACATTTTGAACATTGTGGCAATGGGGTCCAAACCCCCATCATCACAGTGACCAAAATGTAAGTGTTGACAAAGAAAAAGCTGCAACTGCCAAACTGCATGGATGATTCCTGGTCACAGAACATAAAACACATCAGTGGCAAAGTAGTGCATGTGTCCCATTGCAACATAGATTGGGGAGGCAAATACTGCAGTGCAAATAAGACATACCTTTGGCCATGTGCAGACAAACAACACCCATGGGGTCTGACACTGTCAACATTCATCAATGACACAATGACAGAAGTGACCATCAGAATGCAGACCCACATATTTGCACCAATGGGCACACAAATGCAGATACCCTGTGGAGACTGTAGATGTGAGGTGAACAGATACCATACCATGGCAGCAATGGGACACACAAACCATGATCATTGTGCTGACCGATGACCTAGGAGTCCCAGGGACAGCAGGGGAAACCCACCAAACTACATACAGCCAATGGCACACCCAAGATATGCCAATGCAGTGGTGCAGATGCACAAACACAAACAGGCAGACCCACACTGCACATCAAACACAACAGGTGAGGGGGGTGCCAGTGTCCCCAGGCAACCACACAACACATGAGGAGGCCTGAATACCAATCATACAGATGTGCATACAGTGCCACACAAAGGTAACTCATGGATCCAAATCCCCTATGTGGGCAAGCAGGCATTGTCAGATGAGAGGGAGCACAAATCACACATGTCACACAGGCACGTAGGAACAGCAACTGACACAGCAAGACACAGACACACCACAGCACTACCCCCAGGGCCCCCACAATGTGGTGACCCTGGGCTGCATTACAATCCCACTGTGATGACAAAGCTAAATGTCGTTCACACTGTGAACCACAGTCATGTGTCCTGAGCAACAAACTACCATCACACCTACACAAGCACAAATCAATCAGCACGGCCAGTAAGCCAAGGCCAACATGGAGGCAGGGGTCTAGCCGGGCAACAACTCTCATCTGCACACACTCAACACCATATACCTCGACCTCCAACAATGTGCAGCAGTGAAGCACACATGCACTGGTGACATTGCACATGCACCCATGACTATTCCAGGGTGGTGGGTGGGAACCAAGGTGCAGAAACACATCATACATGGCCACTCAACAAGACTCCTGAATGTCTGACACACTGCACACTACGCTGTACATGGACATGACGGCAATACCACACCAACCAATGGGATCCCAGCCACAGTCACACACCAATGAAGAAGCCAAGGTCACCCACAAAGAACACACATAGACAACAACCAACATTGCAGCCCGGACCCTGAGGAGTGCCAGCAGTCACACACACAACGTGTCACAATCATTGAAAGATAACACAAACTGGAAATCACATGACAGGTGCAAACAACAAGTGCCAAGGGAAACCTGACTGTGACCCATCTGCGTCTGCACACAAACTCAGCCCTGACAGCAAACACACCTATGGGTGACACCCTGATGACCAGTAATGTGCCATGCACCCACATCACAGAGAACCCAGGGAGAAGACTTTGGGGGAACATAGGTCAAGTCAGCAAGCATCACAAACAGGTACAACACTAGGGATCACAGCATGCACAGCTAAACGGAAGTGAACACACAGACATGCTCATACAACACACACCTTGGGCGCAGGCAATGTCACAGGAGTACAAACTGCCATGAGGGGACTCCACTCCTGTGTGAGGAAAGCTGTGCCATATGTTGCCTCAGAAGGGCCCCATCATGTCAGCTGAGCACTTGGTCACACAATCAACAATTAGCACCAAATGAAGGCTCCTGTCACATCAGCCTGGTCATGGAAGTGCCAACGAAATCATCAGCACAGATCCAACACACTTGTATAGCAATGTTGCACTGACAACACAGATGAGCCCTTCCCCATTGATGCCCAAACCTGCATGTCCAGTGGAGATGGCCACACGGTCAGGGAAGTAGACGAATTGAACAATGGCAGGCACAACAGATGTGCAGGGGTGGAAGCCACAGATGTGAAATTGCTAATGTAAGTAGGAAATCCCATTGCCACATACTGAACACATGACACCCTCAGATGCTGCTATGGATGACATGGATACACCACAGGATAGGACACATTCCCCTGGACCACATGGGTTCCTGCACAGTAACACTTCATTATCATGAGACCAAATATCACCATCACTGCAGCAAGGGCATGGTTAGCATCATCAACAACATGTACATCAGAAGCATAAGCACTAGAGAACAGAAAGTTGCTTTATTCAGCATATGTGTGTTTAAAAGTGAAAGTCCAGAAAAAACACAAAGGCCAATGGCCAGTCCATTGTCAAAGTCCAAACAGGGTGACAGTGGCAGATGTCACCCTACGCATGCCTGCACTGCACAAAATCAGGGACAATCCACTAGGAGGGGCAACCGGGGGCAGGCCAGGCACCGCAGGGACAGGATCAGGGCTCACCAGGAGGAGGCAGGGAAGGGGTGGTGGGTGCTGGAGAGCCACTGACAACTGCAGTGGAGGTGTCTGACATGGTGTGTGCCGGCACAACTGGGGGGCATAACTCAGATGTTGTGGGTGCCGGCACGACTGCAGTGGACCCTGCAGATGGAGTGGACAGGTCCGCCACTGCAGTGCCCAAGTCTGACAGGGTGGTAGTGGACTCCACTGCAGTGCCTACCACCAGAGGAGGAGAATGGGGAACAGGCAAGGTGGGCTGGACAGAGGGGAGGACACCCTCACCACATAAGTGGCACAGACAATCGCAGCGGGGGGTGTGGTGCCGGGAGAGCAAGTGGCAGGGGGAGAAGGCCGGATCCTCTTGGGGATGGTATATCTGTGGGTGGGGGAACCTGGGGCAGGGTGTGGTGAGGGCACCTGTGGAGTGGGGGCCTGAGGGATGGAGGAAGGAGACCTGGTGCCTGAGCTGCAGGGCGGCGGCGGGGTCTTGCTCTTACGACTCCGGGGGGACTTGCGGGTGGGGGCCTCAGTCTGTCTGCACCTGGGGGAGGGTGTCCGGGGGCGAGGGGCACTCTGCTCTGTGTGGGTGGGCTTCCTCTTCTCCCTGAATGCTGTATCAGCTGGATCGGAGGGGAAGAGGCCGAGGTCACTGAGGAAGAGCCGCTGGGTCTTTGGGGTTGCAGGTGAGGCAAGGGAGGGTGCTTTGGAGGGAGAGGCAACTGAGGACTGCGCAGTGCTCGTGGATGCGTGTTTGTGTTCCAGGGCCCCATCCCCTGTGAGTCTGGTTTCAGTCCCCTGACTGTGCGTGCGTGTGCGTTTTGTTTGTGGCGTGTGTGTCTGTGTGCTGGACGTGTGTGTGCTGGTGTGTGCCTGTGCCGGTGTGTGTGTGCTTGGGACGGGTAAGGTGCTGGGGAGTGTGGATGGAGCAGAGGCAGGAGGGGTGAGGGACTGTCTGAGGAGGGACACTGCTGCCGTCAGGGAGGAGTCCATGGACCTATTGCCCCTCTGTAGGTCAGACATGCCCGATGAGATGCCCTCCATGAACGACACCAGCTGAGTCAACAGAGCGGTGTGCGCATGGAGGACACTCAGCATGGCTGTCTGCTCTACATGGAGCTGGCGAAGGAGGTACACAGACTCCTCAGTCAGGGCAGCAGGGGACACAGGGGCAGGGGGTGCGGTGCCTGGCCCAAAGGAGACACGCTCCCGAACATGGGAGCCTCCACGGACCTGGGGAATGGGAGCCGATGGGAGGGCGGTGGTGGTGCTGGTGGTGACGGGGACAGCAACACTAGCTGGGGTGTGGTGGCTGCTGACACCCGCCTCCATAAGGGAGTCATCCTCCGAGCTGCTGTGGTCCTCAGCTGAGGTGGATGCTGCTGAGGACTCCTCGGTGTGGCTCCCCTCGCCCTCCGTGCCACTGGGTCCCTCCGACCACTCCTCGGCTGCTGACCCAGTCTGGCTCTCCGGCTCCTCCTGGTCCGTGGAGCTGTTCCCTTCCATGGCCGTGGATGTATCTGCAAACAATGGGGAAACAGACAGACATCAGTCACCTGCACCAAACGCACACACCACTGTGAGCACAGCACATTACAGAGCAAGCCCTGGCATCATTAGTTGAACATTGCTAAAAGTGCCCTAACTGAACAGGAGAAGCCAATTGTCAGTCTGATGCCAACCATGGCACTCACATCCCACATGGCCTTGCACCCATCTGTCCGGTGTCTGTTGGATAGCAACACCCCAGTGTGGACACATGCACCACCTACACAGTAGTTGGACATTGCAGAGGACACGGTGTAGCATGTGGACATGCACACATCACAACTCTTGCCACTGAGTCAGTACAGGTTTCCGGATGAAAGGGATGCCCAGAGTCAAATAGGAAATGCATGTGATGCATACCAGCGACCGACACCATGATGCACCCATGTCCTGATAGCCATCGCCACAATGGTGTGCATGTAGCACATGTCACTCCCCTGCAGGATCACCAATAAGTAGACACATGCCATGGCGGAGGCATGACTGCTAAGTCATACATCACTGTCTCAGTGATGTATGACTTGGCAGCCAGACAATAACACTCTGCACTGTGTCAC